>JAQMCX010000013.1:2625591-2712364 GCA_029814765.1 Acanthurus leucopareius
GATTTTTCCCAGTGAGAAAGAGTTTTTCTGATTATGCCGACATCACTTGAACGCAGCATTCACTGCAGGTCATTCGGATCTCAGTGGGAGCGAGGTACTGCCATGCTGACAGAAATATATACGTTATCGGGGCTATTCGTCATGATATCAGACTTATCGGAATGATGTCATAATTCCGATTCCGTTATCATGCACCCCTAAATAAACTTAAAGTTCTTGTTAAAACAGCTACATTACCAGCTTTTGATTTAAGTAAAGTTTAGTTCATATGCATAAAAAACAAACATGTGTGTTAAAAAGTGTCTGTTTATTCTCTCTGTTGCATGATATTATTAGAAAACTGTCAACCCTCAGTGGAGAATCGATATGCAGTCCATGTAAACACCTGTTTATTGGCATTAATTGCATTAATTATGATGTAATACAGCAGAAATCCACTAGGGAAAGACAAACGTTTGTCACCAGCCTCCACCCACACACACTAACACCCACACACACACACAGCCCCTCTCACACACCAACCTGACATGTGATTTGTCATTTACTTACTTATACAATACCTGCCGCTGCCGTGGAAAGCTGATAGCTTAACCCTATTTGCATCAACCCTTTAATCCTCAGAGATCCAGGTTTGGAGATCAGACAGTGTCGTATTTATTGCCGCGCGAAATCATTTTGACAAGAAAATCACCCATTTGGCAAAAAAAGAGCGTCTCAGTGAAGGTATTTTTAGTGAGGTTTGCTGTGTAAGTGAGGCGGCGTGATAAAGAGAGTCGAAGCGCTGAGTATTAAAGCCCAGAGCGGCAGAAATCACATCAGCAGTTTTTCACTTTTAAACATACAGACGCTCTCGACTGTGAGGAAGTTCAACACTGGATCCAAAACGCTGAGATGCCGTGTGAAACATTAATGCAACAGAATGGGATAATTTGCTGCTTTTTGACATTTAATCCAATAAAAACAGTAAAAAAAATCAACAAATTTAACGTTTTATTACAGCGGCTTTGCTGATATTTGCACATTCCACAACACAAGTTTGGAAAAGAGCAACAAAAGACCTGGAAAGTTTTGGAATTTTACAAAAACACCTGTTTGAACATCCCACAGGTAAACAGGTGAAAGCATGATTGGCTCAGTCATTCACAAGCAAAGATGGAGAGAATAAACCACTTTGTGAGCATGTGACTGTATGAAAGATATGAATGCAGGGGCTCAGGAAGGTTTTATAAATGATTTAATTCTGTTTTTATCAAAGTTTCACGCAGCATCTCATCTGTTTTGAATCAGAGTTGTGAATATAAACTCTGAACTACAGAAATTAGCATGATTGTTTGCTATAATTTAGCTCATATGCGACTGCAAAAGTGCCAAAAGTGCCAAAATGAAACTTAATTCTTAAAACAAACGCTTGTACTTAAGTTTAAATTCAGTCAAATTAAGTCATCCCACTGTTTCAGCATCAGTTCTGTCGTCCTTACCTTGGATTTGAGCCTTTAGTTTTATTCTAATTTATTCTTGAGGGGAGCTGAGGGTTTATATTTTTAATCAGAATAAAGAATTCACACTTGGTGCTGCACAGCTGAAGGTACTTTAATAGCTTCCGTCCATGCAGACTTCAACGTACAGTAATTACAGGCCCATAAATATTGCCCATATTTAGAACCAATATCCTTCTGTAACGTGTTTCCAGCCTAAAAACACCATTAAAAGAAGCTTAATAATTCCACATAATTTATCACAGGATCACACAAAGACTGGGACCATTTCTCCTCCCTGTTATCTGATGATGTGGGATTATAAAATCCAAAATCACATCAGATCGAATCAGGATTTACTATTCCTTTTTTTTTATATAAAACGCTGTTACCAGGCAACAAGCCCTGAGCCTAGCAAGGTGTCTGAATGCATTTGTTCAGAATATTAGTACTTCATTTACTTAAGGAAATTGCTACATGTCACTAAAAGAGGGGGGGTTAATTATTCTCTCCTGCTGAAACCTGAGATAGACGCGGGCGCTGAAATTGAATTCATAGCGAGTGGCAGAGGATGTTTGGCTTCAGCTCATGTTCGCTCTCTCTCTCTCTCTCAGCCACAGCGGCCGGCTCATGTAGTAATTCAGCTCTCACTGCCCAGAACATCACAGAGTCCCTTTTGTGCAGCAAAAAAAGAAAAAAAAAGCCATTTCGGTGCTCATCTACTGTCACAGCGGAGCGTTGAGAAACGTGATCAGTGACACACCGGAGTCCTGTGATGCAAAACGGGCTGAATAACAACTCAGAGGTGCGTTTATGTACCGACAGAGTGCAGGAAAGCAGCCTCATCTGTTACACTAACCGGAGCATCCTTAAGTACACAGCGTTCACATTAACTTGTTAAGCGGCATCGATGCTTCTCCTTATCGTTTGCTGCACTTAATTGGAGCCTAATGTAACCGGCAGACCGCGAGGTGGTGCCTCAGGAAGGCTCAGGGAGGAAGTGGAAGAGCCTCGGCCCCCCCCCTCGAAAATAAAACAGCCTTTTCTCTCAGCCTCTCAACCGAGCAGCAGCAGCTCCACTCGGCTACCTCAGTGGACCTCGGAGAGCTCGGTGTGGGAGAGCAAGCCGATTGGAACTGACAACAGGTCCCCAACACCTCCACTCCCCACTTCGTGGTGTCGTGGCTGTTGTGTGCTGCGTCCCTCGGGGTGGGGGGGGGGGGCTGGCGTTATCTGGTGAAGGAGAAAGGGGGGGAAAGTTTGTGTTTACAGAGCTCAGACACCTGAGTCCGGTGTGTCTGCAGCCCATCAGCTTTTACAGCGTCAAAGCTTCACTGGGCAGGATTTTAGTTTGGAAACACACCCGTCAGCCGGAGTGAGACACCCGTCAGCCAGAGTGAGACGCCCGTCAGCCGGAGTGAGACACCCGTCAGCTGGAGTGAGACACCTATCAGCTGGAGTGAGACATTATGAGATGATTCAGACACCGCAGACCTTTTATTTGACTTTGAACTGATCGTTTTAACAATGTGCATCATCTTAGTGTCGTGTTAGCTTGTTAGCTTCCCGGCTACAGCATCAGCTAAGCATCTCTGACTTGTTGTAAACACGTGATTTGGTCCATTAGCAGAGAAAAACCTTTAAAAAAGTGCAGTTTGAGACTAATTGTCTCACATAAAAACAGCCATCATCTTAAACCATTTGCTTATTTTAGCTCAGAGTAAAACTTGTGTGCAGCTCAGACGAGAAGATGGAAGTCTGGACAGATTTTGTTTACTTGTTCTTAAATTAGACAAGTTCTCCTTCTGCTGAAGGACCAGGAGCCTCATGTGGTTGAGAAAATTACCCGTCCTCGTCAGTGTTTAAATGTGGTGCATTCTTACACCTTTATTTACTGACATCATCCTCCAGATATGATGATGTCAGCGCGCTGCATCACGTCACTGTTTGAGGAGCGGAGCGTCTGTTCTCCAGCAGCCTCGGTAATGATACAGGCTCAGGTTGTTAGAGACATAAATACACATTTGCAGCTAATTCAGATCAAGTGACAGATGCTTTGTGGTTGTACTTGAACTGCTGCACTTGAATATGACACCTTTTTTATTTACATCTCTGTAGATGCTCATTTTAAACATCAGTACAGCTCGACGCACAGCTGCTGACCGCTGCTCAGCCACAGACACGATCATGTGATCAAAACAAGTTTCATCCTCAGTTCAGTCGACAACAGAAACAGATGTTTAAAAAAAAAATATGACCCCAAATCACAGAGATGTTGAGTCACACAGTGCTAATAATATCACATCTGTGTTTGGCCAAATGTGCAATTTGAGGGGAATTTTGTTACATTACAGATTACAGATTTTCACAGGATTAAGATAATAAACAACCTTTGCAATTACATTTAAAATGCTAGAAGTTCCCATTAAAAACAAGTCATGAGCAAACAGCTTTGGACTCACATGTTAAAAACATCAGCAAATTATCTCACTGACACAGCTAACATTATAAAAACACAGATTTTTTAGTTTTTATTACAAAACTCAGGAAGAAAATCAGCAATTTTTTTATAAACCAGCAGATTGTGTTTCTGTTTTTCTGGACAGATTTACTCAGGCAGCAAATGTTACGTTTCAGTTCTGAAGCTTGAAGGATGTTTAATTGAGACAAAGTGCTTCTTTTGATATCCAGCGAGAAAAAAAAAGAGAAAGAGTAACAAGTTTATCTCCTATTCAGTTTAACCTTCATCAACAAACATTTATTTAACGTCGACGCTCTGCTGCAGACGAAGATTCAGCAGAAAATGTCGATTCTCAACGGCCACTAAATCACACTGAGTTATCTCATTCCAATTTGATCTCATTGTCATTCATGAAACTTGATAATTTGCTGCAAATTTACACATTTAATGTGTTTTTTTCCCCAGTAAACCACATAGTCACCTCATATATTCCAGCAGCAAACCGTCACGGCACTTTTACATGTTAAAAAGCCTGCAGCAGTGACTCCTGTTGCATTACTGTACCGTCATTCAGACAGCAGAACATGTCGGACTCGAGTGTCCAGGAGAACAATGATCGCCACCGTATTTGTGCCATATGTGGAGCTCGGCTCTCCGCCAAGACTGGCTGCCGTCACCTGGGCTGAGCTGTGGAGGAAGGAGAGGAAAAGGAGATGTGAACTCGTCTTTGATCGAGGTCTCGCTGCACAAAATAATACAATGTGCTGGGTTTCTTTTGCACACGAAAAAGATGCAGCTCGTTGTGTGAGAAGTAAATGTCGTGGCACTAGTTGAGCCCCATAAACTGGCGGTGAGTGCCGGATGGAGCACGGGCCTCGGATCGTCCCGGCCGTGACTGGAATGGCGGCGGTGGTGTCGGGATGTTCTCTCAGCTCACTGCTCTCATGTTTTCATGCTCTGCAGCGGCGAGGCGACTCACTGTTATTGTCACTGTCACTGCTGATATCAACATGCTTTATGCACACGGAGCTGAGCGAGGAGCACATCCACTCTATTACTATATGTGTGTGTGTGTGCATGTGTGTGTGTGGTTTCAAGGAATAGACACCCATCAAAACAGCTGATTGACACCGTGCATCGTTTTGGACTAATCGATCATCTGTGGTGATTTGCAGTGATAAAGAAGTGGCCGTGCATGTGCAGCAGGCTCGCAGCTAGGGGGCGCTGTGTGGTGAAGCTGTTGTTGACGGTCCTGGCTGTCATGCATGACTTTAAGATTGTGCAGCGTGCAGCACTGAAGCAGCAGCAGATATGCTACAAGAGCAGAAGGGCAGAAAGAAAACATGGCCGTGCATCCCAACGTCCAACTGTGAGCGACGGAGCGTAAAAACAGACACAGATCTGTTTAATTTTCTATGATAATCTGAGTGAAATAAACAGAATTTAAGGCATTTAGAGAAAGAAAGACTCGTGTTTTCACTGCAGAAAACAGCCGTGTTGTTACTGCAAACAGGATCTTCATCTCAGTCGAGCTCGCTGGTTGTTTAGTCCAATCAGATCACAGCTCATTTGTAAACAGCCTCTCAGACTCTCCAAGGTCAGAACATCACTTAACCCTTTCCTGGTGATATCTGAGGCCTTTTCAAGGAGAGTTAAACATTGTTATTGAGTGAAAAAAACATTATTTTCCTCCTGTGATTAAATGACAAGTCAGCTACTTCTTTTTTTTTTTTTTTTCGAAGCGTTGGAAGCTCCTGAAATGCAGCAGCCCTGATGTCCCACATACGTCTCATTATGCAGGTTATTTTGAGCTCGTATCATTTGGGCATTTGAGGACAGACACAATTGAAATTCAGACCTGGGCCTTCTCTAAAAACCCCCCCACCCCCACCTCCACCCCCCAGCCGTTACTGTCCCGGCCTTGGCTGATTTTGCTGAGTTTCACGTTCCTGTCTGAGATTTATTATCTCCCACCTTGGCTGGTATTTTACAGTGTAATAACCGGCGATCGCTCCCATCATCAGGGTCAGTCACAATTACATCCACTTTGCCTCCGCTCGAGTAAAAGCAGCCGAGTGTCCCCCCCCCGCCATCCTTTTTGTTCAGGAGTTCAGAGCTCACTTCATTTCCTTTTGTAGTCGGGAAGTTATATACAGAAAGATGGAAATCCAAAGACTCGAACTCTGTGAAAAGTTTTCATCCGGCTTGTTTATGTGGCTTTGAATCTGTGACGGAGACACAAACTAACCAGCAGAGGATGTTTGCAGCTGGAACCAAACAGAAACATCATCCTCTGTAAAACAAACAGACAACCATGTGATTTATGAGTCACCATGAGGTCACCCACCGGTTTGCACTGCACGGATCTGTGGTGTTAGTTAGCTAACTCAGCCTCAAGTGGCCAGTCGTGGAACTGCAGTTTTTGGCACTTAGGTTGGATTTATTTTAAAGTCAACACTGTCCTCTTATTAACTCAAATGACCATCTTTGTGCCTTTCTTTAATGACCACCGCTGTGTGTCGTTAATTAAAACTTCCTTATGAAGCCAAAGCTCAGCAAAAAAAAAAGAACTTTAGGTGGATTCAAACATGACTGTCTTCTTTCCAGTAAATGAACCAATTAGTCTTGTTTCACTAATAACAGACACTTTTTAAAGAGACAAAGTATTTTTCCAGAAAGCATGAACATTTTTTTACTCCACCCTGTTTGTGTGAATCCGTCAAACTCACACACACTCTCTCACACACACATTCATCAGCTCAAATTGCTAACATTCCTGCAGTAGCAGAGCCTGTCCCAAACTAAAAGCTTTTTTGATATATAATCTCACCGCTCATCACTCTCACCTGTCTCACTGTCGCTGCATCTGCTTTCTGCTCCTCCTCACCTCCTCTCTCCTCCTCTTCCATGCTCTAATCTCCTCCTCTCCTCTCTCACATGGCGGGAAACACACACACACACACATACACCACAGTTATTTTGACGCCAGAGCCGGAATGACAAATAATTTCCTTAAGCGGCCACATTCCAAGTCATCCACATTAATTTTGTTTGGGAAGATACCGAGGACGTGAATAATGAGGTCGGCCCTGTTTTTCCTGCTGCGAGAGCCAAGATTGAGGTTGAAGAAAACACTTTTCTTTGTATAATTTACTCCACAAACCTCATGCGCTCGACCGCGTACACGAATACACTCTCTGACAGACACACACACATCACACACACACACATCGCACACACACACAGTGGCCCTGATAGACTCCTGCAGCCCAGTGAAACCATGAATACAGTCCAGCATGCAAACGGAGTCCAGCTGGAGAAGCACCACTGTCAGGATTATCGAACGGAGGTCACGGTAGCAAACATTCAAAGGAAACAACACTGCAGAGCAAAGTGAAAGCATCTGCAGCTGAGAGGTGCTTTTAAAGGAAAAATACAACTTTTTTTCTCTTTTTTTTTGCAGCATATCTCTTTAGCGTCTCATCCAGAGTCGGATGGAAAATCAATATCAATTTCAGCTCTGCAGGTTGAGATACAGGATGGCGACTCTCCTTTGGAACCATGAGGGGCTGAGACAGTTCATCCAATAGGTTTCTGCTTTTCTGAAAAGCTTCCTGTTGTCAGTTTGTCTCCTCCTGGTGGTTTCTCTGCCATTTTTAATGCCAACGATTCAATGCTTTTTTCTGCTCAGCCAGTTTAAAATCACAAGCGAAAAGAATTTTAACTTCTTTTTCTGTTTTTTTTGTTCAAGACAAGACGATTTTCATTACCAGGTCGAGCTAATTTGCAGATTTTAGAAGCCCAGAACAAAAAAAGTATGTATGTAGAAGTCGGGGTGGATTGATTGATGGTTGAACCTGCAGGTTTTAACTTGCATCTTGCACATAAACAACATAACATCCTCACTTACTTTATCCCAAAATATCATAATTTCCTGAACTTTTCTGGCTAAATTTGGTGCTTAACTGTAACTAATCTGCAAATGCTTCACAGTAACTATGTGCCAGGAATGTTTTTCTGTAGAAAAACTTTCAGCAGACGTCTCAAACAGACAACTGAGGGAAACTTTTTGCTTCTTTGTGAGACGCAGGGTGACAAACACATTGTTATGTGTTGACCTGGGGATGAGACCAGGTTGTCATGGCTCAAGATGAGACATTTTTTCCCACACAGAGCAACAAGTCTTATATATATAAGATGAATAACTGCAAGAAATTCCACCATAAAAACTTTCACCCAGAGATTTCTGCAGCTTCGCTTCGGCTCCAGAAGCAGCAGTGTGTTTTTTTATCTTTGCCATAAATCACTGTAGGGAACGGAGCGAGCACATACAGACCACACTGTATGTCTGACCTCCATTAAGCGTTTAAAGATCAATAAGGAAGCATCTTCAACTTTCACTTGACAGTTGGATCGGTATCAATAATAATTCAGCGTCGGTCTCGTCTGAAATGAACTCGGAGGCAAGCGGGAAACATTTGCCGTCTGTTTGCAGCAGAGGAAACGTGCTCTGGTTGCATCTTCCTCCTCCTCCTCCTCCTCCTCCTCCTCCTCCTCCTCCTCCTCCTCCTCTGTTTTTATAGCCTCGTCTTAAAAATCTGTGTTCGGTTGCCACCTGCGCAGAAGCTTCTCTGGAGCTTCAGGGTTGCCACCAGCATGACTCCATAAAGGAGGACACCTCTGCAGGGTGAAGTGGATAAACAGCACTGCTACAGCTGCAGCTCCTGTGTGTGTGTGTATGTGTGTGTGTGTGTGTGTGTGTGTGTGTATGAAACAGACCATAAATAACACGTAGCAGTTTGTTCACCGCACATTCATACACACTGAGCCTGAAACAGACACGACATGACTCTTTAACAGAGAAAAGGAATCAATAGTTACATGTGAATCTACAATGAAATCTGTTTTTCTTCACTGAAGTCGAGTCAAAAGAGTTTATTCAAGTTACTAATAAAAACTCTGGATGAAGGCTGTAAAAACGGAAAACTACTCGAGCAAAACACCTGAAATAATAATAATTACACTTTTACATGATATTTAATCATCATATATCACAGTTTATATGCTTAAAAAATATAAATGTGCATTGTTGTTTGTAAAGAAACCATAAAGACACTATTATTAGTGCAATATGGCAACATAGATTTCTTTTAAAGGAAAATGTGCCTTTGTGTGAAAGTCTGTTCACTAGTCGGGTGGAGTTCGACTCCACCTGTCGCTCTGCAGCAGCTCCGACATCAGAGCGTCTGATGCTGATGTAAGATGACATCACATGACATCACAGTTTAAGTTGAATCTTTTGCTGTTGAAACTTGATTATTTTCAGAGACTAAAAGCAAAGAGTTCTTCACCTCTGCTGCTTTGATTTTTCCAGCATTAATCCGTCTCTCCTGGCTAATAAAAGTGTTATTAAGATGCAGTTCTTTGGTTCCACTCGCCGAATTTTTAAGCACACAAACATATTCGGCGATGTAATTTCCTCCGGGAGATTCTTAGGAGACCAAATGACATTTAGGAAGTGCAGCGAACGGGCCCGAGCGAAGGCCGAGGCCGCCAACATGTGGTTGGTGAAAAGGGAGGACGACTTCTCCATCGGTAAATTAAAGCCTGGTGCACCTCGCCATCTCACTCTGCCGCCCTGCAGACCGAGCAGCATGGTGACGCCGAATCAACAGCCTGCACTGAACTCTGCTGTAACTTCCTGTCAGACACAAAGCGAACGGGTGAAATGTCATTTTTATAACTCTCATACTTTCAGACACAAGGGGGCAGGAGGTTGTTTATCACCGGCTGCAGGTTCTGCTCGTTTCTCAGCGTCTTTAACGGTGTCAGCTGTGTCTCCGGCTTCCTCACTGTTTACCCCTCAGCACAAAGCTCCAATACTGTTCGCGACAGTTGAATTTATTGTAAATTTTTCTCACTTCTGTGCACGTTAGACGGTGGGAAGAGCCTCTTTTTTCCCACCCTCCGTTGGTATCAGTAACCCGGCATGTGCATCAGTTGATCCATGAAAACAACACTGACATCAGGTTCGAAAAAACTGCAAAAAGATGAGGGTGCCAGGAAAGCCGAGTCCCACGGGACGCTGGGATATGATTGCACGCTGGCTGTCAGAGGCGATGGTTGTCAGCGCAGGAAAAGAGATGGCATCTGCATTCTGGAGTGAGCTCCATTCATCTCTCCCCTCTTTATTTAGCTTCCCGAGCTGCAGAGTTGGAGGGCCGGATAGGGCAGACTCCTCATCAGCTTTTAACTCCAGGCACAATTGGTTGGCTCATTTAGCAAAGCAAGGCAATTAGAGTGGCTGGGTGAGGAGGCAGAACGAGGGAGAGCGAGCGAGTGAACGAGGAGGAGAAGAAGAAGAAGAAGAAGAAGAAGAAGACACAGAGGAGTGGAGAGGGAAAGTCCGGAGGATGGAGGGAACTGGAGCGGAGTGATTTAAATGGAGCCCGGGGAAGTACATTAAGGTGGGGTTGACATGAGGACAGGTCGGCGTGAGGAGGTGGAAGCAGCCGGGCCGTGATGATGATGACACGCTCCGTGCGACGCCGATGATTCACCCCCCTCCTCATGTGTTCGGTTTCCTGTTGTGGGCTTTATTAGGTGGTCATTTTAAAAAGGAGTTGCCGAAGAAAGTCAAAAATGACTAATGTTCCACACAGACAGACTCACACACGTGTTTTTATCTGACATGGAGCTTCTCTTCAGTCCCGTCTGATTAGTTAAAGTCCCGCTGACTGTCCCCGCTGAGACAGCAGGCTTCCCGTTCAGCAGCTGCTTGTGATGAAGATCCTCCTGCACTTTAAAAACTGAGAACTCTCCAAAGATGAGTGTCTGATCATGTTGTGTTGGCATTACACTGGCAGCACCACTTTTTGATCAGACCAGTGTCACAAAAAGTAACAAAATTAAGGTTTTCCCTTTGTAGTTTTCCAACAGATCCATTTTCAGTGACCTAAACAACTTCTGTGTGTAAAACAAAAGGCCAAAACTCAAAAAAACAACTTGCATTTGAAAAATATCCATGAAAATGAGGTCAAGACAACACTGACAATGTCTGTCTGGTCAGAAAATCTGCTGCAAAATACTCTGTTTTTATGCCAAACATACATTAAATATGCATCACTACTTTCAAATGCCCTCCTGTCTTAAACTGTTGAGTTAAACCTCTTTTCATTCATCAAAAACACAAGAAAAGTCATGAAGTCTTGAAGACACTGTGGTGCGTTCGCTGACTGGTTTTTGACTGGTTTTGTTGTCCGCTCAGATTCAGTCTGTTCTTACAGTAACAGTGTCCAGCACTTATTAACACAAGTACAATACATTTTTAAATATCTGGGCTGAATTCAGTTGAAAATAGTCTATAATTTGGACTTCATTGCAGAAAAGTCTTGTTAGAGTTTCTCTCTTTCTTCTTCTTCTTCTTCTTCTTCTTCTTTTAAACTCTCCGTCTCTCTGCTTCTCATCTACAGGTGACATCAGCGTTGTGATTCTTAAAATAGCCTAAAAAAACATTAAAGGAGACACATTTTTCTGTCTTTTAGCGGGATGGCTTCATGTTTCATGGCGTCTGTTTGAAACATTAATGACGCAGCGTCCATGTTTAAGCAGCTCTGTGATCTGTACGAGCCGTTCCAACGTCGTGTATATTTACATGGAGGAGGCCTCTGCTGTACCTGCTGAAGGTTTAATTAAACTCTGTTTTATGTTGGAATGGAAAAATGCACTGAAGCGAGACAGCGAAGGTAAATAGAGAGTCAAAATGAGTGTGTGAGTTTACAGATTAGGTCCTCCTGTTTTTACCGACATTACTTTTCCTGCCAGATTCAGGATTTAGTATTTATTTGTGCATGTAAATGCTAAGACAGTTGTTAGCGAGGATGCTCGAATATTCCAGGAGGTGCATTAAAAAAAAAAACATGAAAGGAGAATATATTTTCTCCAATTATTATTATATTTTTTTTGGAATCACACCTTTGCTATTCTTCACACTTGGCACATTCGGTATGCAAAGAGGAGAGTGTGGCATTCATTGATTTTTCAAAAGTGCTATACCTGACATTTATATCTTCTTGAAATTAATCCAGCATCACTGTTTTCTGCTCTCCGGTGAAGAGGGAGAGAGAAATGAGAGTGCAGCCAAAGATAGATAGATGGAGAAGTTATATAAACTTTGCAAAAAAAAAAAAATATAATTATCATCAGAACTAACAGCCACAGGGAAGCAGCCCCCTCATGTCCCACACTGTCAACAGCAGCAACGGAGTTATTTTACCGGCTATGAGAGCAGCCTGAGACAGCGAGGAGGCTCGGAGAGCGTCTGCGTGGAGGAATATTGATGCACAGATGGCTTTAGGAGGGAAATACTGCTACTTATGCTTCATATAGGATTTTGACATCAATAAATCGATTGCAACATTTAGGTTGAGACATTTGTGTAATTACTGCGAGCGCACAATCCGCCGCTAAGTGTTGCTTTTGTGCCGGCGGGTCAGGTTTTGGTGGTGGGAGGTCTGCTGGATCGCTTCAAGAGAGAGAGACGGATTGATTTGAGGGAGAAAGCAAAGTGCTGCCGCTCTTTCACTGCAAACTGAACTAAATGGAAGAGTTTTTCATAAACTCAGAGCAGGAATCAGACCTGACGATCTGCACGGTGCACCGGCGGCTCCCGGTGCTTTTAATTTGGCAAAGTTTCCTGTCTGACAGAGAAAATGTGCGTCAGGTGATTTTTACTGATGCTGATACTTGCCTGCGTGCCTGTCAGGCATTGTCAATCAGGCAAAGATCTCTGTTGGAATAAATCATTGCTCAATTAAAACCGCTGCGAGCTATCAGCGCGGCGTGCAGATCTTTTGCCAGAAGGTGCCAAAAAGTAGAAAGAAGCTAAATGCTGATGGGAAACCTTTTTCCAACATTTAAGCTCTTCAGTGAAGACGAAAAGAAAGCCTCAGAGCATTAAATGCACGGAAGGAGAAGGATGTTTCTGCAGGAAGTGAGACGTTTGATGGAAAATGGAGGTTTTATTTTCAGACATAATGGTCTGTTTTTCATGCTAACTAACAAAACATGCAACTTAGTCATTTATCAGGCTGCAATTACCCCATTTTCATTTTCATTTTCAGACATGTTCTGCAGCATAATTTGTGCTGTGAACTTAAACAATGCTGGACTTTTCAATGCATTTATCTTCCTGTGTGTTACTCTTGTTCTTTTTAGCAGAATTTTTAAATTGTTTAACTAAATTCTGTCACATTCAGGCCGTTCAGTAACGTCTTGTTTTTGCTAAAATCCTGATTAATGAAGCCGAAGCGGCTGCAGGATGAGCTGCCCTTGAGCTCAGCAATAGGATGCAACTCCTGTATGAAAGATGCTAGCAGCTAACAGAGGAAGACTGTTTATACCGAACGACTGACTTTGTGAAATGTGCTCCGACTTAATTTGCCATAAAAAGACCAAAAAACAGATCATTTACACCTTGAGTTGTCTCTCTGTTGACCTAAAGGCCTTTTTGTGGCATAAATCTTTTCCCCGAATCTTCATCGCTTGAATCTTGCTAGCATCTACATAATTTGATCAATATGATGATTCCTGATAACAAAATGCACAGGAGAGGAGAAGTATGGCGGCTCAGAGATAGCGGTACACAATCACAGCATTTGCATTTTAATGAAATGCCCACAGGGAGTCACTCGCAGCAGCCTGTATGCCGGATGAGGCAGCAGCTTTGTCCCTTCTTAACTTTAAAAGTTTGAAGTTATGGATCGTTTCAAAACCGTCCAACAATCCCAGAAACGAGCAGCAGCAGAGGTGATCCTGAGCAGCGAGGCCTCTCCTTGCAAAAAGTGCACTTTCAAAGTGTTTAATTATGACTTAAGCATTTAAATATTTACTTTGGATTCACAGTTAGCGAGGATTGTATTCCTCCAACTCTGTTTTTGTAATTTGTAGGAGTTTGTACTGTTGCATCCCTTCGGACGGGCAAACATGTTGAATACACTGGAAGTAAGGACGGTCATTTTCATGCAGCTGATTAGCAAACACTTTGGGTGCATTTAAACAGAAACTCACAGTTTAAATATGAGTTAATTTTACTGATAATTAGAGGTAAACAGAGTCGGTGGCTAAGTGGGTTTGTAAAGGCACAGCAGGGGGGTCGATGGTCGCCATCACATGAGTTCAATGTTTGATTACACTTCCTGTGCTGCTGCGTGAGAAACTGGAGCTTTAACCTCATAACCAGAGCCAATAAAGAAGGCTCGATTGATTAGCTCGTGGCCTTAAGAGGACGAAGTCAACAGCTCTTTTATTTTTGAACATATTCCCCCCCCCCGCAGGTATCCTCAGTTGTTCTGTATGTTCCTGAGTGTTTTGCTGCAGTTCACTTAGTCACACGAGTGAACTCTGTCTATTTCAGCTCTATTATTCTCTCATTGATCTCCTCGTCCACATGCCGCTCGCTGCCCACACCGCTTTGTTTTCTGCACTTTATTTACTGGAAATGTGAAATCTGTTGCACTTCTCTTCAATAAGCATTAAAACACGACTGTTGCATTAATGCAGGAGACTCATGGATGCGTTCTGTGCAGCAGGTGGAGCCTGATGTGGTGGAAGTGCATGTAAAGAAGCTGTTGTGTGATGAAACTCAGTCTCACACTGTTGCTTGTTGTTTGTTTCATTTTCTCTCTTTTTTTTTTTGGTGATTTTTCAGGTATTCTGAATCATCTCTCTAAAAAATGCCGCAGGCTGGTTTTTTTTTATCGATTCTGCACCACACCTCACACACCTCAGTCAATTTCCGAAATCTTTGTGTTTCTTTAGGCTCGAACTGAATAAATAACGAGTCTGATTAAAAAACCTGATCAGGAGTTCAGGTGTTTTAAGGGGCCAAAAAAACCGGCGACTCCGACCACATAAAGACGGAAACAAACAGCGGAGTCCCTGTCAAGGGCAAACACCACTTTGTTGTGATGATGAATAACAAATCATTTCTAGAGTCTTTTCACATGACTGCTTACATATTGCAAAAAGCTAATGATTATATTTACTGTTCCCGAACCAGATGAAATTTAGATTTCTGCTAAAAAAAAAGTCGAAAAGGTTACTGGTTTGAAAACAGTAGAAGGAGCTTTGCTCAGGATTCAGAATGAAATCTGGGTTTTATGATAATGCTAATTTCCTTGAAGTAATAAGGATTTCAAATAGAGAAACGTCCATTGAGTCCATGGAGGCCAGGAGAAGGTCAGCGCCTGGAACTGGATTAACTCGGTGGTGAAACAGGAGTCAAAGGCATCAAGGACATGCAAAGTATCTGCCTCTGCGGGACGTTATGGAGGAGAACAGACATTTACGAGCTTTTTAAAAAAAAGAAATCAACATATTCAGACGCTTCGTCTGCCAGGAAACTTCTTTTTTCTGTCTCACAGACGGCCGGTCTACCTGGAGGCGGGCCAGCGTAAACTGTATGGCTTATAATGACAGCTATATGGGGAAGTGATGTCTTTGTAATGTCATCCGTCTCAAAATACCACTGTAAGGTGTCTCCATCTTTTTTTATATATTATTATTATTCTAAACTCCATGTGGAGAGACGTCTGGAAGGCTTCACTCTCCTCCTCCTTGAGGGATTCTCCTCCATCCTTCTGCTCTGCATAAGCTCAAAGACGTCTCAAGAAGAAGAAGAAGAAGAAGAAGAAGAAGAACCTCTCTCTTTTTCCAGCAGATTACCGGCTACTTTACACTGTATATTCATGCTTCTTTTCTTGAGGGATGTCTCTCTTGCTCTCTACCAATTTGATATACAGTAGGTGTGCAGGGAGGGATTCCTGTGCCTGTGGGGAAATAAAAAAAAAAAAAGAGAGAGAGAGAGAGGAAGATTTGCATTCAAAAGAGTTAGATCTGCAAGGTAAGGCTGTGTCAGATGGCTGCGAGCCGTTCTCAGGTGTATTGCTGTCATTTGTTGCGGGATAATTGACATCATTCAGAGCTCTGCTGCCAGCGCCGTGTCTGAGGAGCTCTGTTTGCCTCAGATTACCAAAGATGTTTTGAAAATCAATTGCAGGAGAGGCAAGAGGAAGGTGGCTGCAGAGTGCCGTGTGAATCAGAGACGGATGGTTTCTCTCACTGTGGGTTGAGCCGCAGGTCCAATAAGAGTCTGCAGCGGTTCTGCCTGCTCTGTATGCTTTTCATCTTGTCTGGGACATTGATCATCTAACAGAGTTTCCCCTCCTCTGAGACGCACTTCTTGAAAGAGTGCTGGAGGGTAAAGTTTCTTTAAAGGTCCAGCACCTTCACAGCCCCGACTGTCACATCGTATGAGTTTATTTCTATACTTTTAAAAGATGGCACCGACTGTTGTTAACAGAATTCAGAAACAGACAGATATTTCTCCGTCCAGGACCGATGCGTCACCTGAAGAGTCCAGATCATCTCAGGACATCTTTCACAGACTCATTGTGAATGCAGCCACAGTCACCTTTCAACCCTTTTTTTCATTCTTCAGGAGCCGTTTTACATTTTGAACGGCCCGAGATTGCAAACCTTTCATCTGTATTCTCCGCACAGGAAAGAATAAGGGAAGTGTGATCATTTGAACAAATTTACTTATAAGATACAACCCTCGAGATGCCTCCTATCTGTTTGAAGAGATTCCTAAATGTTTGATCTTTCGCAGAAATCCCTTTGCATTAATTCTTGACACAATTATTGTGAGCATGCAAATGAGAGATCAGAGGGTCTGCTGCTTTTTTCTCTTAACAGTTGTCTAAATGTTTCGTAGACCACATTTCTTCTGATGTGGATTTTTTTCTGGAACACTTAAGAGAATATACAGTATCATGTTTAATGTATTCCAATGGAATAAGAAGATATTTGTCAAAAATGTTAAATATTCAGGTGGTTAAGTGGCCACGATCTCAGTCCACTATAGTGCCTTTTTTAATATTACCACCAGGTGGCACCAAAGTGAGAAATTGTCAGTGCTTTTAAGATTCGTCAGGTTGTCAAAAAACAAACACAACAGCAAAGGAAATGATGAGCGAGCTTTCATATTTGGAAGATGATGAAGATGAATAAAATCCAAGAGAGCAGAAAAAAGATAAACTAAAGACTAAGAATGGATTTCAAAAACTGGATAAAACCATAAAGTGTGATACTAAGACGTGAACATGAACGGAGAGCAGAAACAAACGACAGGAACGCTGAGAAACGAGACGAAACAGGACAAATGTCAGAGGAAAAGCATCAAGACTCAACAACTGGTAGCTAATTAAGTGATGAGCAACAGGTTATAATGTAAAAAACAAGAGGCAGGAAATGAAAAACGAGACCAGAAGTGCTGACAGAGTCCTCAAAGGAAAAATTTAACAAAATAAAAGAGGAAACATCAGAACTTAAAGAGAAAACATGACAATTTTTGCACCTTTTCCTTGTAGCATAACAGCATGTTTTTGGATCATATTCAGTCAAGTATATAACATAAAATGCAGCATGTCGGCTACAATCATGCATAAAGTGATTTAAGGTGGAAACTAATGATTTTTTTCACAAATAACTTGGATATCTATTGTTTTTTGCATCAGTCCATTATAAACATATAAGACATTAAAGTATAAATTTACAAAATGACCATTTAAAGACCCAAAAACACTAGATTTCATCCAAACAACTTACAAAAAATACTCTTAAGTACATTATTTCATATTCGGTTTCATACTAATATGAGACAGAAACATCAGAGGAATCAGTACCTGCATGCATTTGGAAGTGATAATTGTTGCTATAATTTAGAATAAATAACTGACTCTTCAGATTTTTTCCGTTCTCTTCATCATTTCAGCACTATTGTCTTTTGTTTTACAGTAAAGTGATTCTTTTTATCTTAAAGTTTATGTCACAACTCGTCACACATTCGTTTTATTTATTTCAGAACTAGTTCAAAAAGTTAAATCCCTGTTCTGTGTGATCATTTCAAAGCTTTCCATGACACGACGCTGCGGGCCGTTCCTTTGTGATTTTTTATTTATTTCTTGCTGAGGCATCACTTCAGTGAGTGGATGAGTGTGTGTGTGTACGTGTGTGTACGTGTGTGTGTTACCCAAGACGGGGATGGCATTTCTTTTACACCGGCTTTGTGTGTGGGTGAGGATCTCCAGAGAGAGCTGGTTTTACTCTGAGCTGTCCAATTTGAAACAGAAGCTCCTCCAGGGAAACGTTGAGAACATCAGGAGCGCTGACACCACACACACCACCCTCTGCTTGAAAAGATCTTTGAATTTAATCGCCTACAGTCGGTACCTCCGAGGGAAGCTCAGTTGCCCACTTTCACTCGCTCTTTGTAATCACTGCTGCTCAGAAACTGCAACCCTACCATCTCATGCTCCAGCGAGTGCTAGTAATGCATACTTTTGCTTGATCATCTCCTTTGTGCTGCACGCTGAGAGCTAACAGTTGTCTCTCACGCCCTCTCTCTCCTGAACCCTTGCTGGAATATTATTATAATCACTGTGTATGCATAGTGATTTGAACTCTGAAGATATCAGCAACTAGGTTGCAGCACAGCCCCATTTTCCCTCCCCTCTGCATCTGTTGGCAGGTCTGAGCTCCACTCCCCTTATCAAATAAATTGGACAGTGGCTATTTTCCCGATTGCCTCCTCGGAAAAGGTTCTGGCTCACCCAAGGGTCTTCTGCTCATGGCTCTGGCTGATGGGAAAACTACTTAGAATAATTGTCCTCCAAAAGGACGCCTGGCGAGCCAACGCTGTCGCCTCCGTGCTGCTACATGCACATCCTGTATATGTGTGACTGAGACACACAAAGAGAGAGAGAGAGAGAAAAGAGGGGACACTACTTCGAAGGTTGTGTGTCAGCGTTCATGTTCGCTGCCTTGCTGTTGGAGCTCTGAAAGGCCAGGTGAGATTTATTTGTGCAGCGAGTGAAACATTTTTTTTTTTTAGCTCGACAGCAGTAACAAAATGTTATTGTCTTTACTTTGATGTGTGCAATAGGAGGAATAAACGCAGGGAATGCGGAGAGCTTCATACAATATGTATGAACGATGCCTCCCGTCTACAATCCACTGATGTCATCTGCTGTACGTTGGTGTGTGTTATCAGTTCATTAGCCCTCAGAGTGTGTGTGTGTTTTCCCCCTGTGGATTTTAGACATATGTGCTCCTATGAGACTCAATCTGCAGATCTGCTTTATTGTAATTCTCCAGCCCTCATTGCCGTGTGCATGTGGTTGAAGGGCACTCGCCACATTTTGCACATGAGGATCGGTTTCTTCATCACGAGGAGTGGCACTCATCAGGCTTTTCTCAGCCGGAGCTCCAGATTTTAAATCTTTTTCAGCCACACAAGCAGCACACAGTGATGGAGGACTCTGTCAGTCCACTAATGAAACACTTTGGTCCAAAACTGGAGTTTCTTTTATTGGAGAAAAGCCCAAAGAAATTTTATACTCACATTCATGATCCTGAGAGGATGAATCTTTATGAATCCAGTTTTTCCCTTTGCTTTGTGATGTCAAAGTCTACTTGGTGGATTAGCACAAAATTTTACTCTGACCTTTCCATTAGCGCCACCATGAGGCCAGTGATTGTATCCCAGAGTGAAATTTCATTTGAAAACCATTTGAAATGAAAACATGGGTGTATTAAAAGTCTCAAACTTGAGCTCATAACTTGAATACTTAAATCCAATAGAAGATATGAGGATGAGGTTTTTTGGTTTTTGGTTTTTGGTTTTTGGTTTTATTCCTCTTGTAAATGCCACTTCTTTATTCACTTGAAGACTCCTTCTAGTGACTTTTGTGTAGTTTGTATTTTTCTGGTTGTGGAGTGCTGCAACAGTGGAATTTCCCAAATTGGGATCAATAAAGTACATCTATCTATCTATCTATCTATCTATCTATCTATCTATGAGGAGAGTCATGGTGTTGCTAGATAAGCTACAAATTCAGAGAGGACTTTTTCCAAAGTTTCACGAAACAAAGCAGGAAAATGTAAAAACCTGCTATGAATAAGCTCAAAATTGACAATTTGATTTATTTGACAACCTGTTTTTGTGGACCTACAAAGAACATCTAATTCCTGATGTGCTAAAAGATTTCTTTTTTACTGGATTGGACGTGAACATTTTGCAAAATAATAAGTCCTGCACACTGAGTTTGAGGACTCTTACATGTAATGTTTTTAATAAGTTGATGTTTGGAGTGATTTTTAAGACAATAAATGCAGAAAAATATAGCAAAGTACAATAGTAGTTCACATAACAAAGATGGTCAACATGTTATGAACATCACTGCACATTATATCTGCAAAACATCAGCTTGACTGTTTGGCACTTTTTAATTTCATTGTACTTGTTACAATGACAATAAAGGACTTTTCTATTCTATATTCTATGTTTGTTAGCATGTTAGCATATTAGCATTTAGCTGAAATCCGAGCTGTGACTGGAAAGTTTCACAGACGTGAATGAAGCAGACTCTCAATAACACAAAACTAGTCAGCTAATAGATTTTCACTGAGCCAAGTAATGAATCAGTCAGTCAAAAAGTAATCAAAGTAATTATCTTAAAACAAAATGAAAGCTGCAACCTTAACAAACCCTATGTGGTTAATTCACCGATGTGATCTAGAAGCAAATAAAAAAGTTTTTTACAGCACATTTAGCGCCACAGGAGGTCATCAATAGAAGCTGGTCAATCAGTTTAATTAAATGTGTAATTGTGAGGCTTTTCCCTCTGTGTTCTCACTTCAGACGCGTCTCCCCAGGATTAAATTAAACATGGTTTGAGTCTAATGTGTTTTACTTCCAGACAGCCTGAGCGCTACAGACAGATTGCCTGCCAAGGTCACAGCCAGTCACAACATTGGACACTGGTGTTATCGTGCTCAGAGCTCGAAGCTACATGTCGGCCAACAGCAGCTGGATGTAATGGCGGTGCAGTAATGTTGTGATATCAGGTCACATACTGCAGGTCATGCAATCCCATCTCTTCTGCTCCGTACCACGACCCGTTTTGTTGCAGCGGTTCAAAACGTGTCTGTTCAGAAAGGTGCTGATTGCTTGGCCTCTGTTTTTCCTGCATGCAGCCGTCTGGAAAAAAAAAAAAACTGCTCATCTAAACAATCCAACACTCGACACACACCTGAGAAATCCACCCACCGTGACTCACCAACAGCAAATGTTAGATGATTATTTAGGCAGTGGCGGGCCGTGCATGTTACACCTGGGCCTTCAGTAGTGCTCTGTCTAAATCAATCCACCCCTCAATAACTATTTTATGCCTATAAAACCATCTTATTATGCAGAAATGCAGCATAAAGAGCCGTTACATCCCAGATAGATAACTTGTGTAAGAAACAAACCCGGGGTTTTGCTCGTGCAGCTCGCTACAGACGCAGTTTGCTAGCTCTGGCTAGTTCGCTAACTCTGGCTAGTACGCTCTCTGACTATCCAATCAAAGGCCGTGAATACACTGACGTTATGATGTTGGTATGCCAACTCTTAATCTGATTGGTTGAAGCAACAGTTTGATCGACACTTATTTTTATGCTACCGGGCTGCAGAACTGACTGTGAAGGCCTCCAGGCAGATTTCTTTGACCCTGGATACAAATGATGGCTGAAATGTGATTAGTTAAATATGAAAATGCACGTCTGGAAGCAGAACAACCAGGGGAAAAGCTATGAAAGGAAGTGGACAGACCATTTGGAATTATTTAATAACTATTCATGGACAAATATAATTAACTTCAGTCTGTGATTCAGATATTTTTAGGCCAGCAGAGAAGCTCTTGCAGGCCCTGACGGCCCACCACTGTATTTAGGTCCTATCATTGCTAACAGATAGCCACTTAGCAGCAGGCTATTTAGCTATTTGGGACCAGGCTATTTCCAGGAGAAAGAGCTTTCATTATCGGAGTTGCTTCAACATTTTGAGTTTAGTGAAACATATACCCAGTATGCCTCTGGTGGATTGAAAGTTAGAAGTGGTTCCTTCTTAAAACACCACACAGTGCTAGCTTGCGGCGGTAGAAACACAGCAATGCTAAAAAAAAGTCCAATAGATCTCAAGCGCTTGCACTTGACATTGCACATCGCTGGGTCTCCAACTAAACACTCGTCTCTTGTGAAGTTGATTCACTTGAAATAAAGAATAAATCTGAGGACAGAAATACATACAGAGAGACAAACAGAGGCCCCTTCATTTAAGTTCAATCAGAAAACACTCTGTTTAGTTTGATTTTGTCATTGTTCTGCACTGAAGAGCAATTTGCCTTCACCAAGACGTAAGTGCATTATATAATTACTGTTGGATAAACGAGTGCTTTTGTTGCCAATCGTAGCTTTTGTGTTCGGTCATATGATTGGATCTGAATCTTTTAGACAGTCAAACAGATTGTGACCTCTATAAAACATATAATCTCCATCTCTGAGGCAAAAACAAGAGGCGAGATGTTTTTCTTTCTTTCTTTTGGTTGGTTGTTTCTGCGGCCTCTGATGCGCAGCAGCATGTGGTGGGATCTCTCGGCGTTGCATCTTGTCCTGTTTTCACCTGTCTCTCTCCCCTCATTTGCATTTGTTTTTCTGGGATGAAAACGTCTACAAAAACACACCGATTCCCCCCCCCCAAAAAAAAAAAAAACCAGAGGCTGGAAAATCAGCAGTGACAAATGCTGCAAATGATTGCAGACACCGCGTATGGTTTTATAAGCGCAGATTGCACGCAGCAGCAGCAGCAGCAGCAGCAGCTTGGAATTGCCAGAGGGAGACTTCCTAAACCTCTTCACCCTTTCAAGGGGAAACCTGCCACAAGACCCACAACGCCCTTTTGATCTGCTGCACAGACAAACAGCCTCTGTTTTAAGTCCTGTAATTGAGTTTTGCTGTAAGAAGCCAGAATTCCATCAAAGCAAGTAGGAACTCGACTGAGATTTCAGCTTCTGAGATACCTAAACTTAAGAAGGGAAGGATGAGCCTTTTAAAACCCTTCTCTCCCGTAAACTATAATTATATTGTCTAGATCCTTTTTCCATAGCAACAGACATCACTGGACTCAGAACAGAGGATCTTTGCCTGCTAATATTTGTTCAGCCCCGCAAGAAACATTAAGGTTTTATTTTTCATTCTCAAAACATTTCTTCTGAGCGCTTCGGTTGCAGCGTCCAAACGCAGCCGTGTGAGATCAGTAGTTATAGAAACTCTGCATGCAGCTCCAGAAAAAGCCTCTCATCAAAACAACTAAATGATTTTTTCCTGCTTCGCACTCCTTTTTTTCTCCTCCAGTGAATTGTCAGATTAGGCCAGATCCTGACTGCTGAGCCTCATTGTCTTCTTTCTTTTTTTTTTTATTTTATTTTAGTCAAAAATGACTGAATTACTGCGTCTGGCACTAATGTCCCCCGTTGGCTGAGCCCCCCCTCTCGTATGGCCCGGCCGCTCTGTTTTACTGTTAGATGGGCATTCTTTCATCGGATTCTCATTATGAACGTTGGTTGTGTTTTGGTTTTTTTGCAGCGTTGTGCATTGCTCTGCCAAGTGAACATCTGCGGCGATGGCTGCTCCGCTCTTCATGACTGACAATGCTGTGCAGCCCCCATATTGACACTGACACCTCTCTTGTCTCGGGGCCATAACGACGAGCACATCGCATGAGTTTTTTTATTTCTGCTGAGGCCGAGCATTGCCACGCTGTGTGCTCATGTTGAAGTTTTGTCAGGCAGTAATGGGATCTTGAGGGACCCATGAGGTGCTAAAATTGTCATCATGCATCCAGAGCAGAGATGGAGCCGTGGAGCTTTACTGTTAAAAAAAAAATCACTTTTTCTCTTTTTTTCAAGTGTGAGGCATCAAATCCTCCAAGTTTTGTTTTTATTTGTGCTAAGAGCTCATTTCTGCAGTATCTTTCCACTGTTTTTCCAGACACTGTCAGCTGTCAAACTTGTCAAAATGTCACAGCGCTCTTATAATTATTGTGACATCTTTATTTTTTTTGCATTTTGGATTGATCATCTTGGGTTTCTCTGCAGTTCTCTGCAGCCTTCTGTTGAGCCATGGTGACTATTTTTTCTCTCCCTTTATCCCAAATAAATTAAAAACAGAAAATGCATCATTTCATGTGGACCGGCAGAGTGCAACACTCCGGTCTCACACACAGTCACACCACGGAGATGTTTTCCTGCAACGTTTGACTGCATGACCAGAGACACAAAGCTCAGAAAGTCCCCCCCTCCTCTGTCGGTCTCTTAGTGCCTTTTGGTTGGCTGATCAGGCGGCACAAAACCCCGACGCCGGCCGGCTCCGGCTTCCCTCTGCCACTGGAAAGAAGTAACTCAAATAAGAAAAAGCAGGATGATTTAGATGTGTGAGTCAAACGTTATGAGGATATCAGTGAGTTTCAGGCGAACCCAGAGGAAATAAGGATACAAAGATGACTCCAGTAAGGAAGTGATGCTGTTTCTTTCAGTGGCAGCAGGATTAATTGTGCATTTATCAGCTTTTTTTTTGTAAAGATGGAGTGCCTTGAGTAGTTTTCAGACAAATGGATTTATATTTCGCTTGTAACAGGATGAAGCCTTCGTAATATTTGTTTTTAATTTGAAGATGTCAGGCACAGCATCTCTTTTCTTCGTTGGTTTGCTTCCTTTAGTGAATATAGGGAACTGGGTCGGACTGATTGAGCATAAAGTCCATATAAACTGGGATGGATTGATGGATCAAACAGGATTTTAATCCAGGAGGGCAGTTTTTTGTGTCCTTTTTAAAAAAACAAAAGTCAGGATTTAACTCACATGAACTCAATTAACCTAATTAAACCAAACTAAAGTATTATAGTGCACTATAAAGTCATAGATAACAAGGATATTGCATTAATTTTCCATGTTTTTTTAATGCACAGGTGCCATAAATGTGCCACAGTATCTTTGCAGTTCATCTCTAAAGCTTTATTTAAAAATAGAACCATAAGTCAAACAAAAACCTTCCTGACTGTGAAACTGGAGGCAGTTTATTCGCTGCATGTTCATGTTGTTTACTGTCTTCTGTTTAAATTTCTCTGAGGTTCGATGGCGGCGTCGAGAACCGATGAAGTATTTGTTTTTGAACATGAGGTCGACTGAACGGTTCAGTGCCGTTATGAAAAAACCTTTTTTCTGCCGTTAAAGTGGTAAACATGCAACCGAGGCCGAGACGCCGAGCACGAGCGAGTGTGTGTCGTCGAATCACATGTCACCGGACACGTAAAAGCAGCACATCCACAAACAGGAAAGGACAAATAAAAAATCTGCACTTACTCTGAATTATACATACCTTCATGGGATGGAACTTGTCGTGTCTGCAGTAACACAAGTGGCGAAGTCGTCTGCAAAGTGCCCCCTCAGAGGAACTAATGGAGCTTCTGCCTACATGAGTGTGTGTGTGTGTGTGTGAGGAGGGGGGGGGACTTTGCTGGCCAAATTTAGCTTATGGGGAGAGGCCCCTTTTTTTTGCTGTAATGCAAAAAGGAGTGCAGCTAATGCCTCTGAGACATTCAAGTGCTGACATTTTAGTTGTTTATTTACTTTCCTGCCTTCATCTGCGCGGCGCTGAAGGGACGACCGCCGAGCTCGACTCTGCCCATCAGGGGTTTTTTTGCTTTTTCACCAGCGGTGGCACTACAAGTGTGTCGCCGCCGCCGCCGCCGCCGCCGCCGTCGTCCGTGGGTGATCAGACGTTTGTTTACGGCGTCCCACCCGGGCAGCGTTACATGCCAAACATCAGTCCAATCTGTCTGCAGCTGGCAGACATGAGAGGAGAGTCTTCATCGTTTCAAGTGAGGTTTCTTTCACCAGGGGATTGTTGTCACGCTCTGATGAAGAGCACAAATCACAGCAGAAGAAAAGGGCAGAAAATCAGCATTTTGTATGTTTTCTGGTTTAAAGGTTGTTAGTAGTAAGTGATACCCAAAGGTGAGGACTTTTGTAGGGTTTCTGGCATCAGTTCTCTTGTTTCAGCGGTTTAAAAACGACCTGCAGGAGTTGGCAAAGACTTTTCTCTCTGTTCCTTAAAAAATCTGACATTTTAGAGCCTGAAAGTTGCGTCTGTGTGTCGTCAGAGTTGTAATTTACGACAGAACTACAGCCTTTTTAAGCTGATTTTTTTGGGAAAAAATCAGGTTTATTATATCCAGGGTCATATTTTTGTACTTTTGGAAATAATTTCCATCTGTTATGTTAATTTTGTACTCACCAAAATGAAAAAAAAGGGATCACAAAGTCATTGCAAGAGTGAATTAATCAAGTCATAAGGTTTCGCACACGAAAATGTAATAATCCCTCATTTGCTCCATCAGTCTTCTTTTTAAAGCTGAAGATCTCAGCAATTAACTTAAGTAAAACGCTGTCACCTCACATACGAATGATGGCCAGAACTACAGAAATGTCACCCACTTTGTAATAAACTCAACTTCCTCTTTAACAGGAAGCCGCAGCAGCACATTGTGAGGAGTTCAGGGTCCAATTTTAAATCACAGTTTCATTTGAAATATATTTGTAATATAAAAAAAAACCCTTTCCATTTGGCTAAATGTGTCATCAGTCATTACAGTTTTTACAGAATATCTTGCAAAGTTTTTCAGTAATATTTTTTATTTTGGTGTGATCAAAGTCGAGCAGGCTGGCTGCTTTTATGTGTTGATATTCAGAAAACGTTTCATATTTACATGATGAATTTACGTCAGTGAAGCTTTCACCAGTTCTTTACACTCTGAACCTTTTGCATAAATGTCTTAAAATCTCCCAAAATCTGATTTCCAGTCAGTTTTTTCTTTTTATTTGAGAAACAGAGACATCAAACATCACCAATGATGAATTTATACTGATGTATTCATCCACATAGAGAAGTATAGATCTAGTTTAAGAGGATCTGCAGCTCTTCATCCTGCATCTGATGAAGAAGACCTGAGTTTTACATGTAAAAAGCTGCTGAAGTTCAAAGGTTAAGAGAAAAAACTCTTTACAACTCTTCCCCGCTGTGTGACAGATAACATTCTGGACTTTTTAAGGATTCAACGGCAAATATTGCACTTCTGGTTTTTAAACCTTGCACATCTTTACTTCTGTCATTTGCACATCTTGCTCTTGTTCTCTTGTTCTTTTGTTCTGCACACTTTTAGTGTCATGTTGTTTATTTCCCTTGTAAATGTCCTTTTTTTTAATTCACTTGAAGATTTCCTTCAGTGATTGTTGTATAGTTGTGTTGTTTGTGTGTTTGTTTGTTGTGGAGTGCTGCAACAGTGGAGTTTCCCAATTTGGGATCAATAAAGTACATCTATCTATCTGTCTATAAGAAAACATTTAAAAACCAGCCGGTGGTGGATCGGATGGGAACGACGCCCCCTCATGGTGCATCCCTGTCGCACATGTTCGCGCTGCCTTTGCCTATGATGAGGACACAGAAAACTGATGCACATGTTCAGGCATGAAGCTTCACAATAAACTGAACTCTCTGTGTCTGAGCTCCCCGAGGCCTCCTGAAGATGTTCACTTCCAGCAGGCGGCCAGCTGTGATGTTCTTCCTGTAAGAGCCACTGAGACCGTTTTTACCACCTCGTCACGGTCAGACTGTATCTGCTGGGCTTCATGTGCTTATCGATCGATGCCAGTGGATCAAAGATGCCTTCATTAGATGCTTCTAGCTTTTATAAAGCTGCTTTTTGAAAAGATTACGCTTTTTTTTTTGATTTATTGAAGATTGAAGATTGTAAACAAACCTCGTAAAAAGTAGAAGGTGTGCTGTGGATATCTGAGGCTTTCTCCTCCGTGACAGGAAGTAAAATCACGATTAACGGCACATAAATGAGCCACACTGTTACAGTCACAGGGACGACGAACACGGACACTGAGGTTCATTATGAGAACCAGATGTGGATTAATCGAGGTCTAAAAATGTCAGATGACTGCAGGTGACAGCAGAGCAGAAGTCAAAAGACCAGTTAGTGCAGAAGTGTCTCTATTAACTCCACAGTTTGTCGTCCTGTGGATTAAACTGTGATTCTAAGACGACTGAAAGCTTGAATATATCCAGTTTTTTTAAAAAAACAAGCAAAATGTGCAAAGTTTCCAAACTCAGAATTCCTAAAATAAGGAAGGTACGAGTCTGGAAAGGAATAAAAGCTTCTGTAACTTACGCCTGAGGGCTGAATATCATGTTTTGAGTGTAAAGAACACAAAAATACTCTGCACGCCCGCTGTCTATTTTTAAACTTGTGTTATTATTTCAAGCTGAAAACCCAATAATAATAAGTAAACTTGGTGCCGTCTTAAGTAAAGTTTCTGCTCCTCTTACTGTCTGTACTCTGTTATAATATAATAATAATAATCTGAATCTGAAGACATAAATCAACATATTTCTCTTACAGAATCACTAAAAACTACAGTTCCTACCTGTTTTACTTTATGAATGAGCCTTTTTTCACATTTAAAATCTATATTTGTGACCTGTTTTTAAAGATTAACTTCATTAACAGGAACAAACGTGAAAAACGGAAGAACAAAGACTTTGTTACACTGATTCAGAACAAAGACGCTGAGCAGACTTTGAGAGTTTTAGGCCCCTTTATTCCCTCTGAGCTTTAACTCCCACATACAAGCGTTTCTAAATGCTCGGAAATGGAGGCCAGTTATCCAGGAGAGCAAGTGGGAACATAAAAAACTCCAGACTTTGAGGTTAAAAAGTATCAGTCTCCAGACAAAGAAAATGACAAAGCAGTTTTGTAATAGCAGTGTTTAGCCTGCTGGTATAATATCTAAGCTCAGCATTAGGTGATTTTGTCGGATCTCTGCTATAATTATCCGGCTTACTCATCTCTTCTGTTGGAATGTTGCTTTATTGTTTGCATTAATTACAGAGCAGTGTGGGCTGGAACAAAGTGCTGCTGATGTTACCCAAAAAAACGAGCAGCCTGGTTGTTTTCTAAAGGACATTTTGAGTGTTAATAAGTCGGAATGAGCCTCCGTGAACTCTGCACAACTTTGCACGAGCTGTATTTATTACTGCACTGCTCCTTTTTCACCTGCAAGAAACAAATCTGTGCAGCGTTTACAGAAACAGCAGCTGCGGTTTCTAATTTGTAATCTGTGATATCTAATTTTTGAAGCCTCTCATGGAAAGGTCCGTCCCTGGTGGGGTTGTCCCTCCTGTCTGGTCCTCCAGCTGCAGCTTCAGCAGAGAAAAACTCACGTGAAGATAAACGCTGCAGATATCAAAGTGCTTGAGATGATCGATAAGATTGCTGCTTGTGATCTGACGGTGAAGCTACTGTATGTTTCTCAGTCAATAGTCGTCATCTACTGCGAGGAGGCCATTAAAGACACTGGAGATATTTGTTGGTTGGTATTGATGTTTTTAAGGAAGGTGAACAGATCAGAGGTCAGAGTCGCTGCTGCAAACATGTTTCAAACTTTGTTAACTGAGGAAACTTCAGAGGTTAGAGTCAAGATTTACATTTTTCTCTGTGAGACTGTTCAGCCGTGTCACATTAAAGCGTCTCCAGCTGTGAAACGGCTGTACAGATGTGTTTCCATACGGCTGAAAGTAGACTTATTATTGTTCTCAAACTGCGGCTGAATACAGAACTGATTAAAAAACCTGCAGACTCGCTGCAACCTGTGCTGTTTTAAACACCTGAGTCAGAAAAAAGACTGTTTTTACTCTCAAACTGCGACGTTTTAGCATTTTAACACAGTGGATTGTTCACTCTGGTGATGCTCATCTTCACTTGCTACAAACTGATGAAGATCAGCTTTACATAAAAAGATAAAACCTCAATGCAGTGACGATAATGTGACATTATTATAGACACTAAATAAACCAAAAACCACCACTATGTTGCAAAATAGGATCAAGTATTTACAGAATAAAGTTTAGAGATTGTTATGGACCCAAGAGGAAACTTAAAGAGGGACTGAGAGAAAAAATATGCAAATACAAATCAGTTTGCTGCTTAAGCACCTCGGACAGCTCCATGGATTTATCAATACTCAGCAGAGTGAGACTGCTGACATGTCGGAGCCGCGGTCGGCCACAGAGTCACCGAGCTCAGCCATATAAAGGTTCAATGAGTCAGTGAGTCAGAGAGAGTGGACCAACATTATCAGCATCATCAACATAATGAACGGGATCGAGAGGAGGGACGCAGGTTAACCAGGAGAGATGCATTCTGGTCATTTTAGCTAAAAAAAAAAGGGGGAGTTAGCATCCCTCTTGAAATCACTGACTGCCTTTATATTGCAGGGGACATAAAATTACAATTTATTATTGAACTTTAATTTCATCTTTCACTTCCTCTCTCAGTCAGCAGCGTTACGTTGTGGAAAAACTCCAGTTTTGTGTCAGTTCTGCCTGTGGGGACATTTTCTTTAAATGTGTTCAATAAATACTCTTTTAAAGAGCCATTAAGGAAAAAATTAAAGTCTTCGGAGCTACAGTTTGATTTAATTCTGGTTTGCATATTTTATTTATTAACAGCAGCCAGTTTTCGATTAAATTACGGCATGTGGCGTGGCGGTTGACATGATTTCTGGCACCGAGTGTCATAAATGGGTCATGAGGACACGAGTGTCTGTGCCCAGAGGGAAACAGTCCAAACTACTGAGACCGAGCAAACCGTGGAAATGCAGCGAGCAGCAGGAAGAGACAAGAGTGTGTGCAATCAGCAGGGAGCGTGCAAAGTAATGAAGGAAATGCAAAGAAATGTGCAGCTTTTAAAGCCGTTAAAGATGAAAATATGGTCGTTAAAATGATCTTAAAGCTTCAGCATGTGAGTCATTTCTCCTCCAAAACTTTGCACTTGCTGAACAAAAACATGCAACTCCAACATCACAGCTGCTGAAGACGTCGTTTTGCTTCTGATCACTGATCGATCGCACCGTGTTGTGTTAATTTTAGCTTATTATACCACTAAATACGAAACAAAAATTTGATAACCTCGGGGAGAACAAACAGAAAAATCTGGCCTGAAATGTGTCGACCGAAAGCCCTCCTGTTTAGCAGTCCGTCAGCCAACCCCGAGTCTAATAGGTGTTGCCATGGCAGAAGGCATCTGTGTGGAATGAGTAAGTAATGGCTCTGTCTTAGCTGAAGTGGCTCACACTGCCTCTCCACTCTCCCGGCGTAGCAGCAGCAGCAGCAGCGGCAGCAGCGGCATCAACGCTCGCAGGGTTTCTGAGAATTTGGGGTGTGTGTTATTGCTGGTTTGCTTCTGCCGCACGGCTTTTCCATTTGCAATGCTCTTTCATTAATCAGCATTAACACTGTTCAATGGGGAGCCCGATTCATGGGGCACTCCCACGGGTGATGCTTCATCCCCTCTCCTCGTTTGTGGTGCAAAAAAATGAGGAGGAGTCGTTGGGGGAAAAAAAAAAAAAGAAAAAAAAAGGCAGTCTGATTAAAAACATTGCTTCTGTATAATATGCAGCCTGTGTGAAAGAGATGGTGATGAATATGTGGAGGCTTTTTTTTCATACAGTGAGCTGCTGGTGAGCGTAAGTAATGAATACAAATACAAGTATTACTCATCAGGGTTTCATCCTCACCAGGAAATGTTTATGCCCTACAATAATGTGTAATTATCGTCTCTTATGATCAGTATTTTACAAGCTACAGTAATCAAGAAGCAACTAGGTCACCTCATTTAGTGAGAGTCTGAGGGTATTACGTTCCCTCTTTTCAGCTCACATCAAAGGCACCGCGCCTGATCAGGACGATTTCTTAAACATTACATATTTCTGTTTCATCTCCTGTTTGACAGCGCTGTATCAGATAATTACTGTATTTTCTCTAATGTGGAGGATTTGATGAAAGAAGACAATAAGAGCTGCAATAACAAGAAACAATGTTTTTAACGGCTGCAACATGCGAGCAGGGCTTCTGCTGTTTGTTTCAGACAAATCGGAAGAATAAAATACTCGATTTTTTTGATCATTTGCAGCAGACGTGGCACGTGGAGGGCCAGCGGAGCATCACAGCATTTTGTTTAACATCTGACTGAAAGGTCTCACTGACAACAAAGAAGTGTGTGGAGTTTAAAATGCGTTTTATGAATTTTCTAGGTTCATTTAACAAGTTAAACAAGAAGATCTCACCTCAAGGTTTCGCTTGTTAGCTTCTTCAGAGCTTTGACCTGCATCTGCACAGTCCATGCCAGTGTTTAGACCTTCTTCTCATCATATAACAAGAGTTTTAAGGGTAATGACTGAGGATTGTTCAGTCTTAAGGTTTGCAGGACTTAAAAAGACTGCGTGACCTCCATCCATGTACAGCAGGTTGAGCTGATGCAGAGGCAAACAGCTAACGACTCCTCTATGGCTAATGATAAGTTCACCGTTGTAATTAGCTCCCATGGTTTCCATTAATCCCTTGTTAAATACTATCAGAGCAAACCAAGGATGGTGCTGATTACACACAGAGATCCTCGCCGAGCTCGGTGCCTTTTCTGGCTGAAGAAGCGCAGACGGGCTTCAGCTGAAAGTCAATTGCTTTCACAAATCATGGATGAGCGGTCAATGCAGCGAGCGCGGGTTAGCGTGGCAAATGGAAACACCTCAGCGGGACGTCAGGATTTTTATCTGTCAAGGAAATAAATGGAATGATCTGCAATATGTCGCGGGGAGCCTCAAACTTTTCGGGGCCAATCTTAAATGAGACACTCGAGAGAGGAGGATGTGATTTGGGTAACGCTTCCAGCGAGTTTGTGGAGACAGAGCTGTTGTTTGTCTGTGTGGGAATGCACTGATCTCATGGCGGGAAGAGAAAAGCAGTACCGTGTTTTCCTGTAAACAAGGCAAAATCATTAAGATCCCCAGAGTTCTGCAGGCAGGCAGGCAGGCAGGCAGGCAGGCAGGCAGGCAGGAAGGCAGCAATTGGCTCATATTTTCATAACCAACGCGAACGACTTCTTCTGTCTCCCCTTATCATTTTCATTTACTGTGTAATACACAATTTAAAACATTTTCCACAATTCACCAGCTCACATTATCTTTGCTCCCAGTCTGGAGATTAGCGAATTATCTGGAAGGCACGAGACAGACAAAGAAAAGCCAAACATGTTCATAATTAATCTCCGTCTTGTGTTTCATGAAAATGAGACCATCAGATCAATACCAACCTCCATCGGCTCTGCGTGTCTGAGGACGAGCCCTTTGTCTGCGTCCCTGCGGAGTCGGGCGTGGCTCATTCGCTCAAATGACCAAAACTGCAACAGCTGAGAAGGAGAGAGTTTTGTTTTAGTGTTTCCTGTCAGCGGACGCCTCGATAACACATGTAGGTAAAATCACAAAGGACAGCTGCCAGAACCGGTTTGTAACTCGGATGATTTGTCGCTGATTGAAACAGCCTCAGGTGCAAAACCAACACTGTCATAAAGCTGCAGACGAGAAGCAAAGCAGGCTGTGCAGAGCTCAAAGTTTGCTCATAACTGAGCTCAAAGTCCACAGCAGTTTTAGCAGCTCGGAGAGAGAAATGTTCACTTCTCACCCAGAAAAAATCCTCCCTGCTTACTTTCACACAGTCTCCTCCAACACCTTTTCAATATTTAACTCTATAAATATTTTACTGAATAATGTTTTAGGTTCGAGTCAAAGTCCACTTCCATCTAGATGCTAAATATCTTAAAATTGTGGATGTGAAAGATTATGAATCGAGACCTGACCACAAAAATATGAAAGCGCCTGCTGCATACTGAAGCAGCCAATCCATACCACTGTACATAAAACAGGATTTTCAAGACTTAAAACTCCGTTATTTTTATCTTTTTTACTAAATTATATCTACTCTTATCAACTTCTTAAGCTTTTTATTATTTATTTATTGTTATGTATTTACAGAAATGAGCTTCTTCTCGTTTGAGGCTCCCGTGTGTTCGTGTAAACGTGCACGACATGTTGGAAACACGTACGCGTTTGTTTCTGCAGGAGCTCGACATTAATGTGCTGTAATACACATGTGCAGCTGCTGCAGATTTATGTGTCTACATATGTTTGTTTCATATATATATAATGTAAAAACACATGCAAGTCCAGAATGTGAACATGCAAAGACTCTTAAAGCCCTGTATTTTTTATGACGATGCGTGTGTGTGTGTGTGTGTGTGTGTGTGTCAGTGCATTTTTGCATTCATGTCTGTTTATGTTTGTAGGTTTGAGAGCAGGAAAGATATGAATGAAGGATGCAGACACACACACACACATGTGTACAGGGTTCACTGTTACTGGTGTAAGAATAGTGTTTATTAATAGATTGAATATATTTAGAGCATAATGGATCAGAAATAACCGCAAAGATGGAAAATAAATGCATTTTTAAAGAAATGCATGTAGTAATAAAACATTGCATTGCCCGTAACGTTACACTCAGTGAAATTCTTGTTTATTTAATGTGAACCTGAGATGTTGTGAGGCAGCCGAGAGCTGGAAGCCTGTTTGAATTCAGACAAACTCCCGGCCAAAGTGTCCTTGAGCAAAAAAAAACATGACCAGCTTACGGGTTCCTATTCTTCAGCCGACCCTGACCTCCGTGTGCTGTATGTTTTCCATCAGGAGCAGAGATTTTTCTGAAGAGTTCACCTTATGAATCAGTATGAAATTAGAATTCTTATATTGTGTCTCCAAGAAATCCAAACATTATTAAATCTGATTTATATAAATGCAATAAAATATCTTGTTAGTTTTTCCGAAAGCTTGTGAACGGATTCTGGATGCTTTCAGTGTCGCTGGTTAATAATAACTCTGTGTAAAAGCAGTTTAAAGCCTTGTAGATGTTATTTCCTGTAAAATGTTGGAGCACAGTGTGGTCTGCAGGAGTTTTTAGCCTTCTGGCCTCATGTATCATCGCACCGTCATCTTCATTCATCTCTGTTATTGATTCATCCGTGCAATTGCTTCTGCCATGACGCAATGCATGGAGGAGGTCTGCTGCACACAGGGGGGCGCTCACCTCTGACCTCGCACATAAATCATCCCCCTCTAATAAAACTGACTGGTCCCTGTTCTTTTTTTTTTTTTCTTCCTTTTCTCAGGGTCAAAGCGAAGAAAGGGGTGAACCTGCTCCAGACCAAGTCGAAGAACGCCCAGTGGAAGGTGGACTGGGAGGTGCAGTCCGGCGCCAAGCATTCCATCACCACCATCGATGTGAACAAGAACAAAGCAGTCAAACAGGGGTAAGTCAACAGCCCCGGGCCTAAACACACTGCGTCTGTCTGCCCAACCACTGCAGCTGCAGCTGTTGATTTCTGCCCCGGCTTCCGCTGCACACAGGCAAAGATATTTGTCTTCTTTAACAACGGACAAAGAGGCTCTCTCTCTAAAAAAAAACCCAGTTTATTTGCATGTAACAGTCATTGTTCATCTGTGATTAAAGGCTGCTTTTAAAATCATACGCCGTTCTTTGTGGACGCCTCAGGAGCTACAAGAGGATGAAATAGAGCTCCGGCCCACAGCAGCGACTAAAGCGCCCTCCGCTTTATGGCACTAAGTAAAATGAATGGAGATGTTATCTGCTTAGTCTCACTACATCTGCTTTTAATTCAGTCTACGTGGAGTGATGAGGTAGACGGTTTTTAACCACCGGCATTAAAATACCTTTGAGATGAGACCTTGTCTAAGAGCAGCAGTTATGCCAAATTCCTAAAAAGAGTAAAAAAACAGCGGATCAGGGTCCTGCTGTGTCTGATGGGACTGTGATTGACTCTGGCCAGGTTCCATTACAGAGTTTTTAAATGATTTGAAAGCTTAAAGGTGTGTAGTCTGTAGCCCGTTAATGAGTTTGCTAGCCTGATTTTAAGAATACAGCCTGTAGGGGGAGCTCCTGTGTCACCTCACTCTTCTGATACTCACTTAAAGGTCAGGTGTGCTCGTTTTAAGCAGACTGATTTACAGAAAAGGTGTAGAATTTTCATAGTTTGCTTTCATTAGTGTGAAATCACTTGAATAAAATGAATGAACCCTTTATATCTACAGAGGCAGCAGGTCCTCCGCCATGTTTCACCGCCATGTTTCTGCAGTAACCCCCCAGCTTTTTTAAACTTTGGGCTAATAGGCCATCAAGTGGAGATAAATTCACTTGGTTTCAATATGCAACCTTACCACTAGATGTCATTAAATCTGTCACACTGGACCTCTGAAGCATAACTTTTGCCAAAACTAACCAAAAAAAACTAAATGAAACAGTATTAACTTTGATTTTTTTGCATGTCTGATCTCACTGAGATATAATGACATCAAATTGGAAAGAAGATGAAAATTTAAGATACTTATATCATTGAAAATTTAAATTAATACAGTTAACACTTATCTTTCTCTCTATAATCTCTTTCCACATTTGGTAGAAACTGTTCTAATGAAAACTCTTGACAGTAAAGTTCGTCATTTATCAAAAGTAACCTGAGCAAAGTCTTAAGATTTTGCTGTTAAACTGTTAAAACCCAATGAATTAATGCTGTCGGCAGCACATTAATCAAATGTTTTGATGTGCAAATAAAATCTGCACTGATAACACAACGTGCAGGAAATAAGTTTCTTTCTTTTCCCTTCTTTCTGTTTACTCGGGTTAACTTTGGCCTGCCTCTGAGCCGGTCCCACCGAGGGAGGCAACTAAAACTTCACAACTATAAATCACAAAATGTGATGTGTACAATTCATTAAGAGCTGCAGCAGTGGAAGTTATGCTGGTTATCATCAGGCCCCGGAGATATGAGCAACCGCTGGTCTAAATATTGGAGCCCTTATAAACTCCCACATGACAGGACGGAGAGAGAGCAGCAGAGGAAGAAGACAGAGTGGCCTTACCTGGATAAAAAACACACCGCCATCTCTCTCTTGTTTACTTCTCAGTGCCTTAGTGGCAGCCTTTCTTGCTATATTTAGTGACCCATGTCATGTATTCTTTGCCACCCTGTCACCATGTGAGAAATGTCCAGTAGGGGGTCAAGCATGGATAGAGAAACAACGTGTCACGCTGCATTTTGTCAAAAGCTCAGTCAATTCTGCGAGCACCTGAAGCCAAACGGCCAAACAACAGGCGTGTAAAAGTTGGTCGTTAGCGACGGCAGACGTCGTGTTTCGATGCTTCGTTCCCATCAGATTGATTGAACATGTGTATGATTTTTTTTTTTTTTTTTTTAAATAAAAAACACTCACGTCTCTTGAGATTTGCTTGTGGGAAACGGCGTTGTTGTGAAATTGGTTCGCAGCACCTGTATTTCGGGTTTCTGCAGAGTCTGTATGGATTCTTTATTCGTATGAAAATGGAAAAGTAATAGGTATTTTCCGAGAAAATAACACATCCGTGATTCGTGATGTATTTCGCGTCAGTGGGCCTAAAGAGTTTTACTTGTTGTTTGGTGGGAGTCATTCCCATGTTCCCCAGATTTACATGGCACATAATGGGAACATGACAACGGCTCCTTTATTCCCAGTGTGTTCCTCAGCTCCACATGTGCTCCTCCAGATGTTCTCAGGGTTCTATGTTCCCAGAGTCCTGCAAACCTATGTCTAGATTTAGATATTGCATCTTTTAGATTATAAATTGGTGTCTGTAGAGAAATTATAGTAATAATTTGGACAGATGTTTTCCATCCATTTAATGCATCGCTGTCTGCAGTTGTTTTTTGGATGGCAATGACAACCTGTTTTAAAAATTAATTAGGAGAACTTGTTGCTTATTGACGGTGTTAGAACTAATGATTAATGTTTGCTTGCAAATGTATAATAATTATTTTCTTAAACTTGTACTATGTGTACTTTGGCAGAAAAATAATGATTTGCATATAATTCGACATTAATATCCCCATCATTCTAAATGCAAAAACAATACAGCTCATTCAACTCTGCAAAAAATAAATAAATCTGATAATTACAGACCTACACATAATTGCATTTGTATTTTAATGGTCCACAATGAATCCAATAAGTTTTGTTGATAGTTTCCATTACCACACTTTCAGCACCTACAGTCCTTTTAGCTTCCTGTTTGGTTTTAAAGTCCCTCATTTCATCAGGAGAGGAGATCCGACCCTTTTCTCTCTCTTGTTTTTAATGCATGAGTTTATTCTGCAGGACCGAACTAAGTGCAGCAGCCTGAGACTCAAACATTTTACAGTAATGAGCCCAAAAATACATGAATTCTCAAGACAATTTTTTCCCTAATTACCCGATTCAGTGCACTAATAAGGAGAATTCTAATATGTTTTCTAAGTTCAATAAGTGTTCTCATTTATAAAGTCTATTTGTGTGAGATTTAAGCAGCAAACAAGTAACTGCTCCCAATATAAAGCCCACACACACACACAAACGCACACACACAAACACACTCCTCTAAAAAAGACGCAGGCATAAACACACCAGCATCATTTTGCATCTCGTTGCTGAACACATCTGAGCGCCGGTTCTGTTTGAACATCTGCTTTTGTTTACTCAAAATTACCTGAAACTGAGGAAACGAGGTGACAGTGTTTTCCCTCAGGAGGGAAACGTTGATCTCTTCATCACTCTCCTCCTTTATTCATCCTCCTGTTATGTTGGATTTCCTCCTCGTCAGATCGCGCTGCAGTCAGTGCTGGAGTTCTCCATCTGGAACGGTCCCGTTCTAGCACCGCATGAACCGATGCATTATTGATCGCGGTCATTTTTTTAAACGCCTCGGCTTTACCGCCGTGGCAGCCAGGACGGCAGAAACAACTGATCATTTAATAAGATGATTCTCGGTTCTTTTCTTCTTTTTTTTTGTGCTCTGAATAATTCAGTGAGAAATAAAAAAAATCAAGCACATTTTTAAAGTGCAAATATTGCCTCCCAATATAAAAAATGCTGCAGGACTCACAAAGACTGACAAGTTTTCAAAGCTGCTTCATCGTCACTGATGTTCCCCATTTTGAGGCTGCATAAATTATTTGTTTATTCCTTTATTTAGCACATAGTTGCTCTCTAGAGGATATTTACTAAAATGATTTTGAAATAACTTCACTATTTGCACACAGTGTGCATTTTAATTTATGTTTTTCAGGCCAAAAAGTAAAACTCTTTTGCAGCGTGGACGGTTCAGGAGATGGAACAGGCAGTTTTTCAGATGTTTGAACTCCTTTTTTTATCAAATTTGGTTTGTTGATAACTTTACGTCTTGTTCTGAGCATTTTCATGTGAAAACTGGAGGTTTTTTCCTTCTATTAAGCTACACCTGCCAGTCTTATCGCTGCATGAAAGAAGCGCATCTCCAAGCACCTAAACTTCTTAGGAAAAAATAGAAACAACACATCTGCACAGGAGGCGAAAGCAGCTGCTGCAGCTTCAGACCTCCATCTGTTTCTACAGAGGATAAGTCTCTCATAGCAGGTCCATCTCCACAGCTTTGTGTTAGCAATGGAGGAAGTTCTGGCTGCAACCATTAACGTTCTGCTGTGCAGGAAAAAAACACTCTGGCTTTATGTATTCCTTTAAACCCATCACAGTTAACCCAGACAGAGCAGAAACCAGAATATAGAGATAGTTTCCCTGAAAACTGACACACAGGAAGTATAATAGTCTCCCAGTGACACGCTCAGACTTACAGTTTACATCCGATGAGTCAGACTGAAACAGGATGCTTCAAACACAGTATTAAGTCTTTGTTACACTTGTTTTTTCCTCATTTAGATCCCCAATACACAACTAGTGAAGTTAAACATGCAAAACAAAGGGAAGTGAAATTCCTGTAACATAAAGTTTGCTTTCTAGCAAACACAAGTCCTGTTGTAATGATTAAAATGGGAATATATCTGTTCCATCAGAGACTCAAGAGACAGACGACTGAAAAACATCTCCTTTGTTGACGAGCTGATTTACCACCGAGCCCCAGAAATACATGTTTGTTTGACCTGTACGACGACAGAAATGCAAAAACAACAATTTGTGATTTTAGAGGCGGATACGATCTGCAATTCTTTCTTTAAAAAACAATGGTTATCTCAGCAAACCTCTGCTTTACACTGTTCTTTTAAATACATATAATAAGAGGTGCAAATCAGCCTCACTGTGATTGCAAGACTCTGCACATTTCCTCACTCGGCTCGTGTTCCCCAGACAAATTATTCTATTGGGAAACACAGGAGTTTTATCCACAAAACAAATCACTCAAACAAGATATAACATGTTCAGCGGGGAGCTTTAGAGATGCTCTGAGTCGTGGTTTTTCATGTTTGACGGCATCTTTATGCTAAGCGAGGCTAAATGACGGAGCTTAACAAACAGAATTATTGTTCTCACTGTCAGTAACAAACAAATACTCTTAAATGTTTAACTATTCCTTTAGATTCCTATGTTATTTCAATAAAATTTCACAGTATTCTGCTTTCAAAGCTTTAAAAAATCAGGTTTATAGAGTAAAATGCTGAAGACTTCATGGTCTTGACGTAAGCACGGCCCGTTCTGAAGCCTCTGTTCACTCGTCTTTCCTCTTCTGCTGTTGTAACTCTGCCCTGCAGTGCTTTGATCCAATGAACTCTCCTTGTTAATCAGTTCAAACAGACCTCTGATCAAAGAATGAAAAGCCCCCTGAGCTCCGAAAAAAGCCACAAGCTACAACTTTTTAAAACATATACTTTGTGCCGTACAGACAGAACATCATTAGCTTGACGAAAACAAGGCCGGACTTTCATGAGCCTTGTTTACGCTCCTCGTCTCCTCCTCCGCTGTGAAATTACCCGTTAAGTTTTCACCGCCTCCTTCTCTTAAATACGCTTTTATGCTAAATTTTGTTTGTCCGTTATCAGTGATTATTCCCTATTTGTTGCCATCAAAGCTGAAAGGTGTCATAAATAATTTCATGGAAGAACCAGATTGCCCACCAAAACAATTCCCACCACATTTCCTTTCATTTCTTTATATCATTTATTCTTTTTTTTGCTTTCTCTCTCTCTCTCTCTGAAATCTTAGAAACTGGACTCAAGTGACATTAATTAGCTAACACATACATAATTTAGTATTTTGATGAAAAGGTCACCCTGTAATCTCATTAAGATATCTTGAGGGAGACTTAATAAGACGTACTATGACAGAGCATCTACTAAAGCAGTGGAGAGAAAAGACGTCAGCTGATTTAAGCAAAAACTGTCATGGATTTAGTTTAGTTTTTACAGTTAATTTAGTTTTTCACTCACTCAAAAAAAGGAATACATGAAGCGTGCATTGTAAATCTATGCAGTCACAGTGTATATAATGATCAAGTTAATAGACACAGAGACAACCATTAAAGATTATTTTAAAAAGGCATATGCAGACATTTTGTCACATAGTATTTCCTTAAATCATTACAGACAAAATCACCCAATTACTTGTCGTATCTTAACTGTCAAAGATACAGAAATTCAACATTTCCATTATAGAAGCAAGTCCTTGACTCATAATTTTTTTTTTTTTGGTCTCAACTTAACTTAACTAGAAAAACTTTAAACTGTATTTCTTAATGAGCACTTTTCTTGTCATACCTGTATCACTTATTAATGGTAAGCTAGCTAAAACGGACAAAAAGTACAAGACAGATCAGGTTTTTTAGCATTCATCTTCCTGCAGGAAGAGAGAATATACTGTATACACACTTGTCTAGGAAATGTGAAGCTAAAAGGCTAACATTAGTGTTAGCCAAATATCAGTGTGAGCCTTTCCAGCAGGCTAAAATTAGCCTTAGCGCCTTCACCTGTGTTAGCTTAGCCAGACGGCTAAAGTCAGCGATAGCTTCTTCAACAGGCTGAAATTCGTGTTAACCCCTCCAACAGAAAAACATCTGCGTTAGCTTCTCTGCCAAATTCAAACTGGTGTCAGTTTCACCAATAAGCTAACATTAGCATTAGCTTTTCCTAATAGCCAACATTAGGGCTAACTTCTTCCACAGGCTAAAACCGGGGCTAGCTTTGCCTAAAGGTTAGCATCAGTGTTAGCAACAACATATTCATCACATCACCCACAATATTTTTTTTACTCCTTGTTGTATTACAGTATTGCTGCCATTTAAGACAGTTAATTTGAATTTAGGATGGTGATAGTGTCTATGCTATGCTAATTTAGGAAACTGATTTGGATGGGATGGTTTTGTAGATAATAGCTAAAAGTAATAGCTAATTTCTACAATATAAGTCTGGAAACATGTTTCTGTAATACCACAAATTCAATATATCTCCATTTACTTAGATAAGATTGGGTTTCAACTTAGCAGGTTTCTTTAATGAGGCCTCAAATCTCAAACACAAGTCAAAATTTCAACAGTCGGCCTAAATTCTCATTGAACGCACCACGCTGCTTTACAGGCTGACATTCTCACTTGTACTCTTCTTCGAGTCGGTGCATTTTGATCATCATTTCTCCTCTCCTCAAGTGTTGCAGGCAATCGACACTGCATTGAGCGCCTGTACATGTCCTCAGTCTACTGAGCCATATTGATGACAGCTTTAGTGTGTCGCAGACAGATTGGGGTGTTTGTTTTCGGTGAGTGATGTCGAGACAAATAGGCTGAGATCTCATCATGATGTTCCTGGGAGGAAGCTTTTGTGGGCGGAGGTTCGCACGGATACTTTGATCCAACTTTCATTAAAAGGCTCTCAGGCTGAATGTTGAGACGGGTTTCTGCTACTGTGAAGGACAGATAGTGAACGCTTCACTTCCAGCTTAAAGGTGAGGTTTGAGCTGAGTGATTCTTGTCACGGGGAGGCAAGAGAGATTTAATTTGCCCCTTCGCCACCACTGACACAGTATCATGTTCAGCTTGTTGAACCTGCGGATTACAAGCCCAACCAAGAGGATTTTTATTTATAAAAAAATATGGCTTTTATTGCATCTACAGCACCGGCATGTCAGCATGTTTGCAACAGTAAAACTAAGATCTTGGAGAAAGTATATTGCATGCAGGGAATAGCAAAAGAGAAAATGCTCAAATATTTCACGTGCAAGAGCCATTTGGACAATCAGGTTACCTACCAAAAGCTATTGATTGGTCGGGATCGAATCTGCAGCCACTGCAATTACGGTTATTTGAAAGTGAGAGGCAGAACCAAATTTGCAATCTCTTTGGAAAAAGCTACACATTCAGGTGCTGAGATAGAAGAAGAAGAAAGCAGGCCACCAAGATTAGGGAGCAGTGATTGTTTATTGACAAGACCTGCAAATTGTTTTCATTCAAAGAGTGATTAATTCATAACAGTTAGGATAACTCCATCTGGGTTAGCAGGGATGCCATCAAAAAGGGTCATTATAGTTTCAGAGTCTCCTGTGCAAACGTCTGCATTCATGAGGGGAAATTTACAGGAAAATAAATGAGTCTAAAGTCGGATTACATGTTTCGAGTAAAGCAGAAAAACATAGATTTATCAGACGAAGCTTTATTCTATTATTCTTATAAACATCTTATGATTATAATTGGCATATAAAATAAATAAAGATGTGTTTGTGTGTATAAAAAAGATGCCAGAGATGTTGCATAAAAGAAATTGTAAGAAAACTAATGAACAAATTAAATACGATAAAAGAGGTTTTTTTTCTTGGTGGTTTCTATAACAACATCAGAAACAAACATGATCAACACAACAGTATAATCTCACCTTAAGGTCAACTCTCTGGCTTTTTTCTGAAACTCGTAATTGCAAACAATTAAAAAAAAACAGACATAATGTGGAGTTGAGTTGAAAGAATTAACTCAGTCTGATGAGAAAATACAGGTGGAATTACATTTACAAAACGCATTTGTTTTTTCATTGAATAGGAGCTTGTTTTTTAGGAGACAGGATAGAGAAAATCATGTTTAGCAGCTGATTTATGGGCAAGTTATTCTGCTCCATTTGAGCCTGTTTTAATGGTCATAAACAAGCTTGGAAAGGAGGGAAAAAGCACGGAGGTTCAGGCCAGACGGACCTCAGCTGAAGAGATGGATGTGAGATGGACGTAACTTTGTTCTCTGTTGTGCAAAATGAGATAAAGAGTCGGATTAGCTCGGTGCATTGATGCATCATTAGCTTGATTGAAGCGAGACTCGATCCAGATACCCAAAAAAAATCCTTTTATTTTTACAGAAGCAACGTTTTGTAATCAGGGTTTTTGAACAGACAAAGAAAAAAAAAACTTTTTATGAAGGGATTACGGCTCTGAAGGATTAAATTGCAGCATGAGAGAATAATTCCAATCGTAACATGCGTTAGCAGAGTTTCAGCCTCTTTACCTTGACTTTATTTAAACGAGGAAGGTGAGAACAAGAACTGTTTGTTTTTATGACTGAGCAAGAAAATTACATTAAACAAAACCTGTAATAGTTACGTTTGATTGTTTCCACAGTTTTTTGAATATTATTATGGTTCCTTTTTGCTTTCGAACGTGACATTTATGTAAAGAAAGCACAGTCAAACTACAGAAGTTGCGCCAGATGACCAGTCCTGAAGCTCCAGGTCTTTTAAACATCACATTGTGACCTTTAAGATCTTTAACTGCCTTGTTTCTAACAGGAAGTCTGAGATCAACCAATCAGACTGAAGGAGCCGTTTGGACTCTTGACTGAATGGAAATGAGATAAAGGGACCTTTTCGTCAATGAACATGTCTGACGATTGATGAGAGCTTTGTTAAATGGATAACATTGATTACCCTCCACTGGAAACCACTCGCTTTTATTTTGAAACTTCACATATTGGATATTGATTAATCAATCCAACAAGAAGACGGTGATCAGTCTTCATCAATCAGTTACATGGTGTTTTTTCACAATAAGAGTTCAGACATGCAGAGTATGACTTTAATAAAGTAACTTTTGCTGCGGTGCTTCACATGTTAACGACTTAATGGAAACTTTATTTTAATTCAGGGGGAACTTAAGGAAAACTTTGAAATTAACTGCAGAGCTGCGTGTCGACAGCTCAGTAAATGGCATGTTTAATAATTAAAAACCATCCAGTCAACAGTTTCATTACCAGAAACAAATGCTTTGCCAGAATTCTTTGTCAGGCTGTTTTTCATCAACGTGTTGCTGTAAATGATATTTGGCCCTTTTTTAAAAATATTTTCTTCCCCTGTTCTTGTGTTTTTGTGTGTGTTTCTGTGGCCGTGCAGGGATGTGTTGGGTAACGTGGAGGTGATGCAGCTGGATTTCGAGATGGAGAACTTCACCAGCCTCTCGGTGACCCGAAGGATCAACTGGAACATCGACTACAAGGGGCAGAACCCGCCTCCAGATTCAGAGAAGGTCGTGACCGAGCTGACGGTGGTGCAGCGGGACATTCAGGCCATCATCCCTCTGGCCATGGTGAGTGGAACGACGTCCAGATTCATATGAATATAAATTTAAATTAAGAAAACAGAATAGAAATGTTTGTTTTAAAGGAAATTTTCTATAAAAGTTTTTGCTTTAACATTTTAAATTGTAAGTCGGATAATTAACGAGCTCTCAGAATGTATATTTACATATTTATCTGTGGAGGCCTTCATTAGGTTTGATCTCATATCTCATATTATATTAGTTCTGTAATAAATATATTGGAAAATTGTCACACAGCAGTTGCAACAAAGTGTAGGAAAGATATTTTGCACAAATACAAAGAAAACATTAGAGTAAAAATGATCAGAAGGACCAAAAAACAGACACTAAACTACCTGTTGTGTGGCAACATAGTACAAACATAATGGAACCCACACAGAAGTTTAAACCCTGCTGATTAAAGGTCGAAACTCCATCACGACTCTGAAAATGTCCTTGAAAAAAGTGTCTGATACTTAAGGCTGATGTGAGGTCATTTTTGGGGTTTTTACAATGTTTTTCCTTCATATGAAGAGTTTTCTTGTGTTCATATCGCAGCTGCACTCGTTTCCCACAGCAGGCTTGAACTAAAATAACTCAAAATTTCAGGTGTGTTAGATATCTAGAGCTCTAAATGTGGAGTATATACATTACTGTTACTATCCTTTAGATAAGCTCAGGACACCTGAGTTTGTGCAGATTATCAGAGAGAATTAAAGAAAAACTGTTTCCGTACAACAAACTCCTAATCAGAGCTCTGTGTAAATAAACCTAATCAATACTTACACTCACTGCAGTGACTCGCTGATTGTAAAGAAAGTCAACCAATCCCAAAACACTTAAGTGTCTATTACTCTTCTAATCGGGTCTCTTCTCTCTGCCTCGTGAAAGGTGGCAATTAGCGAAGGCAGTAAACAGATTATGGAAACAGAGGTAAATTAATCAAGCAAGAGGTGCTGAGCAGCTTCGGCTATGCCTCGCCTGCCTCGCCTGCCTCGCCTGTCTCGCCTGCCGTTCGCTCCATTGTGCTCCTGTTTTATTCACTTGTTCGAATGAAAATGAGAGACAGTGAAAGGAGTCCAAACCCACATGATGTTTGCTTATTAATTTGACTGTGCATGGTAAATAACATAGAGGACTGGATGCAGGTGGCGCGTGGAGGAAATTGCCTGGCAGCTGCACAGCGTGAGGCTGTTGTGATTGTGTTTTCCAGAGGTAGGCATGGTTTAGAGAAGAGGAATCATACTGGAGTGGTATAAGCAAGGTGGATGGGATGGATTTTTGGCTGAATGTAAGACTCTCAGAGCCAAAAAGCAGACTGGAGTTTTACCTATAACGATAAACTGCAAATGTTAACACCAATAAGCAAAGTTTTAGAGAGATTGCTGATTTCGAAAGAGATCCATTAACCAAATATAACCCTCATGCAGTTCATTGAGGGATAACTAGTTCACAGTATTACCTCTAATGCGACAAACAGAAAGAGGTGGTAGGTTATGAACTTGTAACTGGGTTAAGATTGAGCACTAGTCCAGGTTAACGGCTTTCTGAGGGCAGGATGCATTGCAGTGTTAACACTCTGCATGTTTTTGCTGCGCTGAGACTCTTCAAGAATCATGAATTATTTGGTTGGAATCACATTCACTGTTTTTTACTGCAGGCTGTAAAATACATAAATAATATTTACAATATAAAAAATGAATATCTGTCTTCGAATATGATGAATAATAAGTCTCTGGTTCTCTTTTACATATATCTGTACAGTTACAGCTGTTCCCCACCTAAAGCTCCATTAAATATACTTGAGCTGCAGTTATGACTCCGTGCGCTGCACATCTGTTGTAACATAAGGTTCACTTCATATCTCTGGTCCCCTTGACATTTGGGATTTGCATGCACCTTGTACCCAGATGTGTTTAGCCGCGTTGCAAAATTAGATTTCTGCCTGTGTGACTTTCCCCTGTAAAATTAACACTCTGAGGCAAGATGGCAGGAACCTCCGGTGGCTTTTTTTTCATCGCCGCCTGCCACCTCTGCATTAGATTTGTTGCTAGTTAGATCTGTGGGAAAGTGGTTATGTTGCTGTAGGATGCCTTTTAGCTGTAGGTACAGGAATCTAATATTAGAGAGCAGTAAAACATTGTGATATTGTCAGAGTTTGGGGACATCAGTCGTCTTCATCGTCACAGTAAAAGGAGACTTTGTTTTGAAATGAAGAGAAAGGAAAGTAATCTGTTACACAGTCGGTCCTGATCGATTCAGAAATTTCTGACTGCTTCAAATTAGTCTATCAAGTGTTGCCGACATTGTTCAGTGGTATAAATGGTTAGTTTCTAATTAATTCAACATGCTTATTTCTTTCTCTAAGTTGTCAGGAGGCATGAAAAAAGGGATGCTGGAAATCCGGTGAGGAAGACAGGAATTCTGCGTCGGACTGACCCTGAAAAACGTCACTCACCAGGCAGCATTTATTGATTTTCAAATCTGGAGGAGTCCTGCAGGCAGGTTGCCTGCGGTCGGCTTGAAAGATGAGGCTTAATCCATCATTTTAGTTGTGGGGACTAATTGGCTTGTAAATTACATCAAAACAAAAAAGCGGACGTTCCGGTTTTCCCACCAGGAGGAGTGACGGCCGAACAAAGGCAACGCGTCTGATACATGAGTGATGAACTGAAACAGGTGGTCGTATTAGAGCAAACATAATAGACCGACTTTATCATTATGGCAGGTTGTTGGGAAGCTTAAAAGGGATGCTGTGTGGCTGCGTTGTGTCTATTGAACAGACAGAAAGTTAAGAAATTACTTCATTGATCCTCCTAAGCTCAGTTCAAACCGGAGAAGGAAATTTAATTATCATTTGTTATCATATCGAGTTGTATCTGATTGATGTTCGCTACGTAAAGATCTTGTTGTGAAAATATGTAATTAAATGGTTTGTTTGCCTTTTGGTTATAATCCGCTGGAGTTCATTTTTTAATAGCAGTGTCTGTTTACTTTTCAGTGTTAAAGAGAGTGAGTGTTTAGTCGAGAGGAAATGAATACTGACAGTGGCGCTTTTGTGCTTTTCATAGTCGCCGTTATTGTTTTGAACAAGCCAGTTATGTTTAACCTACCCTGTATGTTGTGCTTTGAACAGCCCTTGAAGCTATTTTAGTGTGAAGTGTATAATGCGACGACTTTGATTGATAGTTAAATGGAAGAACAGTAATAATTGCTGTGGTTATGGAAGCTGAGTTTCCAGTGTGGCTTTGACCTTGCAGCAGCAGCAGCAGCAGCAGCAGCAGCAGCAGCAGCAGCAGCAGCAGCAGCAGCAGCAGCAGCAGCAGCAGCAGCTCGTCTCAGCCCTTCACAAGATCGCAATACAGCAGCAAACAGATAGATACGAAACAGATAGTTTTATGTTTTATGCTGGGATGTGCTGTAATTAGCAGTACGGCCACTGTGTGTTCATCAAAACAGGCAGTTTATCTGTAGGACTCTCTACATGGGCTCGTCAGTGCTGCTCAGGTCAAGAAACTAAACCATTTAATGCAAAAATGAATCAGTTCTGAAGATGCAATAGCAAAAACAAAACACCTAATAGTGTAAAGAGAAGGGCCTGCTCTGATGTTTGACCTTCAACTCGGTTTGCTGTGGATTAACTGTCGTTTTGAGGTTAACAGCGGATGCAAACCAACCAGCCCTTCTCAGCCTGTAGCACACTCTCACTGACAGCCTGTTCCAACAGATCAGCACTTTCAGAAACTGCTGATATAAAGAGGTGGGAGGAGGTCGTGTCTCCAAAATACAAACAAGATGCATTTCGTGTAACAGAACAACAGAATTTAAAGGTCTTGGTTTGGACCCCTGCTGTAACTTTGTGGCTTGGGAAGGAAAAAAAAAAGAGAGAGACGGAGGGAGAAAGAAGAAAGAGGAGATGATAAAACGACAGTTAAGAGAACGAAGACGAGGGTTTTTATGGTTGACAGACCGCAGATTGTCTGCCAGCTCCAGTTGACCTGCTGTGGATAAAGGGAGGAAGGAGGAAGAGAAGGCTGGAATTACCAGAGAATTTACAATGTGAAAGGAGAAACAATTCCAGGATGGTAAGGTTAAATCAACCCTGAGGCTTATTACACAGTTTAGGCCACTATTAACAGAAAGCCACAGACGCCCTCCTTCACAGGACATTATTATTACTTCGAGAGAAGGGAGCTGAGGCGGCAAGAAAACAGGAAGGATGATGCAGAGCAGGAGGTGGAGGTCATGCCACATTTCCAACCCCATTAGCTTCTCCGCGCTTCCAGTAGCTACCAGATGTTAAATAAAAAATGATGTTTTTGTGTTGCACGGGCTCCACAGTTTGAAGTCACGCATTATATTTTAACATGTATGTATTTTTGCCTTTATAATGACACACATCTGGTGAAGTGTATTGTTTACATTATTCAAAAGCGGTTGGTGGAGCGCAGACGTCGAAACCGAGCGTTTCAGTCTCACGGGCTAAGTAACCTTCGACTCAGCGCCTGTTAGAGCAAGACCCTAATGGGTAAATACAGCAAGGATCCACAGTAATGGATTACATGTAACAGGATGACAGCACCCACAAGTACATTACTATTTGTAACCTGGAAACAGGTCAGACTGAAAAAAAGAGAAAGAAATCATTTGTGAGGATGAGAGAAAATATTTGAAATCAAGTCAAAGTTAAGTAAAAGCTGCAAAAACAATAGGAATTTAATACTTAATATACTGTTTTCTTATTTAGGATAGAATTTTTAAATTAAATTACATCAAGATAGATAGATAGATAGATAGATAGATAGATAGATAGATAGATAGATAGATAGATAGATAGATAGATAGATGCTTCTTTTATCCCTAACTACTTAAAAGTTATCAAATATTCAAATAAATAACATCTGAATTTAAATCTCAAGATTAAAATTTCTCCGTTTTGTATCTTAGACATTATCTCAGTTGGATCCACTAAAATTTTTATTAAAGAAAATGAGCGTAATACCAAAAAAAACCCCATTAGAGACGATGAGAGCCCAGCTCATGTCTCACATAGGTTCTGCAAAAATAGCTACCAAGTGTTTTATTTTTCCACTTCACTGTTAAAATACAGTCGGTGTTGCCAAAACAAACCAATTTAGTTGGTGTGATAATGGAATTACAACATTGTTGGATTACCATTAGACTGGGTATCTAATAACTGTTTTGCTGCTTCAAACAGAACATAGTAATTAAGTGAAATGATAGCTCTGTGCGGTGATGACTGATTTCTGTTCCAAGCTGGATTCAGGTAAAGCATAATTGGTTCTCCCAAAGCAGCACACGTGTAATTGTTAAGTGTCTTGTGTAGTTTAATGCCAACCAGATGCCAAAACAGTGAGGAGAGCTTTGGGGATGATGTCTTTCAATTAGGATTTCACCCCAGAGTCCAGTCAATTATCCACAGAGGTCTGCCGTGCTTTGCTTCCCCATAAATTGGCCATGTTTCGTAAAAACTACAGAAAAAGCTCATCTGCCTAGCTTTATAGCAAAATAATAAAAAAAAAAGGTAAAACACTGGAATTTTTAAGCAAGGCTTTAACTGCAAACGAGTCAGAATAAGATTTTTTGATCAGGAGGTTCAATCAGAATATTGATGTGCTACTTAAAAAATGATATATCATATGATTGATATGAAGCACAGTGAATCACTGATGTTCCACACCATTTTCAAAGGATTCACTTCATGTAGATTAATCTATAGAAATGAAAAAAAAACAAGTCCTTGATGATCTGAATAAAATTGCAGCTCAAAGGAGCTTTACTGGACTTACAATAAGCTTCAAAAACGTTATTTTATATTTCAGAGCATGCAGCATGATGAAAGTATTTAAAGCTCTGTTCTGTGCTCCATTGTTTTGATTAACATTATGTGTCACATCTGTCACATCTTGAATGTGAAAAAATGTTAGAAAAGACAATCATATGTTCGTCGAATGAAGATTTTTGAAGCCAGATACTCCTAATCTGACAATTTACACCCTTAAATTTTTTAAGTAGCTGCACATTTTACTGCTTCACTGTATATTTTTAACATTGACCCACTTAATTGTGAAATTCTATCAGTACATATGTCTTTAAGTTATTTAAGAGATTTCATATTTCTCAATAAATGCAACCCTATTTCTATAACTTCTCAGTGGGAGCTGTATATCTGATGGGCTCAAGGAGTTTATGCTATTATCGTCAGAGTTGTAATCTGAAATTTGCACTGTTACTGCTGCAAGAGGGATGTTAATAATGTTATTGATTCTCTATAAGAAGCAGAGCTCTGTATTCTTTTATTGATCCACCTAAAGGCTCAGCAGAAGTTCATTAATAAAGGAATGTCCAACCAAAGATTAGTTTATAAGGCTTTTTCCAGATGAAACTCAGTGTGTAAAAGTTACTAAACAGCAGCTCTTGTACTTAATGGAGTTCCCCAAGGTTTTCTACTAGGATTTCATTAATTTTCCTCTTACAAAAACGATTTAAAAGGAAAATACAAGGAAATGCCTATTGTTAAGGAGATTATACTGTTTATACACCTTAAAAATTCTCTGTTTTTCAGTCTCAGCTATTTCTCATCATGGTTTTGTTGAAAGTGTTCACAAAACAGATAACAGATGGAGATAGAGTAATTGAGGGCATTGAGGGCACATACTGAAGTTGCCACCTTCTTTAATTAGCTTGTTTTGTACCCTGACACATTTGTAAGTATCATACAGATTAGTTTTTAGCTTCATCTCTTATCACAAGTTGTTCTGCTCAGATTGGACAGTAAGTTTTAACATTTTTGACTCCATTCATTTGAAAACACCTGTGGAAGAAACCTAAATTACCAAGTATTCGCCACCAGCCAAACTGGAACAATTGTGAAGTGCTTTTGCTATCAGTTGTGCTGATAAAGATTAATCTTCACATTTAAGGTTTTTGCTGTGTGTTTTTGCTTTATACTCTTATGCCACCTCTTTCTCTGCTTTGTTGTGTAGCCTCAGAGGGACTTAGCCGATAAAATGTAGTAAAACTAAAAGGTTTCCGATTGTATCTTCAGATCCTCTTTGCATCATTGCGCCTTAGTGTTTTTTTTTGTCACTCTGAGAGCTAAAGTTTAGTGTCATGCCTAAGGATCCTTCAGCACTGAATACCTTTGTTATTTTCTCTAAAGCTACAGAGAGAAGATGCCTTGACAACACTCGATGCTGACTCCGTGTAATATTCCCTCTATGAATAACAATCCGGAGCCTTGTAGTTGAGTGGGAGGCAATGAAAAACTAGAGGGGGAAGAAAAGTGTCATCTTTCATGCTCTGCACCCTCATTAAGACTTTAAGAGAAGTGCTGGGCAGAAAGTTGAAAATACTGTTGTTGATTTCAGGAAATATACATGGTCTCTGTCTGTCTCCTTGGCTACTCAAGCACCACAAATGAGAAAACGTGTTACCCTTATGCAGCTTACATGATCTACAAAATATAATGAATAGATTCAGACGTCAGCTGAGGGCCCCGGCGTGTATTTTAATTGGCTGTTTGCATTTCAGCGCATTAGACGGGATGACAAAGTTGGACTTCCTCGTGGCTGGTTTATCAGAATTCAAGGAATGTTCTTATTATTGTCTCGCTGATTTGTCACCATTCGTTGCCTCTTGATATTCAGAGGTTTTAAATAGATAGAAAAACAGAGGGGGTGCGGTACAACAGATATTCTCTTTATTTACTCCAGCATTAGTGAAGACTATGGACGTGTGGGTAGCAGACGCATTATCATAAAAAAGGAGAAACTAGAGGATTTTCTTTGCGGCATATTTTTTATTATTCAAGATTAACTTCATATATTAGTTGTTAATGAACAAATGGATTACTGAATCCCAAACTGTTGAGTAGCAGCAAGGCTATTATAGAGATCTCCATTAATATGAACAACAGAGACATTCTCTGTGAATTTCTTCATGTTTTTTGCCCAATTAAGATCATAGTAAAACCGTATTTTTTATCAGATTTCCTCTTGGCAAAAATGATTAAAATTAAAATGATAATACAGCTTCCTGAGTGGAATAATAAGCAAAACAATAGATAATGAAGGTGCACTAGCTAAACACAGCTGAAACTGGGGTTTTTTTTGTGGATGAAAATATGAGAAAAAACTTAGATATTTTCTTTATATTAACATAACACTTTGCTCCTACACATCACAGTGACAGCAACACTTCCTGTTGCATTTTTCCAGAGTTTTCGTTCTTTTTTTTTTGATAAGAGGCATCCATCCCTAATGAGATTTCTGCTGTGACAAAACCAATCTCTTCTAACATCCAAGTCATATTTCCACTCATGTGCTCAACCTGAAGTAGTACAACAGAGACTTGCATCAGATCCTGTCCACCGGTACAGGAAATGTCATGTCTTTTATGTTGCCTGAAATTCAAGCTAGATGCTGTGATTTACCTGGTAGGACCCCATTAAACCGCATGTGTTTCCTAAAATGACTAAGGAGAAGATTATTACTTTTTCTTCAAACTGTGTCTTTTCCATTCCCATTTCAGTTACTTCCAGTCGCTCACTAGAAGACTCGAGTACTTGAAATGAAAATGTCAGTTGATGAAATCCAGTGAAAGATGTCTGAGGGAAAATGAGCTCTAATCTGCCACTGAGACCATCACCTGGGAGACTCAGGAGCCCCGTTGCTAATGGTTTTAAATGTGGACATCAGTAACGCTGATGAAATATCAAGGAAAATGGCTCTCTACCTCCCACCGATTCATGAATATCTTTTTTTTCTCCCCTCGTAGGATACTGAGATTATCAACACAGCCATTCTGACCGGACGCACCGTGGCCATTCCTGTCAAAATGGTCTCCATAGAGATGAACGGAGCGGTCACTGACGTCTCAGCCTTTGTGCAGTGCAAGTCGTCCAATGAAGACATTGTTAAGGTACAGTAAACCTGATTTCCTCAATCTCTGCATCTGGGAGAAGATGTCAATTTAGAAAAAGTAATCCCTTTACTCCTCCACTAATACTGAGGGAGCGGCCCAGCACTGCTGTCACAACATCAGGAAAGCATAAAAACTTCATTTTGGGTTCTTCCATATGTGCTCATGATTTGATTCCCGCTGTATCCCTCAGATAAAATCAATGGATGTTTATAAAACTCTCCAGATAAATCAATATGGTTACAGGGGAGCGGTAAAAGCTCCGGTGTATGCTCTTTGAAGCAGCTCGTCGCAGACACACCTCATTCACGGAGTTCTGCTCACCAGATGTGCTTTCGTGCAGAGCCAACCACCTCTTGTTGTTCACCTAAGTGTGATGGCTGCGGGCAGATGTTGCATCGGTGTCCCGGGATGCAGGGAACAATCACCGCCCGCGCTCGCCGGGAATCCAAGCTGAGAGCACAATAACCAGTCTCGTTTGTTGATTAAATAAATTAAAGTGGGATCACAACAACTTGCAGAGCGCATCAGAGGCTGTGATTACACTGTTATTATTTTCTCCAGTCAATTACGATCATAAGAGGTGGCACTATAGGCAGATTGCATAATTGTATAGGCAGAAGTGTGTAGTGCTGCAGCGCCGTTTTGTGCCGTTGATCATATTAAAAGTGAAGCTGTGAGGGGAGATGTGACCTCAGATGAGATAAACAGCATTTACTGTGTAACATTATATTGAAGTGCACAACAATCGAGACAGGACAGACTTCCTTCAAGGTCTTCTTTGTTTCTCTGGCATGCAACCTTTAATAATGCAGTAATAATATAATAATATTCGCTAAAATAGTTATTTCCAAGAGCAGACTTTATAAAATGAGTCACAGGAAAACATTACAACAATGAAACAAAAAGAAAAGTGGATGCATTTGTGGACAAAAATTCTACACAAACTCAACATTTTCTGCAAAAAACAGTCTGTTTTTGAATCCACATCTCAAATAATAACTACATCTGTGCTTCTACAAAGAGGCCACCAAATGCATAACAGAGCTTCTGTCTCATGTAAGTTTGAGCTAAATGTTACTCATGATAAGCTTAAGAAAGTATAATTAAACCCAAAACTGAAAATACATTTAATTTTAAGTACACAATGTGAGCCCCTTTGAATGAATCATCATTGCACAGCTTCCCGTTGTCATGTGCTTTTGGAGCCATTATCTTTCATTCTTCGTGTGGTTTGTGAGACGGAAACCTGCACAAGTTTTCTCAAAGGTGTTCAAAAAAGTGTCTAACCGTTTCTTGCACATTCCCTCGGTGTTGGACGCAAGCGCTCGATGCACAAAGAGTGAAATTGGCAGCATGATGGAAGAGGATGTTGATTGTGCATTGTCTCTGCTGCCTTACACCCACTTTCTAATTACCAGGCGCTTGACGCTAACTAGCATGTGTTTTCTGAAGGAATTCATAGCAGCTCTCATCAGAACACCTACAGAGTGTTTTAACCTCCCTGAATAAAGACGATCCAATGACAGAAGTATGTCAATGATTTATCTTTTTCTCCAGTTTCATCTCTTTCTATTGTAAAGTTTGGAAATGCAGCATGGACTTGATTATTTTTCCTTAGATTAAACACAAATTCATTGTCTATGTACAGAATATAAATACTACTGAAGTCCAGCATGAAACCCAAGATGCAAAAAGCAGCACAGTGCAGCATCATCATGCACAGTCGCTATAAACAGAGAAATGCATAGAAACAGAGAGAGGTGTGAAAGTGAAAATGAGACACGAACAGCACGAAGAGTAAAATCAGTAGGAAAAGTGTAAATAAATGCTTTCAGTTATAATCGGTTTGAAAATGCAATAATTACAGAAGGCAGTGCAGGTTACAGGTATAAAAATATAATATAAAAATTTATGATGCAGTGAGTACGAGCCATGTTAACAGTGAGACATTACATACAGGACGTAGAGCGCTCAGTCAGAAACAGCCATCAGGGATCAGATGTGACTCAAAGCACGATAAAGTTTGACTCGTCAGGCTTGTAAAGTGTCTCCAAATAAAAAAAAAAAACCCTTTAAATATGAGCGTGTTAATTTATAATATTAGAAGAAAACCATATGCAGAGACGCTTTTCGTTCATTGAATAATAAAAATATCACATCAAGTCGGACTAATCAAATCTTTTCAGGCGGCTCAGCAGCAGCTGAAGGTCAGGTGAGGCAGGTTTGATCGTAGATTTAACAGACTGAAGCCAGGAAGCCATAAAGCCAAATCAGATACTGACTTCAACCGTATCAGCTTTGACTGGCCAGTATCACTTTTATTACAGACCAGTATCTGTCCAATATATTTTCCCTCTGATATACTGGACTCGCCCTAATGGTCGCCGCATGCAATTCTGATGCCTGAGGGAGGACAAACTGCTCTGTGAATTCAACTCCTAGCGCTATTTAGATCAATGTGTTTCCTGTATAGATGGGTTTTAAAGGGGGGGGGCTTCGGTTGTGGTGTTTTACGTCGTACTGTCAATAGAGGAGATCAGGTGTTGCGTTGGGACAGCAGGCCTCGGCACGTCGTTTATCATTTTTCATTATCCATTTAAGACAAGGCGCTGGGCCATGTGATATTGAGTGGGCCTGCCTCAGTGCGCCTGCCATTGAACATTGGAGGCTAATTTAAAATGAGCCCTTCAGGCCCAGGAAATGCACCAGTCATGACAGTTCAATAAAACGTCCCCCCAGAATACGGAAATAAAAAGATTCACCACGAGACCGACGAAGGTGGGACACTCCATTACTCCCCAACTTACTGTTGCTTTTTTTATTTCTACACCACTCATATTAATGTCACGGCAAAAGTCACAGCAGTTTATTCTAATCACACTGCTTTGTTTGAATTTGCAGCTTTCTGCTTGTTTTTCTTGCTCTTGCACGGCAGATTAGTGGTGCAAAATGTTCGTGAAGCTTTGCAGAAGCTCGTCTCGTCACCTGCTGGCCTCCTGACTTCACACTGCAACTTAAACAAGCATTTAAACTAAAATTATTTCCAAGACTTTCTCCCTGAATAAAGCTTTATTTCCAGCTCAGCGTGCTTCTCATTTGTTGTTTGCCAACCCAGAGGCGTTTTTTTTTTCCTTTTTCTCTTTTTTTTTCCACCGACATTGAAGGTAAAAATAGGTGAGAGCCTGTCATTTTTTTTTTCTTTACTGGAACTTTTATTTATTTCTTTAGTTCTTTCGTCTTCGGAAATAACTAAGCTGCAGTGTGCAATAAGAGCCTATAGCAGATAAGCCAATCCTGTGTGTGTGTGCGCACAGTTGTCACAGTGTGTGTGTGTGTGTGTGCATGTGTGTGTGCATGTGCAGGAGAAATTATTAAGGCACCCCGGTTGTTCAAGACAGGAAAGGATAGGAAAATAAAAGAGGATGTGAGAGTGTGTCAGGGGGCTGGGGGGACTTCGCGGCCATCGTAAGACCCCACCACCACCCCCACCCCCCCGCTGATCATCCGTTCCCCCGGCTCCGTGACTCACACAACCCATCTGAAGACAGAGATAAGGCCTTGTGTCTGCACATCACATCTCATGCCTGTGGTCATCCTGCACACATATACTCCACCTGGATGAAAGCTCCTTCATCATCGCTGCTCTTGCATATTAGTGTGACACATTTACCTTTAGCGCTGCTCCAAATTTAGCATCAAGGAGGCAAGAAATGAGCTCATAGCACCAGGGACAACTTTTGTTTTGCTATTTGTGTAAACATCCCCGCAGCTCGGGATGGAAGTGCTTTTAATGACTGCTCCGAACTGCAGCGACGACTGTACAGAGGAAGAAGAAGCAGAACATCATTCATGACATCTAGAATTTAATGAGATTACATGAATTACTTGTAGTAAATATGCACAAACCTGATTTTAAAGGGGTGGCTCATGCAAAAAGCAAGAAAAACACAGTTCTTACTTTATATTTAGATACAGTATTTTGCCGTATGTACGTAGACAGTCCTCATTTTGCATCTGGGGCTGTTTTGGACCTCATAGTTTTTAGGTTTTGTAGTGCTCAGCAAGGCCCCTTCCTGTTTCCTCATTATAAAGCTGTCGTGCACAAAGCCGGCTCCATAAAGAAATAGTTTTTTCCAATTTGGAAGAACTCAACAGGTCTGCACAAAACACCGACCATAACCCTGTTCAAAGCCTTTTGGATAAACTGGAACGCCGTCTGCGAGCCGGCCTTATTGCCCAACATCACCGCTGGACATCACTTACGCTTTTGTGGCTGGATGGCAGCAAATCCCTGCAACCAGGTTACAAAACCCCGGTGAAAACATTTTCCGCAAGAATGGAGGCTTTTATTACAGCATATTAATACCTGTGGTTGTGGAATGAGATGCTTGATAATTACACAGGGGGTGTGATTATCAAGTGTCCGCATATTTTTGGCCATGTTGTGCAGTTTTTTTTGGTTTTATTGGCTGAAGCCTCACAGAGTTCAGCCTCCACATTTCCATTAAAATGAATGGAAGTTCTGTTCTATTCTATCTAACCTCTTAAAGTTTCTGCATCACTGCTTGAGGATATTAAATAAATAAAATATGAGGATTTTTTTTTTTTTAATATATATATAAAATTGATCCAAACTGTTTCCAAGAGTCTCGGCTTTTCAGAACAGCAGATCATTGTCACATTCAAGATGATCAATCCTACCCACAACGGGCTGATGGGAGTTGGCTCATTTAGCTAACAGAGCTAAATGAACTCATCGGTTGCGCTGCTCTTGAAGCCAACACGCATCCATCACACGAGGAAAAAGCTTCACAACAGCTCCAAGACACAATCCCAGTAATGTTAGCCATATGTCAGTGTTCATTCAGCGCTCATTTAACACATATGTTATCCCTAAATGGAAGCTGCATTTGGCAGCATGTTGTGGCAATTAATTTAGGGGAGAAAAAATTTTTAATTTGAAAAATAAAATCTGGGGTAATTGTGGTGTCTGTTTGGAGGCATTCGCTATGAATGTCATGTCAGAGATGACTCCATTTTTCTTCTGCAGCAATTTATTCTCGTGTGTCTTTGACATTGAGACGTGGGAGACGAAAATCACTTGACTCCTCGTGATGTTTTTGATACACTCAGAGAAAATCAGAGTGCAGGAATGAACACGGTTTCAAGCAGTCGGGCTAAATGTTCATTTCTGACCACTTCAGGGATAATTGCATCTCCAGCATGAAAAATCTGAGTCTTTTGTCTGCATGTGCCTTTTTTCATTTTGTGTTTCTCCTTAAAAAAAAAAAAAAAAAAGCTTTTGTGCTCAGTTTTGGGTCGACCAGGTGGCCTGCAGATCCGCCACAAATACCACGTAACCTTGGCAACTGGGGTTTCTGTCCAGGTTGCTGCGTGTTGTCCCCTTTTTCTCTTGACCTTTTCTGCTGTCAAATGCAAGCTAAATGTCCAACATGCTCAGTAAATTAAGAAATATATGCCGTGCTATCCGAGCATCTGCAGTGCAGAAACCTCCACCAAAGCCGGAGAAAACAGGAAAATCAGATACAAGATTGTTTTTGTGTCATTTGCTGATTCTTGCACATATTATTGTTTATTTTTAATTTTCTGCTTATTTCATTTAGACAAGATCACTGATTTATTAATGAAATTGTGAATTATGTACAACAGTGTGATATTCCAACCTTGTTACAAGTAAATATGTCTCTAAAAATGAAGCTAAAAGAGAGAAAATGTTGGTATTGTGCACGCCAGGCGGTCAGAAACGTGACTCCATATGAGTGAGATGTGAGAGATGCTGATGATGTTTAAGTGTTGTGTTCACAGCTTGTTTCTGCTGCCCTCAAGAGGCAAAAAAGGCTGTCACTGCCAGATTAACACAAAGTCTGAGCTACAAACTGGAAGTTAGAGCTGAAAAAATGACTGTATGTATCAGGCAGGAAGAGAATGGTGAAATATGCTGTGGAGTTGCATTGTGGGAAGTGTAGGATCTAGTGTTATCCTGCAGAAATTGACCCATACTGAGAACTAAAGTGAGAATAACTCTGCCTCTGCTGCATCCATTTTGATCTTTCTTTCTGTCCCTGAGTCCTCCAACTTCAACGAAGTCCAACACTAAACATCTGAAGTTTCTGAAGGCGTCATGTGTAAATAATGAGCCATTAATGTGATGGCAGTAAATTTGTTTTAGCAGTTTGACTGCTCGAGATGGAATAAAATTATGACCCAAGTTCCACAGTCGATTATGTGAACAAATGTCTCTGACTGCTGTCGGCGCCGCGTGTGGACGAGCAGAATCTGTGTGGACGGTCACATCTTAATAAAACGCCGCCGTCGCCGGAGCGTCGCCTGCCTGCCTGCCTGCTTGAAGGACAGAAGCTGCCGCCTTCAGTTGAACCGTTTGGGAAATCAATCCAGTTAATGTTATGGAATAAATGTGTGAAAGGTCCTTTAGGTGTCTTCACCTTTATTAACCCAGCCGGTCTTTCACTCTGAATCATGTGACTGGGACCGAACGCAGGCAGCCACTTGCACTCGTCCTGATGATCGTCTCCACCCAGGCAATCTGCTGGCACCATGGAGGATGCCACAGCGCATTAGCAGCAGTGTGACGGCATGCGGTGGCTCAGTGTGTGAAAGCCCTCCTCAGTGAGCCCCCACAGGGCCACTGATACCCAGAGTTGCTAACAGCTTTTGACTTGCAATTAGCCGGCCAAGTTTATCAGCAGCAATAGCCGCAGGAGCTGAAGCGGCACTGCAGCAAACGGCTCATTTTCAGTGTGTGTGTGTGTGTGTGTGTGTGTGTGTGTGGCTTTGGAGTGCATGCCAGGCAGATGTTTTTTTTTTTTTGACTCTTATACATCAAGTCTAGTCGTGATTAATCAAGGTGACCGGGGTCGCTGTGTTGAGTTACTTCTCTCTCTCTCTCTTTTGTAACTCACTTCATGCTGATAAGAGCGAACATGAGCAGACGGAACAATAACACACAGAAGCCGGACACCGTGGTCGACCCGTAAGGTCAGAACCTGCGAAATTGCATTAACTGAACCAGAGGGAAAGACTGTCATCTTAAGAAGTCCTTCCACCAGCCGTGCCCCCACCCCACCCCCACCCCCCCTGCAGTCCGGCCTGTCTGCATGAAGGGGGAATTATATTACCCAGACCTCCTCGCAGTTATGATGAATCCCCAGCCCTGAGAAGACCGGCCAGCCCGACCTCCATTTGCGGGAGATTAGATCCTCTGATTACAATGCCAGCTACCTCCCACCACTAGATAAATCTTCCATGGGAGCCCAAAAGCAAAGCCTGCCAGATCCATTGCAGTTAATAATTTAATGTTAGAGAGGGACAAGTATTTATGATAATTCAAATTGAGCTGGAGCTTTTTGACTCAATGGAGAAGCTGAAGAATCGCTTTGAGTTAGAAATGGCATTTCTTCAGACTTAAATTTAGAATTCGGTCTCCATATGTCGAGTTCATTCTCTGTGTAATTACCGGGGTCACGAATTATCTCACATCGTATCTTTGCCTCGTGAAAGGTGAGATGTGGGAAGATGCTTATTTATGTGTCATGTAGGTGTTATGAACTAAAGTTCATAAGAAATGTCACACTGCTATCAGTCTTCACATGATATGAGTTATGTGTTTGGCTAAAAGCTTTTGTTGGCATATTACGTGTGTGTATAATAACTGTTCGTGGATCATTATGCTGAGAATGGGCAGGAGAGGTGGAGGGGTTAGGACGTGGTTTGCATGCCAAATGTGCACTGTACATGCTTAACAAACACTGGGTTACTTAGAAGCACTAATTTGACTGCATAAAAAGATGCAAATTAAATTAGAGAACAGCCCACAGCCAGTAAGCATTGTTTACAGCAGCGGTTCTCAGCTCTGTGCCATCAAGGCCGGAGAGTCTGCAGGAGGAATGAAAACCTGCCGACACCGGAGCATCAGTGTTACACCGTCTATGCTCAGATAAATATTAACACAGAGCCTCGTTTTAAGTGTTGTTTTAACCAAATTGCAAACAAAATACAGAGCTTTTTCTCATGTTTTCCCAGCGGAATACAGATTTGGAGAGAGCGAGTATCATCTGGGCTAAACTCAGTAATTAAAGTGTCATTTCTGCAAAGAGAAGTTGCTGTTTCTAATTTTCATAGACATTTATACAAAAATTTGGAGAGTAAAGCCACATGTACTTCAATAAGGGTAATTTTTGTGTGTTTAAAATGTGGCAAAACTGATTCATAAAGACAGAATGAAAGTGTGTGTCGTGCTGCTTTATGAGCCCTGAACTTTCACATCACATTCACACACACCAAAGATATCCTGTTGTATATTTGCTCTGCTGAAAAGCATCAACCTTGAAATGCTCGCTGATGAATCGTGGCGCTGACAGTTGCATCCATACTGTGTCGTATATCATCAAATATCACTTAGATCCACTGCCACCGATGTGACCATTACCATATAGATGGCCTGACTTCTGACCCTGATCTGTCCCAGGTGTCCATGAATTGCGACTACGTGTTCGTCAACGGGAAGGAGACGAGGGGATCCATGAACGCGAGGGTCATCTTCAGCTACGAGCACCTCAGCGCGCCGCTGGAGCTCACCGTCTGGGTGCCCAAACTTCCTCTGCAGGTGGAGCTTTCCGACAGCAACCTGAGCTTCATCAAAGGATGGAGGGTTCCCATCCTGCCCGACCGAAGGTGAGGCTCCGTTAGCAGGTTACGTAACGTTATCAGAGCTACGTACCACTTGGGTATTATTTTCATAGCTTTGCCATGATTTCATTATGTAATAGTAGCACTGTGCTCATCAAGTTAAGTGCTGAGATTCTGGAAATGTTGTAACATTAACAAATAAGTCAGACAGGGTGAGAAACCTGATCAGTCAAAGAGGTTTTAACAAAGTTATCAGCAGGGTAAAACAAAGCTGCACTTTAGAATCAAAACCTCCTGTTCATCAGAGTTCATGTAAACTTCCTGCTTTAGCTCAAACACTCTGAGAAAACATATTTCTGTGCAGCTAGAGGTCATTTGTGAAATTTAAACGGTGGGTGGTAGCAGAATAAGAGCATCCATCTGCCCCCACATGTTCACCTCTCAGAGGACGCCGAAGCCAAACACCTGAACCAGAACTGTGACATTTCTAATTCTGCCATTCCAGTTTTATCCAGTTTTCTTCCTTTTGTGACCGTTTATTCAAAGAGTAAAAACACCTTAAACCTTTTATGCAGCAGCCTGAATTTAATGATCTTAGAAATATTATATTTATTTACCACAAGCAGCAGATTTTCAGTACGACCCTTTTGTCCTTCTGCTGCTTGTCTCTTTGATAACGAAGGTGACATTACTCCTTAGAGCCTTTAGGCTACAACATGTTATCAGAGTATTATAAACCATAGGAGTATTTATGGTGTGTATTTTAGAGAGTATCGTAAATCTGAGACTGACAGAAGGGCGGTATGGAGAGAAAAAAGCCATAAATATAAATCCATCTGTTACTTCAGCATGGTGGATTTATCCACAGTGAGCACAGCGAGGCTGCTGATGGTGCAGAGAGTCATGGTCAACCATCACAAACATCAAACAGAAAAGGGATCAAGAGTCAGACAGTTTAAATTTAACATATTCATACTTTAGCCTGGTACTTTAACTGCTGCAAGAGGATGAAGACGGATATCACAGGTCAACAAGAGAGGATGCATTTCCTCCTTATTTCACCCACGTTTTTAGACGCTCACTTTCCATTTTTGCTCTAAATAAAGTGGTTTATATAATCTGTCTGAATAATATCAGCTAATCTGACTCCTCTCCTTGTTCTTACTATGTTAGATCACATGTTTGCAACATTTCATGCATGCAACAATGTAAGAACTGCAAGATAAGAACAGAGCTACAATAACTTTGTACACTTCATATATATATTTTAATGTTAAGAAAGAAAAACCTATATGCTCTCTTTCCTTTTCTTATCTTTACTCTTCGTAAAAGCAACAGGGTCAGGATGCATCGCTGCTGTAGAAAATTTTGGATGTGCTATTTTTGCTCATGATTACCAGAGGACTCATTATCCAAAGAGCCTGGAACCCCCACAGTCTCAGACATTAGAAGCTAAAAAGCACCCAGCCTTCTCTCTGTTATCCAGGATTTCTCGTGTGTTGTTGCTTGTTTTGCTCCAATTAGACGCTCCGTCTCAGGTACACGGCAGAAATGTGCTCTGCAGCATGAGGCTCTCAAGTGCAAATTGATCTTGGTGGTTGTCTTGTTTGTGTCGTACCCATCTGAACCCGTTTTATACTACGAGTCCAAGACGCAGACTTAATTTGACTTTGAGTAAGCTTTTTTTTTTCCGGATGAATACTGTTTGTACTTTCAGACAGATAATTGTGTTTTTGGACTAACAAGCAGGTAATTTGGGTTGTTCCCTGGGACTTAAAATGACGGTGAGAGTTTAACAGTTATTGTAACAGTTATTGTATCTGCAAACTGTGAACGCAGTTATATGAAGAAGTCTTGTTTTTTTTGTGTGTGTGTGAATCAAATCCACGTTGAATAATTGGACGGAATGAACATATTTCACATTTTAATGAATAATATTAAAGTGAAAAACAAATACGATCATGTCAGCATTCGGTTGTTTTTCATTTAATGAGCAAATACAATAAAAATCTTTGTCAGCATCAAACTTCCTCTAACATGGCAGAGTGAATACAAACGTTGTTTAAACTCAAACATTTACACATAACAAACCAAATTAGAGGAAAACAGTCTGCAGTGTAACTTTAGGAAAAAAAGATTACAGTAACTGTGTTGTAAATGTGTTAAGTGTTCCCAATAAGTTCTCAAAATCCCCTTTTTACTGTAAAATTGCAGCTTTACCGTCAAGATTCACTCGATTACTCAGGAATGACCCTTTAATCTCAGTTTGGAAAAACCTTTCACAAGCTTGCCACAGTCACCCGCTGCCACTAAATCAAAATAATTTGCCTCCACTAAGTTTAAAATTGTCCTTTTCCTGCCTTTCAGTAAGTCCTCAACCAGGTGGTTCAACTTACCGTTAATCAGAGTTGTGAGTGTTTAATCTCTGCTCACATCAACAGTGTTCCTGTAACTAAATTACTGTGTCTGAAGAGCCTGAAGTGAATCCTTGTTTCACCTCTGCAACTTGGCTGAAACTTGCTCAATTACAGTCTGACAGAAGAATGGTGATTGATGAATTCATAGCCGAAGGACAGGAGAAGTCCTTACACACTAAGTCCAGGAGTTTTTGAGATAATTTCTTTGTAGAATTTGGTGTCTTGGACCTTCAGAAAGTGGCCAACAGCAGCAACATCATCATCATCATCATCACAGTCAAAATGACAACAGCTGAGCTCCTTCTTCATCTTGGAGAAAAGGTAGAAAACTAAAATCAAACCAGGTGAATAAGGCAGCTATTGGACAAGGTCAAATCTATTGTTTCACATTTTCTCAGACCTGCTGCCTTGCAAATTTTAATTACCTGGAGCAGAAACAACACAGATGTTTTCAACTTCTATCCCTCTGCATCATTACTCAAAGGGTTGAGTTGCATGTGCATGTAACAAGTGCTATATAACTCATTTCATAACCTGAGGCCACAAACTTATCAATCACCTCTTACAGGGTGTAATTCCTATGAATTGACCCCAAGAGTCACATCCATCAAAGTCGGTTCAAACTTACCCCGTCAGAAGTTTCACAGAGTTTTGTGAACTCAACTTATTACAAAGTTTTATGAAACACAATCTCAGCTGTTAAAACCATGACACTTTCCGACGTTGTGCTACTTCAACACGCAGACAGATAATTTATTTCAGCCCATCTCCATGTTAATGAGTGCAGTATGAGCTGCAGCAGCGAAGAGCTTTTTACTGAATGTTTCCTTCAGAACATTACGATTCGGCATTGTGAGGGATCAAGCCATGTTATGTGGTCTTCATGTCAATATTATAGAAGCTTTTGCAGATAGAATGAATCCAGCGGGCGATAAAAAATATTACCGAGCTGTTGCCTCCGAGCATTAAAAAATAAAACACCTTTGAATGTGGGGAAAAAAATGGCAGTAGAGGGAGATTGAGGTTGTTGGAGCTGGGACCCCGATGACAAATGTGGTCTCAGGTTAAGGAACCTGAGCTCATTAAAATATCCCAGCATTCTTGTCATGCGTGGAGCGGTAACAAACAGGCCCACAACCCTTCATTTAGAAAATGTTTAATGGGAGCATTAACACTCGCGCGGGTGGCTGCTGTCGTTGCCGCTCGAGTACATCACCGTCGACCAAATCCATTTCCACCCAACCTGAATACAAATGGCGTGTTTAAGGAGTTGCTTGAAGAATTAAGGTATTTCAAATGACCTAGAGTGCTTGGAAAACATCTTGCATATCTTCATTTTTCACAGATCCCCAATGGGCTATAATGGGCTCTGGATGGTATATTATTTTGTCGTGTAAAATGTGTCTTAAATCCCCACTTTAGCACCGTTCATCCCTTTTATTCTTTCTCTTTCCCTTGTAAAGACGTATTGAAGCAGACAAGGATCCATAGATGCTGTTTTTTTTTTTTTTTTTATCAGATCTGTTGTGAAATGTTCGGACCTTGTTATCTTGAATGGTGTTTGTCCGGAGTTTACCAGGCCCCCGGGTTTTTCGCCCACAGCCTCATGTGGTGTAACTTTCACACAGCAACATCAGCTTTGTTTTTCAGCGTTCCCCGAATAGCAATAGGTGGACTAGTTGTTTCAAGAAAATTGGTGCAGTTTTAAAAGTTTGTTTCTGCACAAAAGTATGTATCTCCACAATTCCTCCAACCCCATTTTCTATGCATATAACTTCCCGTGTGCCTTCATGAACACAGTCATCAAAGACCCCTTGTGAGCTATTTTAGTTTGCGATGATTGCCACACAGCCAGGCCGGAGGAATTCATTTCACCGCAGCTGAAGCATTGCTTTCTTTCATGCTGTCATAGACTGAGTGTATGTAATTTTCTTTTCCCCGTAAGTTCCGTGGCGACTGCAGACAAAGAAGACTCCCATCATGCCTGATAGCGCCTCATGCAGACTATTGAAGCCACTGATACAGACCAGACTAGCCTTCCCACAGGAGGCTTTGTTGTTTTTTTACTGATGTTCTTGGTGTTAGTGTCGGGCACATCCTGTGATGTATGATGTGCTGCATGTTTCGTGTGATTACAAGCCGCAGCAGTGTCACAGGTTGTGTTTAACATGAAATGTGCTGCACTTTTACATCAAAAAGAAAACTGCAGAAGTGAAAATTTTACAACTATGTTTGTCTAATATCTCGTCAAAATATCTCTTTGCTTGTCATCTAGCAAGTAACTTTTTGATGAGATTTATATGGATTTCTATCAGACATATCTTCTCATTTCAAGAAATATTAATATTAATCCTCATTGTTCTATTAAAAGTTGTTTTATTTATCACTATCAAGAAAATCCATGCATTATTTTCTTTTATACTTGCATATGATTTGGCGTTTTTTTCCCACTGTTCCACTTTATTTCTGCCCCTCAGTGTGAAAACCACACGGCTCAGAGGGGTTTTGCCATGTAGCATGTAGCTTTCTGTGATGCCGTCTGTTTAAAAAGACGTTTTACACTGTGGGAAAATCAATCCCTGCTTATGTTTGCACCTCTTGATTGATCGGTTCAGTAGCATTTGTTTTGCTTTGAAAACAGCCACCATCTCATTTCAGTGTAATTGCACTTGTTGCCAAAGTGTCGATGCCGAGGCTTTCAATGAATCACAGAGTCCGGGAAAGTAATAAACCCGTCACAAAAAAGCACATTTATCACAAACAGACACGTGTGGATGACAAATTTAAGACGTCAGAATGTGAAAATAATAATATCTTTGTTGACAGAACAATTGAATCAAGGTCAACCTACTCGATTTGTCCTGGAGCTTGGGGCTTCATCACATGGTCTTCATCCGGAGTCTGAGTTTTAAATGAAACATTATTGAGTTTTTCTAGAGTTTCTCATCCATGTCGACTTTAACGTGAATCTTTACAGTTTGTTGAAGGATCTTGACCTTGAAGTTTCACACAAGGACTTGTGTTTTTTTAGACTTTTGTCAGGAATAAAGGTTTCACGTGTTATTGTAACCAAGGTTAAGACGTGACAATACAATCTCAACTTCTCTGGTTTGAGTTCAGCATGTGACTTTATCCTCAACCTCAAATTCCTGCAAATTATATTTATATGCAACTAATTTGCCACAGAGATGACATTTTGAGGGAAAGGTAATGCCAATCAACCCATGTTTTTATATTAAGATAATGAGTTCTTAATTAAAGTACCTTGGGAGTCGAAAAAATGTTGAAAGGCCACTGAATGTATCAGTAAAGTGTTTACAGCTGACATATTTTTATTAGTTTTCCGCCAAAACAGACAATCTTGTAAAACTCTAACTGCTTGTGGTGACTTCAGCGTTATTTATCTGTTTCATGGTCATGTTTCAGTGCTTGCAGCACTTAGTAAAGATCAGGGAGAGATCACAGTGTTTTAAAACATGTAGTACAATACACGTTGCATGCTAACCACTGACAAGAGTCCAGGTATGAATCGCTGGTGTCATAGTCCTGCATCGTGTCACCTCGAATCCATCCCGATTACCTGCCTCAGACTCCAGTGCAGCACTTAAATTATGTGTTTAATTCACTCAAACAAATTCATGAAAACTATTTAATAATAAATAACTATAAAGTTCTGGAAACAGTGTTGCTAAGCACTAACTATCTGCTCTTAAATGCATCTCATTTCAAAACAGCCCAAAATGAATTGTTCACACGTTTACTTCATCATTTCCCTCTCAAAGTATGAATTTCATACATGTTGTTTGACTCTTAGCCTTGATCATTTATATTTAATCACTTTGACATAGTACTGTTCTCTCCTTAGTGTTTACATTTCGACTCAAACCCAAAGTTTCAAACTCAGGACTTGACTTAAATGAGAGTGTCGAGACTTAAAGGGTTTGCAAAACAACAACCTGGACATGTGCCATGAACAAAACAAGACTCCTGCCAACAAAACCGCCTGCTAGACTGGAAAAATCGACTGTGCCGAGATGCCAGAGAGGAGGCAGAGGATGGAAACAGGGCGACCAGATTTAGGGGACATGGTCTTCATTTTTGAGGACGAAACGGCAGCTCTGGCCTCAGATGGCAGGTTCTGTTTGCATCGACTTTGGTTTTGTTTGCAGTCGTCATGGAAGCTGTGATAATGAATCAGATGAGATTTTCAAAAGCTGTCAGGGTATTTTAAACAATCCCTCAAAGTGAGATGGAAAATAAGAGCTGTGATACATTGTGATGTAGCTCGTTAGTCATCTTCAACACCCCATAAAACCGAATCGTGACGATTAGCTGCTAAAGCTGCTTTATTCTGCGATTGTTGGACTGAATTCTGTTTTTTCATTAACTGCTCTCAATCCTCCCATCGCTCGCTCACTAACTCTCTCGCTTATTTTCCTCTTCTCACAAGCGCTCTGACTCTCCTTTACACAACCTCACACCTTTTCTCCTTAACTCTCATCCTCCTTTCTTTAGCAGACTCTCCATCCTACATCCCTTCTCTTTTGCAACGTGACACATCGTGAACCTTCATGCACAGCGAGGTCTCCTGGCCTGCAGTGGGGCCTTTGCTACAGTGCTGCAGAATTGCTCACTGGCTGCATTATCCAGCAACATGCTCTAAAAAAGGAAAGTGTAATCGGGCGGGCAGTCCGTGTGCACTGAAGCTTCAGCTTGTACGTTTGTATCAGAGACTCTAATAAGAACAGACAATATTCTTCTGGGGGAGAAAAATATCAACCTTATTTTCAGGTACAGACTCAGGAAGGTAAACTTTCTCTGACCTGAGCTCAGACTTGTGAAACTCCTTGACAGAGACAGAGGGAGCCGCTCTGTCTCTTTGGGTTTTTCTCTACCTTTAACTGAATGAGAAAGCGAGTGTGCCACCTCAGCGTTTGCTGCTGAGCTAACTCGCTTAGCGAAGTGCAGCAGCCACCGCGTGTCCCGAAGCTACACCGTCAACACACAGGGGGCCACAGTGCAAAGATATCCAGGCCAGAGAGCTAAAGTGAAGTGGAAGAAAAGTGCTCCGAACCCTGAGATCAGCTTTATTTTAGAGTCTTTTCATTGTAAAAACATCCAGAAGTTGCTTTTGATTAGAGATGCTGCTCGGTGTTTTTTAGCATTTACTTTCTTAAAACTCCAGCGATTTAATTTTGGATTTATTTCTTTTATATTTGGTGGATGCAAGAGACAGTTTAAAAGATAAATTGTCACAATTGATGCAGCAGAAGCAAATTCAACCAAACGTAGCAACAGAGGCGATAAGTCCATGACCTGAGTTTAATCAGCGTGAAAGAGGTTCATGAGGTGAACCTGAAGCTGCTTCTGTGGACAACAACTTAACATGGGTTCCTCCAATGACCCACAGAAGCCTTATGAGACGCTCTTTTATCCCTTAAAACCATTTAACCTGCTCTGTGGCAGTCGGAGGCAGAGCAGAGTGCCCGGGAATGATGAAGAGAGGTGGAAGATGAATTAATAATCAAACTCAGTAGGTGGGAAAGGCTGGAAATGCACATGCAACGATGCATTGTGATGTTGAGTGAGTGTATCCTAAGCGTTTATGAGACCTCGGGACAGAAGTGCTCAGCTTAATAATCGGACTTGTTGCTTAAATCAATGCGTGGGATGTATATGTTGTCGGGGGGGCTGACAGCCCTGCTGCCTCTCCTGAATCTCAAGTCGTTCACATAGTTAATTTAAAAGCAAAGATTAAGTGGAGGAGAGCTTTTTAGCAGAAGCTGGCAGATTGTCAAGCCTGCTGAGGGAAGTTGGGGGACTCATACATCTTGTTGTAGAGCAGATTGCACTTGGTGGGGGATGCACCTGGCATGTTTAACCCCGCTGCACAGGACTCCTGTGAAAGAGAAGGGCATCAGTCCAAATCTCTGCTTTTTGGTTCCTATCATTCCCTCCCTGGTGGCTCAGAGGCCTTTTTTTCTCCTCATTGCCACCACATCAGAAGAGACAATGTGATGGATTTTTCTGTGGAGCGTTGCCGAGTTTCTCATCAGTGATGTGATGTCAAATTATAAAATGAGGAGAGACCCTTAAGAATAGAAGGCACAGATTGAGGCGTTGCATCATGCAGCAGTGCTGAGCATAATTCAGCAGCAGCTGCTCGGTTTAAAAACACAGGAAGTTATGACTGGTGGCAGTTTGAGGAGGTTCCTGATCTTTTTGGTGACCAGTTCCTGGTTTGAGTTTTTGCAGGAAACTCCACAGCTGCCTAAAGTTGACACTTATGAGGTTAAAAGGTGGTGTATGGATGCACTGCTTCTATATTTTCTGCATCTTTGACACCACTGATGGATGTTTAATGCAATTCATTCTCTGTTTTTAATCATTTTCTCCCCTCTTCTCTTCTCTCCAATCCAAGGAGCACCAGAGACAGTGACGCAGACGACGAGGACGACGAACGCCGGGTGAGCCGTGGCTGCACCCTGCAGTACCAACGGGCCCTGGTGAAGGTGCTGACGCAGTTCCACACCACCTCCACAGAGGGCACCGATCAGGTCATCACCATGCTGGGGCCGGACTGGCAGGTGGACGTCACAGACCTGGTCCAGGACTCCCTGAAGGTGGCCGACCCGAGGATAGCCGAGCTGGTGGACAGGACGGTGTTGGTGGGTCTGGAGCTCGGATCCACCGTGCTGAAGGTAAACTGTCCTCGTCAGTGATGTTAGTGTGTGAAAGTTGATGGCAATTTAATGTAATGCACTAATTGGAGATTGCTTTAAACAAATGAGGAAGAAGGAATTAAAACTTAAAGCCCATTACTTTGTCTATATTTACAACCATTTGGGGCAAAAGAAGCTGATGTTTTTATAGGTTGCTGTTGCCTTGATTAAAAGATAATGCAGGTTATTTACAACCAGGGGTTCCCGGTGTTTTCATAGTTTAAGATCTTATTTGTTTGGGTTGTTCAGTCCAACAAGGCATTGACTGAAATCTATCGGTGAATTTGGAAACATGGTGAAACTGCCACAACAAAATTATACGGGACAAAGAAAAACAAAGCAGTCAAGCAATCAGAAAAGGCTGTAAACAAGCCAAAAGTTTAGCCGGATATCTGAAGCGAGTGCACAAGCAAACTAAGGAGACTCGAAAGTTGAACTCAGGAGACAGTCGATAAAACCCTGATGGATGGATTCAGCAGACAGTTTGGGAGTAGCTTCACTTTCATCTTTGTTTTCTCTAAGAAATAAGTTTCGCTAACCCGAGGGCTTTTCTTTAGAAACCGCCTGATGAGTAAATTGCTTTTGTTCCCTTTTTTCTTTTTTTTTTGCCAAATTCCCACATCTTAGAAACGAACTTGAGGACCACAATGTTAAAATTATCATTGGTAATGATGGCATACACTCTGAATATACTTTTGTTTTCACCTTCTCCCCGAACCTTTATATAACAAAAAAACCCCTCTCGGTCTCTCTGTAATTGTATGCTGCTGTTGATGTCCTCCTCTCCCTCAAATAAAAGAGCTCCCTGACATAAAGCGCATATAAATGAATCAGCCGAGACAGGTTCAGAAGTCCGTATAAAGGAAGCAGCACAAGTTATGACTCCTGAGCAGTGATTTACCGATGCTTCACTGGTCATTTATGGGGACAGAGAGAGGAAACGGTTGGGGAGAGTTTTGATCAACTTGAAAGATCACAGTTTCAGCCTGTCAGGAGAAAGAATAGTCGCCTGATGGATGAATCCGATGATGGAGAAATAGTGAGGAAAGATGTAAGTCGCCAATCCATCATTTTAAATGAGCAATGGATCATTTGTAATCTGTTGAAGGGTATGAATAATTATACATTTATTCACCAGCAGACGTAACTTGCCACTCTGAGTCCTGACAGTGGTAAATAAATGTATTAAATAATAAATAAGGTGTTCAGCAATGATTTTCATCCATCACATAGTTTTTTTAATGGATTGCTTTAGAACATCATGCTAAAGGTTGACGAGAGATGTTAGACTGCTTGAGCTAATGTAGTTAGATTACAGTTATCTATAAATAAAAACATTCACCAGGTGGGTATCAGGCTCCACACGACGTTCACCTTCTCAGTTATCAGGTAATTACCAGTCAAAGGTTAAAGGTCAAAGTTAAGAGTAAGCAGTCATGTTAGCATCTCGTGTTAGTGACCTATGTTAGCAGCGAAATAGGTGGTTTTAGCTAAATGCTAACGTCAGCTTGCTAACATGCTGATACAAAGCAGATTTAATGTTTTACATGTTTACCATCTTAGTTTGACATGTTAGCATGCTAACATTTGCAAATTAGAACAGAAAGTAGAGCCAATGCGTATAATATGTTGCTCACGTATTATTAAGTGTAGAATATTATAAGAAGGTGAGTTTTCAGTTTGGGATTTGGACTTCAATTTTGGATTCACTGCAGCTCTGTGCAACTTTAAATCTCCCTCAGTAAATGTGAAATGGGTAAAATAACAACTACAGATTTTCTATAAGAGATGAAGTTCCTGAGCAACCACCTAACAATACTTTCAAAATAAATGCAGACAAGGTCATCAAGACCCAAAAGTTTTATACATGTCCTGTTTACCTGTAGTTTAATTTAAAAATAAATATTTTAAAATATGTAAAAATTACAGTTTTTATGACCCATTTCTGTGTAAGTGGCCACATTCATCACATTAGAAAGTATAACTAGAAGACTGGCCTATTTAAAATGTTTGTAGAATAGACCTCTGTGGTGCGTTCACAACACCTGCAAACTGCAAACACCATGTGAGGTTTAGTTTGTTATCGTGGAAGTGCAGAGCTGCAGTAGGAATATCACTAGTTTAGTAAATGTTAAATCAGAAAAATGTGTAAAATATCTGACTTACTGAATTTATCTAAGAGTTACAGAGACTTCAAACTCTGAGCCTCACGGACAAATCGGATGATCAACAGAATCATTTACATTTATCATCTCGTTACTATGAACGCATTGAATTTTCTGCAAACATCTCTCATCTCTCAAGATGGATAAAAACTTTGACCTGCTATTGGCTGATTAAAAGTTAAAGGATCACTAAGCTTTCTATGATTCGCCCGCTTGACACCAAGAACATCTGTGAAAAGTTTTGTAGAAATCAGTTAAAAAAAAGTCAATTCAGTTGCAAAAAGCTAAAAAAGCCGCCTTGCTGAGGTCAGGGAATCACCAAATTAAATATAATTCACCATAAATACATTTGCACACATTTAAGAGCAATTCTTCCAATAGTTGTTGAAATATTACAGCTTGGACTAAAGTGGTGGAACAAGCGACCACAGAGCCTTGAAGCTAACACGGCTAATAGAAACGAGGGTAATTCATGTGTGCTCACAGGTGGACGTTAATCCTCAACGCTCCGTCATAAATCAGAGTTCCCAGCAGGCCGTCGCCAGCAGACGAACCATCACCGGTCTCTGAGACCGAATTAAAACTTCAGCTGCCTCCCGCACCTGCAGCTCGGCCCCCGTAGGTGTGAACGGATGAATGAAATGTGAACGAAAGTCTCGTGTTAAAACAGAAATCTGATCTCCGCGGAGCCTCCGTCCTTTTCAACACGAATGATTGATGGCTTATAAAACTAATTTACAAAGAAGTTCCATTGAAAGATTCCCAGTTCGCAGAATCTATTTCACAACGAGCAGGGAAATTATTATGGGGATTCTGTGAAAATGAACAGCATAAAGCTCAACAATGGTCCCTCTTACTGAAATTTGGAGTCCGTCAGAGGATTTGAATCATTCTCTGAGTCTTAGGAGATGGATTCAAATTGTCCAGCAGCTCATGAATATGAATAAAGAAAAGGAGCAGCTTTTGTCCACTTAGTGCAATATTCCAGACAGTCATTTGATTTCTGTCTTTTTTGGAAGGATGGTCGGGGATTATAGCATGAATTAAGTATTTCTATTTTAAATTTTAGAAGTCAGTTGGACTGAAGACACGGAAGAGAAAATATCTGAGGTTTAAAGGTCAAATTTTTAAAGATAGCAAGACCTTAATTATCCTGTAAAGGGTCCATGTATGTCCTGCGATTACAAGGCGAAATGATGACTTTTTAAGAATTCACCAAACCTGGTGGGAGCTGGGGGGAGGAGAGGAGGGGGGGTTTAATCCAGGGGATTACTGGATAAAAGCTGCTTCTCCAAGTGAAAAGCCAGACTTGGACAAAATTCATTGTTAGTCCTCTGATCAGAGATTATTTCATTAATATCTGCAAACATCAACCACTGGTCCAAAGACAGTCTGCAGAATACAAATAGAGAATCTTCAACCACAGTGGAAAATTATAGTTCAATATTAACTGTGCTATGTATAAACACTGCAGTGCATATCTCCACAGTGTAATCCTTATATAAATGTTAACTTGGCTGGATGATTTAAATAGCAATATGTAGAAATTATGTCAGTCGAACATAAAGGAAACACAAGCTGGATGTTTGTGCACTTGATTCTACATGTAACACAGCAAGTTTCTTCCACATAATAGGCTCATATAAATTACATACATGGTCCAACTCATTAAACATGACATGCGATCTGTGAAGCTCCTCACAGTTTCACCAAATTATTAAATGCAACATCTGAATCCTCCACGTTTTAAAATATTCAGGCATATAGGCGCTGGCCTCATAATAAACTGAATATGTAAATATTCGACATCAAATAAAAGCCTCTCCCTCTGTACATACATACATAATGTGTCTCCTACAAACCCGTAGCTGCACATACATACATGAGTACATCATTTTATGTGGCTGTTAAGTCCAACATGGGGTAGCAGCGTGAGATTTTCACAGTTTGACGGCCGCCTCAGAAAATATCACAGTGTTGAGTTTTACAAAGGAGTGAAAATCAGAAGCTTGAAACGAATGCATTTCCTGTCAAACACGAAACTTGATGTTAAATTAAAATTTCACACCAATATGGACGAATTCAATATTTCCCACATCATAACCTTTACGTCCAAGATGTCACACACACACACACACACACACACACACACACACACACACACGAGAGCTATGGCTAATGACCTCAAGACAAGTCATGTGTCTTACCTGTCTTTCTGTCTTTAATCTGTCTCATAAATGTAAATATACTGCCCAGTAAAGTACTGGTGTGATTGGAGTGACTATCATGGACACCAGGCAGCCTGTTCTGCAGCTGCTGAGGGAATCCTCGCCTTGCGGGGGGGCGGGGGGATGCAGAGGTTTGTTTTACAGCTGTTGCACCCACTCGCTTTGCTGTGTAGGAATCTGTGTAATTGCCTGAAAGTTTACAGGATGGTAAAAAGTTGAAAGCGAGGGTCGTGTTTTCCCTTTTTTTTTTTTTTTTTCTCTCGCTCTCACCACATTTCAAGGGGTGTTACGTTTGTGTTTCATCAGTTCATCCTCTTGGAAGAGAAGCACTTGGTGTTTTTGTGCAAACAAGCAGAAAGAGGCAGGATACATGTCGGTGCTCGTCGCTGTTAATTACACTGATGGAAAGCATAATGAAAAACGCCCATCATATCTGCAGATGAAGGCTGCAGCACGCAAGAGTCAAAGCACAGCCGGGCCAAATTGACCTGTCACTTAAGTCCACAAAAAATGGATCACGCCTCAGTTTGCTAAAACTCCCTCTCTGAATAGTAAAACTGTGTTTTTCTGGGAGTTTTTTTTCTTTTTTGATGTCTCACACAGATGCTGTCGCTCACATGCTTCATATGTGTGCTACTCATCCATTTTATTAAACCAGTGAAGGTCACACACCCACCAAGGTGATGAAACTTATCGTGCCATAGGAAAGTAATTAAATAGTATTGAACAGCACTGCTTAATATTTATTGTGTCATTTTGTGCTTTCTAAATTTAAACAATATCTGCATGTATGTTTGTACAAGAAGCAGCAAGAAGAAGCAGTTTGACCTTCAAAAAACTGTGAAATGCTTTTAATATGCTGAGTTCATATGATGTCAAACTCTGTTTGCCTAAATGAACCTATTAAGCTCATTTCCAGCTCTCTGTTTTCAATCCGGTAGCTTTACACGAGTCACAGTTCAAAAGTTTAGTGTATTTGTCTCATGTTGGCTTTCGGTTCACCTTCTGTCCTCAACATTGTTTTAGCTTCTGTCTCATTAAGACTCAACCCCTTCTGATCCTCTGATTGTCCAACCTCTGAAGGCCAAACCAGGAGCGTCACCCAGTCCTCGTTAGCATCGCTGAGTCTGCTTTCCAGTGTGCTCGATGGCTGAGCGAAAATGAGGAACTGGATATAATGAATTTCCAGTTTATCAGACCACAAATGAGACAGGATCAGGTCCAAAAAATGATGAAAAAGTGTTTCTGGCCTCACTGATTACTGTCCAATTTCCCACCTGTCTCATATTTCAAAAGGAAACATTATTTTAAAGACACTTAGTGGAAACGGCTTACTCTTACTTTATGCTTTTAATGTACTTTTACATAAAAAAACAGCAGGAAAATTTTAACTTTCATCCAGCAAGAGTTTCTTTAATAGAAGTAAAGCATAATTACAGTATTCTTTGACATCTGAAGGCTACAATGGCCTCCTGCAGATCCCTAAAGTCACCTTTGGCAGCACAGGGCCTGACTTCCAGAGCAAAGAAAAGCTTTTAATGATCTCTTCTCAACATCTGCTTAGAGTGGTTTTCACTTCAAACCGATGCGTGTAATTTTCTGTGAATGTGTGAGGAGGCTTGGTTGCCTGAGAGGTGACTTACTCTCCTCAGGTGTTTTTTTTTTCTGCTAAAGGAGGCAGAAGAAGAAACCAATGAAACCTACCGCGTGCATGAATGAATCTTACACTAACATCCTGTTGCACACACACCAAAAGTATGATTTATTGAATTCAAGGTTAGAGAAGAGAGGCGCCGAGCGCAGTAAGGAGACGGTAATGCAGTGTGATGCAAGTAATATGCACAAGCATGAGTGAGCGCTCAGCCATGTTTGGTGAAGAAGCTCTGCTGGTCAGCGTCAGCCTGCCGCTCGGACTCATCATCGATCTCCTGTTCGCCTTAAACATCAGTGAAATAGTGCTGCAACTTCCTCTGAAGGCCATGAACGCACCACACAGCGGTGACTGATAGAGCGGCTCCGAGTTGAAGAACATGTAAAGTGTAACTACTTTTGTGCTTCACTTCCCCTCGGCCGCCTGCAGCACAGATGACAAATTCAACGGGGAGTCGACCTGGAAGAAGCTGCACAGCTACAGCCGACCTCTCCTTGCCGGCAGAAGACAGACATGGACCACATTCATCATTGATTACCGGCTGCAGCTATGAATCACTTTGCAGTCCACGATGTTGCATTTGTCTGAAGGGGAGGGAAAGCATTTCATAAGAGAGAGGAACAGACTCAGATCAAGTTGTGTCTCTGTCAGTTCAGGACTTTAAATAGATCTTTACTACTTAATTTTGCATGATGAGAGTAACATCAGGTTATTTTTAAAAGCATAAACAAAACTTTAGACACAAGTTGGATGGAAAATGTAGAAAAACACTGGTGAGTTTTTAAGAGATGAAGAGGGGAAAAATATCTAAATAAATAAAACAAAAAATACTGTAATTGTTTGAAAAATAGTTATACTTTGCATGAGAAGTAAAACTTTGAAAGAGCAACTGTTAACAATCACCAAATTAGATAAAACAAATAGCATAACGCAGTCAAACAATGGCACATTGTTGTGCTTTTAGCCATGTTAGCTGCATAGCTTCAAAGATAACAGTCTCGGTTTTTGGGGAAATATTTCATCAACCCAGCCACAATATTTCTGTCTCACATTTATGTTCCTCTCAGAATGAATCATAATAACTTAAGTGATTATATTTGTCTGCAAAACTAACAACTTTCCCATCAGTCTCAGCTAAACTTGGTGTTTTGGGCCAGTTAGCATGCTAACATGCTAAACTCAGAAGGTGAAAATAATTCACTTTAAGTGAGATTATCCTCCCTCGACAGACCAGAACACAACCAAACCACAAAGTCCTGTGTGTGGAGTTCTGAGTCATGATTTTTGCTTTTACTTCTGATGCTCATCACAATCGATAAAACTCTTTTCTCCTGGAAACACTGAAGGCAACACGTCCCCCAAAGTTTTCTTAACAAATCAGCGACTGCAGTGAAAGAAAATAAGTAAATCTAATTGAAAATGAAAAAGTCAAGTTGCAGCACTTCATCAGCAGATAAATCCTGGAAAACATCACAAACATCACAAAGTGATAACAGTCAGGAGCAAATCTTTCTCCTGGTTTTTCATTTTTAATGTGACAAGAGCTCGTTTGAAGCCTAATTTCCATCTGCAAGAGCCTGCAGTTTCGTCCCCAAGTGTCCTTTTTTAAAAAACAGAAGACGGCATCAGTGCAAAGTGAATAAATGACAGTTTGTGACCGTTTCTGCCGTCATTTCTTCATATTTGACTTTCTAGATAATTATTCTAAATCGTAGTACTTTTGATACAGACAGACCCTTTTTTTTTTCAAGGACTCTTCTTTCACTGACCACCTTTATTAATAACTTGAAAGCCGTCAGTTTTTTACCAACTTGAATGGCAAAACTTTCAGCATCATCACTCAAATCCCGCAACTGAACTATTTTCAGCTTCAAACGATGAAAATTAATTTGCAATTAAATGAAAACTCTCAGATCACGTTTGCTACACTTGCACTTAACAAAAATAAGTTTATTTCATTTGCACAGGAGAAAAAGTAGGAGCAGATTTGGGATGTAAGACCATCCTCTGCTGACGATGACTGAGCTCAACACTTAAATACAAGGCGAACATCTTAAATCTCTCACATTTTAGTGACTCAAGGCAAACTTGATGCTGCAAAACCTGGGTGCGACCGCTGGTAGGTGATCATGTTTTGATCTAAAAATATATTAGTATGCAATAACTGGCATCAATCACGGCCACATCAGATTCTCTCAAGGCAGTTCCCACTAAAAGTTGAGCTAAAAGTTGAGTTTTAAACGTCTGCTGGAAGTCTGATTGAAACCAGCATCACTTTTGGTCCATCACACCTCTGATTCCTCTTCTGTATCACCGTACAAGGTGAGAAATACAAACAATGAAGGGTAAAAAGCAAAACTACATTTCATTCAGTCAAAGAAAACCTTCATTTTCATCTGCATTAAGTCATATTTGGCAGTACAGCTCTTTTCTGAGACCTGTCTATACAAAGGGCGAGGAGGCAGGGGGAGAGGCTGCAAAGACCCCCCACTGGGCACAAAAAGAGCAGACATCAATGAAAGCAGAAGTGACATTTATTAAGTCAGACACAGCATAAAAAGGAGGAGCCGGGGTGGAGGCAGGTTACACAGCGGCTTGCAGAGGAAGCAGCAAAGGAAAGCAGGATAAAGCTGCTTAAATAAGGCGCCATGTGTGCAGTTTGAACGCACAAAAGGGGAATCAGCTGAGCCATCAGCGGACGCGGGCCGGCTCTGAGATCAGCTGTTATCAGCTGATGTCGATGGGATTGTGAGCCGAGTTTGACTTTGTGGAAAGTTTAAACTGATGCTTAACATTATAAACTATCTGCTTCTCACAGGAAACTTGTGTTTCTGTCCAACAACTGCAGAGTCACAGATGAATCAGCAGGACGTCGTGTCACAAAAACGCCGTCATGATGAAATAATGTCCTTTTTCTAACTTCACTGTGCTTTAAGACAAGTAACAGAGCAACAGTTTGAGCCATGAGACTGTTTAATATCCATTAATCACATTATTCAAGCACAGTTACAGCAGCTGAATGTGAGGAAACCTTATTAATCTTGAACTTCATGAGGAAACAAGCAGCCTTTAACTTGCAGATTATATAAACAAAATATTAAAAAAAAGGATTTTAGGGACTTCTATTATCTTTCATGGTGTTTTCCCTCCACATTCATGTCTCTTTTCATATTTAAAATGTCCTATAAGACATTTATAAATAACTCTCTTACTCTAATATGTGTACTTTGCTGCATATTTGTTTAATGTGCGTTTGTTATCTTATAATTCTCTTCCAAAATAGTATTAAAAAGGTTGTGTTCAGATTGATTTGGGGTTAAGAATCTACGAAAACTATAAAATGCTATTAACTAACACACTTAAATATGACTTTTCATGGTCTATTTTTGCCAACAAAAATAGCAGAGATCGCATGAATTTTAATCGTTTAAACCCAAACTTGCACCGCGGCTCCTGATCTGTAGCGACAAAGTGATATTTCTTAAATATATGAGAAATTGGATGGATGACAGCTGGAGAATAAACGCTCACACAGTATGATACGTTTCCAGTATGACTCACAACCCCGAACAAGATTAGTTTCTGTGATTACATCTTTTAGTTCGGACAATCGATGTAAAACCTGGTGTATCTTTGAATTGTGTTTTGACATTTGTAGCCGCAGCTATTGATTTTAATGGTATTAGATTTTTCTTTTTTAGTGACTTTAATTGGCCTGTGAAAATATCAGCCGACGTGGAATAAAACGTGAAATAGCAGAAAATCAATTGTGAGCAAACAGTTTTTCGGTGGCGGAGCCGTGCTGAGGTCCGACCTCCGCAGGATTCATCTTTACACATTAATTTTACTCCGAAACTGACGGGTTTTTTTTGCTCAGGACATCTTTCACCTCTGTGTTACTATTCATAAAGTTACATCTGATTTTTATCTCCATGAACGCTCCTTTGAAACTGGATGGATCTTTACAAAATAAGAGTTATGCAATTGAGTTAGTGCCAAATTCTTCACTGTATTAAAAAATAAACTCCCTCAGTGTGAACGACCCATCATGCAACTGAGTCGTCCTCATGAAGACCTTAAAACTTTACTTGTGCATCAATTTACTAACACGCCTCAGGGGTTTTTTTATGTATTTGTGTGTGCGTGCATGTGTGGTTTTTGCATGTGCATGTGTTTGTTTTGTGTCCAGTGAACCAAAACTCTCCTTTCTGGCACATTAATCCATCACACCAAATAATTTGCACACAGAAGTGGAACCTGACTGCAGAGTTTTGTTCTGCAGAAAAGTTTCTCCTCTCCTATTTTTAGCCCTTAAGCATTTACCAGTATGGAGGATTGCTTTCCACTCCTTTTGTGCAATTCTTTTGTGAGTTTATAACACTCGACTTTGATATTAATGCAGCATATAGTCGGCAATGGAGTACACACACACAGTGTGTTGTGCAGAAATATATAATGCAAAAAAAAAAAAATATCCAGGGCAGAGAAGTTGAGGTGCTGGAGGGGAAACACATCACACAGCTACAGAGAAGCAAGAATCACCAAAGAATTAACATTAAACCAGTCTTGTAGCCGTCTAATCGTGTAAGCTAACATGCTAAAACAAATGTCAAAACACTGAAAATGAGAAGTCAAAGAAGTTGAGGCCTCAGTTCTGAATTCAGACGTGAGCATCAGGACAAGATATGGTGATAAAAAATGAAAAAATTAAAGAAATGATAGTAAGTGAGACTTGAATTTGGAATATTTTATCGCAGATGGAAGCACACGGAGGAGCCCCTCACCTCCCATGACCACCACATTAAAATTTAATGACCTTCAAACATTAAAGGCTGAAGAAATCAGTTTAACGGGTAAAGTAGCAGCAGCGACTGACAGAACTAGTGTTCTTGTTTTTTAATGTGTTTTTTGCTGCAGTTTGTTGTGAATCATCACAGACTTTCAGTCCCTTTGAGAACTTTAATACAAAACACTGATATTTGGTGTGAAATTATAAACCAAGACAATTTAAGACTTTTGCAAAGGTTACAGAGAGGCCGGAGTCGAAAACACTGAGAAATTATTTGGCAAGAAGAAAATACTTTGTTTTGTTGCAAAACACAAGAAAAAGTATTTTATAATAGAAACGAGCTTCCTTACAGTTTTAGAAGCTTTTATTTGACTTTTGACTCAAAAGTTAGACAAAAACTTGACTGATGAGAAGTGTGAAATGCTGAAAAAACGAAGTTAAGTTAGGATTTCTTCTTGATTTTAGTCAATCTGTTCAACAACAAGAACCTTAAAAGATTTCCACAGAGATGCAAAACAATCTCAGACATGAACATCATGTGCAAAGGTGTGTTGCAGGTAAATTGTATTGAATTACTTCTATTAAAATAACTGTGAGCTGCAATGAAACCTGCATGCAACGTAATCCATCAAAGAAAAAGAAAAAGCTGCATATTATGGAGAAGATCACTTACTAAACAAAGCAGAGCCGAAGATGAAACTAAAGAAGCTTTTTAATAAAAGAGAATGACAGGACGCTGCTCTGTGTGTGTGTGTGTGTGTGTGTGTGTATGTGTGTGTTTTATTATTAAGGGGGTTTTATGATTTCGAGCACTACAGGAATCACAACGTATCAAGACCAAATTAATAAAAGCAGACACCTGCAGATGCATCTGTTTCCGCCGACGATTTGGCTCGAACCTTCGACAGCCGCGACAAATTACATTCCGCCAAATTACACGACAAATTATTGCCCCAAATTATGTGGCACTCAGGTCTGAGCCAAATTGGATGACAAATGAAACCATGCACGGGAAGAAGAAGTCAAAGCAACGGAGGCGTCTGTCACAGCGAGGCTCCGTATGCAGATTAAAGAGAAATATTTAAGGTTTTATTTTTGTTATTTTTGCTCGTTTTTTAACAGTCAAACTACAGATGAGGTTAACATGAGGTCTTTATATAACATGTTTCCAGATGCCGAGCTCGTGCACAGGTGACGTAGTCGGCTCGCTCTCTCAAGGTTTCGGCTGATGATGATTGGAGGAGCTTGTCAGAGCAGCAAACCCTTCGCCGCTCGAGCGACACGTGCTTCATTTGGCGACAGTTAGAGCTGGAAAAACGCTCGAGACGAAGGTGGAAATGATTTCCCCGTCTGACTCTGAGGACAAGGCCGCTTGCTTCGCTCAATGGCTCTTTACTTTGTTCAAGTCCCTCATGACCTCTGGTTGCAATTGGAAAGTGAAATGATGATCTTTTAAAAGTGCTCAAAGCACCGGGTGCAGAGGCCTGTCAAAAGCCTGGGATTAGCAGAGAGGCGAGAGCCGCTTCAAATGCTTTCGGTATTTCTTTCGGTGACACTTAGATGGGCACAAGTGTCTCTGCAGAAACCGTCACTTTGAAAGTGTGTGTGCTGGCCGCGGCGGATTGCAGCTCTTGTGTCTGACTGCTGATGGATTTTGTCTCATGTGGGTTTTTTTTATGTTGTTGTTGTTTGTTTTTTCACCATGATAGACAGAGAGGCATTGACATGGATCCAAGACGCACTGGAACAAACAGCAGCACAAAGCACTTAAATCCAAAATTGGCTTGTCATGGGCTTTACGAGCTTCAGAAAGACAATAAAGCTGTTGTCTATTCTGGACTTAAACGATGTCCCTCTGTCATGTGGAGAAACAATAAAAGAGCATCTTCTCTCTGCAGGTGGAGTCTCCGCTGGCAGTGGACGCAGTGTTGGGAGAGTCTGCGTTCGCCGTCACAGATGAAAAGGTTTCCATCACTGAGATGCGTGTTCACGCCATCTCGGGCCTGACCCTATCGCTGCAGCCCAGCCCCGGCAACAGCCACACCATGGTGGCCAAGGCAGCCGGCGTCCAGACGCTCACTGCTCCCAAACAGGTACAGAGCAACACATCACACCGAGAACAGAGAAGAGAAATTACATGCAATAGTATCGACTTGCTGTTTCTTATTAGTGGCATCAGTGTGTCACCTTCAATCCACACAAAATAAGCCAATAAGTTCAAGGGTTGAACTTTTATTTTTAGTCAGAGTTGATGTTTCTTATGTAGTTTTTAACAATGAGGGTTTGAGTTCAGTCAATAAAATGTCCTTCTGACCGTAACAAACAGGGAGCATATGTGTGTGCTGTAGCTAATCAGGTATGTTCTCCGATTACATACCACCTTTAAAGTCACACACACTGAGAGAAATCAAAAAGGTGCATTTACAGAGTGTTTTAATCTACAAAACACCCAACGGCATCATAACAAAATGCAGGTGAGCCTCCAACCTGAGCTGCATATGTACAAAGACGACGTCGTGCCCTGGCGGTGAAATTAGCAGCAGTTTAGCTGAGGTCAATAAAACACTGATGCTGTGTTAGCTGATTATTGAACTTAATCTGCCTTATTTCTATGAGAAAAGGTCAAAACACTTCACTGTTGGGAAATGAATGTCACTGTCCATGTTTACCTTTGTTTTTCTGGCTGTAAGGAAAATATTAAAGATCTATTTTTGATTCTTTTAATTCTTTAAATGTTGATGCGTTTATTCAAGTCAGCATATCTAAGCCTTTTGAATCTCAGCTTTAAACCACTTATGAGATCTACAGAAGTATTAAATCGCCTGAAAAGGCTGAACATACACCCCTACTCAAGGTCTAAACATAGTACCATCCACTTCTATGCACATTTTACTACAGCAAAGAACCGATCTGTACTCACTGGATGCATTAGGATGTTATTTGTCCTTACTAACACTCAGCACTGAGTGTGTTTCCTTCTTTCTGTCTCCAGAGTGGTAAAATGAAGTTTATTTGCAAATCCCTTCAGTGGCTCTATATTAACAAGCAGGCAATAGTTTCTCTTCTGGGTAATAAAATTATTTCCCGGCTAAATCTTTTAAGCTCCAGCCAGCATTGTTAGCAAGGACACCAGATAAAGGCCGCTGCAGTGAACTAATAAGTATCCTTGGTGCTGTTTCATCACAGCCTGTGTGTATTAGCCGAGCCGGGCAAAACACTTCTGATTCATCCAAACACACTTTGCCAAAACGGATTTTTTATTGCTCAAGTGAGAAGTGAGAAGATATCTGAGTGGAAAAAAAAAAAAAAAAAAAAGAAGAAGAGCAGTAAATGTGCTTTTTCTTTGCCGCTGTGTTTTTTTTTCACACACAGGATCTCTGCAATATTTCTGCAAGGAATTAATTGGCTGCTTTACTTCTATAAGGAAGTGTGTGTAGCCTATGTGCGTGCATGTATGTGTGTGTGTGTTTTTTCGTTCATGCTTTGCCCTTTCATTGGCCCGCAAGTTGCTAAAAATGCAACGACAACCCCATCAAGCATCAGTGAGAGAGAAGCCAGCATTAAATTCCAATTTTTCTTGCTTTCCGCTTCTTGGCCACCTTGAAATTTAATTATTGTAATGTATTGTCCTAAGTGCTCCCCAAGGCCGGGCCATAAAAGGCAGCCAATTCCTCTGCCGGCAAAGCTCTCAGAGGAGAACTGGAGCTATTTCAAGCCATTTGATTCTGTTTCGCAGGAAAACTTTCTAAATGTCCTCTATTACTGGAGAAATGAATGAACACATAAACTATGGATGGAGAGAGTCGGACTATCAAGGTCTCTTTTCCGTCTGACAAAGTTCAAGCTTTTCTGAACCGAAAGGCTTCGGCGCGTTGAAGGTTCATCATAAACCATTTCTGTTGATACGACTCGCTTCACTGTTGCTGCCTAAATGAGCAGCTTAATAAGGTATTTATGAATCTGGATAGTATTATTA
>JAQMCX010000013.1:2712416-2729728 GCA_029814765.1 Acanthurus leucopareius
CGTTATGCATATTTTATAATCTGAGCTATAACTAACTAATTCCAAATATACTCCCCGATGCCATAAACCACAAATCAGAGGAAGATGGAAAATCTAAGACAGGAAAGTAACTAACATCTTAATGCATGTGACTATATGTTATTGCACAAGTCTAATTAGCTGTGGAAGTTTTGTATAAATGGTTTAAAAAGCTAAATGCATGAAAAATATCAGCAGAGAGCAGAAACTCATCTGAGTGTCATCAGGTTGTCGTCACCTTTTTCAACAAAAAGCTCAACAGCATCAAATCTAATCATCTACATCAGACTTTCCTGTGATGGACTGACGTTAAAAAATCATGCAACATTTCTTCTGTCAGAAACAAAACAACCACTAAATACCTTTTGTTTCTATATCTTCCTTCTTGAAGCAGAGTCAGCTCCTAAAAACAGATATGTCCGAGTCAATGTTTTATTTATTCCATCCAAATGAAAGGCCGCCTCTCCTCTGTGATGCTGCACATGATGGAGGTTTGGCTTGTGATTGAACATCATCACAGTGATGTAGTCTGAGACCGAAGGGGTTTCTGTCCTGAAAGACTGAATGTGTATCTGCCCTTTGGAAAAAAAAAAAGGGGGGAACCTAAGACTGTCTGACTGTGTTTAGAGACAAATTCCCCCTCTCTTCATGGTTGGTTGCTGATGTTTCAGCAAGCTGTGAACAAAGAGGACTGTCAAACGCAGCCTTGATTACATGGACACCAGTGTTGCAGGTTTGCTCTGCGGCAGATGAATGTTGTCAGGTAACCAGCACGCAGGAATTCAGGCATTTTATCCCAAAAAAAAAATTTTGACACACACAACAAACACATGAGACGACCAGAACGGAGCTCATCATCTGAAGCACATGCTGCTTCTGCTCCATGTGTCTTATCAGTGTGTATGTGTGTGAGCTGCAGAGCGAAGCCTTCAGGAGGACGCAGTCATTCCTGCCACTCCTTCCTCCTCTGTGCATGAAAGTGGTCTGCTGGTGTGCACATCAGAAGCAGGCCATGTGTGTGTGTGTGTGTGTTAGTGTGTGTCTCATTGCTTGCACCGAGCACAGGCTACTGCACATGTTCACAAAAGCGCCGGAGATTTAGGGATTGGAGCGAGTCTAGAACTTCAAAGGCTCAGTCGGGAGCAGATTCTCGAATCGCGGTCAATGCAATGAAAGAACGGGACTGAACCGTTCAAATAGTCTTAGGAGAGATGTAAACACACAGCAGAGTCGCAGCTTTTTCACTCTTTTTGTGCTTTGATATCAACACTGCATGTTGTTTGCTAGCAGAAGTGATCAAACGAACGTGCAGATGTCTTTAAGTAACTCAATATCACTTGTTTTGTTGAATTGTCATCACTTCTCCAACCTTGTTTTCACTTTTTTCATCAGGTTCTTGGAGCGTTTTTCTCTTATCTTGATAAATTACTTTTATAAGACCTTAAAGTCAAAGGGGAAACCTGTGCTACAACATCACTGATAGACCTGCCTGCATTTTTGTGCAGCAAACAGGATAATAAACAGTTGTACTGCAGTTGAATGAAGCTTTGAAGCATCAAACTCTTGTGGAGTCCTTAAAGGAATCAACTCACCGTAAATATAATTACATCAAAGATGCGTTTCGTTTCCCTGTGATGGACAGTGACACATTTTTTTGACATTTTTAAAAAAGTTTTCACTAAATTTAAACATGTTGTTTATTCAAGCAAAAGCAGCTTGTCTGTAGTGACAATGACAAAGCCTGCAGTACAAACAATCCCTCATTTCTCTGTTTTTCAGCCCAATAATCAGCAACAAGCTGTTATTTTCCCCTGTTGAGCTGCATAGATGCTTTTGTCCATGTTGACTCACATGCAGACTCACTCTTTGAGCTTTACTGTCTGCTGTTAACTCATGGCAGAGAGTCTGGATATTTGAATAACTTGTGAAACTTTTTCTAGTTAGTGAAACAGCGGAGACACTTATTTTCCTCCACTTGATAAGTTATGATAATGGGTTTTAATCTGTGTTTCAGTGACAAGAGACACATTTAGCTCCCTTTGTAATTAGAGTTTAATAACCAGACAACCCTGGGAATTTCTGTTATGATCCAAACAAACAAATATTTAAACACACTCAACTCTTTCCTGTGTGATCCGGAGGTTCATATGTGTTTGAGTTTCATTTCTGAAGGAAAAGAAAAGTTAGTTTGTGTTGTGAAGAAACTCAACTCTTCTTCTCTCTGTTTGTCTGACAGGAGGCCAGTTTGTCCGTCTGGATGCTTTTCAGTGACAACACAGCCGCCACTCTGACTTACTTTGATCCCAAAGACTACAACCTCAACGCCTCCACGCTGGATGACAAAGTTGTGTCGGTTTCCCAGGAGCCTCAGCAGCGCTGGCCTGTGGTGGTGGCAGAAGGGGAGGGATCCGGCGAGATGGTGCGTGTGGAGATGACCATCTGCGAGGCCTGCCAGAAGACCAAACGCAAAAGCGTCATCGCATCTGCCGCAGTTTACGTCAAGGTCCGTTTTGGCCCCGAGGAAGACTCCGAGGAAGAGACGGCCACGGAGGGCGAGATCGAGCTGGGGCCCGTCACCAGGCGCACCATCATCGACCCGGGCATCAATGGCAGAATTTATGAGACGTCCAACGAGCAGCCGGCCAGCGTTCCCATTGATTACACCAACTTCCCCACAATAAGCAACCAGGAGCCGCCGACTGACACTGACGAAGAGGGGGAAGACGACTTCGTGCACTCGCCTCGCAACATGACCGACCTGGAGATCGGCATGTACGCTCTGCTGGGAGTCTTCTGTCTGGCCATCTTAGTCTTTCTCATCAACTGCATCGTCTTCGTGCTAAAATACCGCCACAAGCGGATCCCCCCCGAGGGTCAGGCCAACATGGACCACTCCCACCACTGGGTGTTCCTGGGAAACGGCCAGCCGCTGAGGGCCCAGTGCGATCTGTCGCCACAGCAGGTGGAAAGTCCCAGCAACGCCTTGGAGGGCGTACAGACTTGCTGCCACGGGGACCATCACAGCAGCGGCAGCTCCCAGACTAGCGTCCAAAGTCAGGTACACGGGCGGGGCGACGGCAGCTCCGGCGGCTCCACGAAGGAGAACGGCGAGGAGGCGAGTTCACCCACCTCCAAGCGCAAGAGAGTGAAGTTTACCACCTTTACCACCCTGCCCACAGAGGAGCTGCCCTACAACTCCATCCCCATAGCAGACGAAGAGGACATTCAGTGGGTTTGCCAGGATATGGGCTTTCAAGACCCTGAGGAACTGCATGACTACATGCGCAGAATAAAAGAAATAGCCTGAGAGACGAGGTGCAGTGTGAAGCACCTCTCTTCAGCTTTCTAAAGAAATGTTTCTTTCTATTTTTCTCTTTTTCACCTGAGTGAAAGATGATTTTTTTCACAGACTAAAAGGCCAACTGTTGTTTCGGTTAGGGTGTGTTTCCATTTAGTTTGCACAGTGCTGTAATCTCATACACGCTCACACAGAAGAGAATGCAAAGGAAGCCAAAGACTTGACGAGAGAGGATCTTAATCACACGAGAAACCTCTAAATCTTGGCTGTAAGGAAACATGTTTCACTGGAAAAGCTGAGCCACGGTGAAGCAAGAGCTGCTCCGGCTCTTCGTATGTTCAGGATTTGATTTCAGAGGACGCCTGGTACGGACAGGAAACGTAGACAAGGTTCGGTATTTGCTGCGATGTTGCTGGCTCCGTCGTTGGGACTCTGCAGTGCTGTACCTTCTCCAAACAAAGAGGCCTTCGAGGAACAAAACAAAAAAAACTGTCAAAGACTCTAACGAAAGCTACGTTTAAAAGAAAAAAAAATCATTTTGTTTTTGCCAAAGTAGGAAAAAAAAAACGTTCTTTTAATGGCGAAACTCTCTTCCTTGTTGTTCTCGGTGCAGCACACTCATGATTTGTACTCATGTTCATTCCGTACATTTTTCTACATTTCATAGGTAGTCGAAGCAGTGCCCTACTATAGTCCTCCTGGTCCTGAACAGAATCTAATGCCTTATCAAAAACGGTCACAGTTCACTTGTTATATCAGCGCGGACACCCTGTTTTTTCTCACCGTGGCTAGAGACAGTGTAGTAAGATGTAAAAGCACTACAGCTGCTCTCGAGCATGAGGTATAAATAGAAAAAGAGCTTGTGTATTGTGAGGATCTCGAACATTCTTTGCATGGAAAGGGGATCTTGAGGCACAATCAGCAACTTTTTTCCAAATTTGTAAATGTTTGTAGTGTAATTATATAATCATTCATACACATTACTCGAGTAAATATCTTATCATGCATCACACGCATGCCATGTCAGGCCTACATACGTGCAGACATTCCTCTCTAGTAAATGTAAATACCGTATCGAGCCGGAGTCGCCTCTCGCAGGAACGTTCAACCAACTTAACTTCTGCACGCTAGCATAGCATAGCGGGAAAGCCGGTTAGAGTCTGGAAAGTTTTATAATCTCATGAGGAGTAGAAGGTTTCCCTCAGTAAAGTCACGGCAGAACTGTAGCTTTTAAACGAAAAATGGTATCAGTTTAACAGTCGAACGCGAGGATTTGCTTTGCATCGGACTTGTAACAGCTCTAATCTTCCGATGATTTACCCCCCCCTTCCTCGTGTTGTTCTGGCCTGCAGCCTTTTGGGAAAATAACAGAACTTATAGTGTACCAGTGGGAAAAAAAACCATCGCAGCATTCGCACTGAACACGAGATCCTCGAAACTCTGCAGGAAATGTCAGATTAGCTTAATAAATTATTGATTTTTGCACCATCATTTAATCATGGCCATCCCATGTTTGTCATGCTGTTTTTATGAACACAATCTGCCATTTATGTAGACCCCGTTTTGTTTCTACTCCAAGGAACTCACATCTGGACGCAACGTCTTCAATCTATTCATAGGAACTCGCATCTGGTTGCTTACACATTTGCGAAGCCTGAACTAAATAGTCAGAGCAAATGCTAAATATTTAGATCCTATTTTGTTTACTCTAATACAAGGAACTCACATTAGAGGTTGCAGGTTTGCGCAGTCTGAACTAATCAGACAAAGCCAATGCCATATATGTTAGACCCTTTTTTATGTTTGATTTATTCTAAGGAACTCAAATCACGAGGGAACTTCTTTAATTTATTCTAAGGAACTCATTTTTTGGAGGTTACAAATTTGCTTAGTCTGAACTAAATAGACGGAGCGAATGCTAAATACAAATATAGACCCTATTTTTTGTTTATTTTCTGAACTAAAGCTAAAGACCAGTAGCTCTTAAAGATAAAGAAATGAGTTATGTTGCTGCTGTCAGATGAGCTGCGTGTTTGTGACGACACGTTAAAGCATCTCAGTATATTGATTAGCTTTGACAAATCAAAGCGATTGAATCAGCACAGCCAGTCGGTGTCTTTGCAGGTTTTCGTTGTGCAGAAAGTCTGAACTGCTGTGTTGAGCTTTTAAATGTTGACGGACAAACTGAGGCAAGAAAAAGGAAAAAAATCTGGCAGGTTTAGAAAGAGCAAAATCAAAATACTGAAGCCAGATTTTATCCTCAAGATTGCGAAGCAGCCGGACACGTAGAGCACGAAGACAGCAGAGCTAATAGTATTTTTTTATGCAGTTGCCCTGTTAGCGTAGCGATGCTTTTTAGTCCTAGAGTTGATGACTGGAGATAACTGCTGAAGGTTGATATTTTTTTTTTTTCAGCTCTGATCTGATCAGAACTAATGAAGCAACCATGAGATAAAAAATAGTTTCTGTGTCACTTTCTTTTAATTCTGTTCGGCATCTAAGGGCTTGGATTTTTTTCTTTTATGTTAACCGACTGACTGATTTTTATTGATCCTGTGAGGAAAAAAATAACGTTTCTTGTTCTTTCTGCACCGATAACGATCGTAAGCTCCAAACTGTCACTCAAAACGAACCACATTTCGTTGCCATGCAGCTGCTTTTTTTAGCCCCTACAGCCTTTTTAAGACCCAATCCAGAATTGTTTCCCTCGAAGCAGCGCCGGTTATTCAAAAACAGCTTCATATCTGACAAAATCAACAAATCAGAGACATTTAATATCTTTTAAACGTGTTTCCGGAGCTCCGTGTGTGACATCCAAACACAAGTGTTAAATGTTTTATTGTAAATACAGGAGCAAACAGGCTTTAATTTCTCACTTCCCTGAAGGTTAACATGAGATTCTTTTCCATCAATAAACCATAACTTTCGATATTCGACATGTATATAGACGAACATGTGATATTGTCATAAAATCCTGGATTGGGACTTTAAGGGTTCAGTTCACTGCATGCCCTCTTTCTGTTCAATGTGGTTTGAAAATGATTAATGATCCGATTTTTTAGTGTTTAATAGCATTTAATCTGCTGTAACATCTGAACAGAAAATGACATGTTATATTTTTGGTTTTCTGACAGTCCAAGCCCGACTTTCAGCCTCAGCATCAACATGATTTGCCATGAAACTAAAGAAGAGCAGCAGCCAGCTGAAAGTGCTTTGGTTGTATCTTGAAATGATGGTTTCTCAGGATGAATGTAAGATTCTTTACTAAACTCGGCTGTTTGGTGTTAATGTGGTCGGACCAACCTGGTGACACTAACGGATTAAGTATCTAATAGCAGCTTTACCCACTTTGTTTTATGTTTTTCTTTTCAGATTTTTCAATAAATGTTCTCACACAGTCTGTAAATACGTTGCCCGTTACAAGACGCGTCATATTTTATTTTATTTTTCACATCAGTTTTGCTTCCTTCTTCCTCTCTGCGTTCGTTGTCTTATTTTGTAACGCTGCTGTGGTGACGGTGCACATTTCGCTCATTTCGTAATTTTCTTCAAGCTGCTAATAGAAACTTAGTCTTCTTACAACGTATAACGAACATTGTGAAATGTACCTTTCTGCCCCCCCAAAAATGGAAAACTGTGCACGATGTGCACGGCTCGGTCGGCTGTGCCAAGCAACCGTCACACTCACAGTAATATGTTAATGTACAGAGCACTGTTAAATTTCCTGTATTCTCTTGAAATCAAACCCTTGTATTTTCCTGTTATATGTAAAGTACTAAAGAAAATGCGATACACAAATGACTCTGTGTCGTTTTTACTTCGTCCACCGGTGCTGAAGACCAAAGGAGAGCGGGAATGTTGTGTATTTTTTAAAAAATGTTATGTGCTCAAGTGTAATTTCATCACAGTTCAGCTTCAGTATCTTCAAATATGAAAGCACACTGACGTTGAAGGAGTTTGGCTTTTTTGTCACTAAATATTTCACAAAAATATGAGCTTAATTATATGGTATTTATATTAGGTGTCAGGACAACAAAAAAGAAAATGTTAAAAGCAAAAACACCAACTTAGGAGACAAATAAATAAAAAGTGAGTTTTAATAAAAAAAATAAGCTGATTCAAACAGACAAAAACAAGTGAGAAAATCCAAAAAAACAAACAAAATGAACAACAGAACAACAGGTTAGGAGGCAAAGAAAGAGAATGAGTCACAAGTTAAACTCATCAGGATGAGGCAAGCGATCACACAGGAGAGAAACCTGACAGGATGTGAGACCCGAGACAAGAGTTACCAAAATAAAACAGAAAAAAATATGAAAACATGAGCATCGGCTGATTCACACTGGCTTCATTTTTTTTAGCACAAGAGTTCACTGTTTGTTTTTTAACACCTGGAAAGAGGAAGTTGTGGTCAGATTTATTCTGGTGGCTGCAATCTGCAACCTCACCACTAGATGCTGCTAAATCCTCCACACTGTACCTTCATCTTCCACTCGTCTCTTGATATTTAAACATCAAACCTACTTTACAATATGGATCACTTGCATATTCAGAAGTGGAGACAAGAGAGAAGTTTGATTTCAGAGGAGTTTTTTATTCTTTTTAATGTTACCTGCACAGTTCCTGTCCGTCATTTGACACCTTTGCCCATGTATGTGTCCCCGCCAGCGTCCATCAGATCCCAACTTTAGTCCTGTTTCTGTTTGAAGTCCATGAATCAGTGCTATCCAACCCCCCACTCCCCGCTGTGCCGAGTCCACCAGCCTTCCCATCACAGTCACTCCCAATTCCCACCGCAGCATCAGGATCCTGCAGAGAGACACTGTACTGCAAGTCAACTCATCCAGCTTCTCCAGTCCATGAAGTCTATACTCGGAGTTGTTTAACTGAAGTCTGGAGTGTTTTTACTTTAGTTCATATCTGGACAGTGGAGATCAGGTGATGAAGGGAGAGCAAATAAGTTTATGAGACCAAGGAGACGAATGCTGACGTCTAACATATAAAAAGGAAAATGTTACATACAGGAAAGAGCTTCATACCCATATTTTTGTTTTAATGTCGACATTTTTGACTATATTGGAGTATTTTGGCTTAATTTGAGTAAAGTTGGGTGGGGGTTGGGTGGGGGTTGGGTTCGATCTGCCAGCATGAGATAATTCACTGTGGTGACGCATAAAGAAAAGAAAGTAGCTGGAAGAACTGAACAAAATTAAAACATGATTTAGAAATAAAGTAAAAAAAACTTTTTTTTCAAATGAACCTTGAACACATTTTTGTTAAAAACTTCAGTTTAATCCTGAAAGGAGCTGCATTAAGTTGAATACATTTTTTATATAAATTGTGTCAGTCGTCTTAAATAAAAACGAAAACATAAAAAGAAAAACATAACTATCTTTTCCCAACCTACAATCATATTCTTTCTTACACAACCTTGAAGCCACAATGTAACAATGTGGCTTTATGTCTGTGTGGAGCTTGTAACAACCTTAAAAAGCACCAAAACTATTTAAACAGATAAACTATCAGAATTTTCACATGAGAATTAATTAAATTTCATATTCAAATACACCAAAACATTGTAAAATTCTTCATTAAAGCTGCAAATTAAACACTAGAAAAAAGGGAAAAACATACAGTAGTTGTTTTTCACCAATGGGAAACTGCATAAATAATGTCTGTTTTACTATTTTGCATACAGAAACAGATTCCTACTTCTCTAAAAAAGGCACCCGGCAAATTAATTTCAGATACTACAACCCACAATTTTAATGGCATGAACTCCAGAGTGATAGACCTTTGCTGTGAGGACAAATTGCTGCAGTTTCCCTGCGGCGTGTTTCCCTGCTAAGCCACCATATGCAAAAAAAAAAAACAACGTTATATTCATAGCATGCATTCATGTCATTTATGTCATTTCATAACGGTAATCCACTTCAGCTGATTCACTTAATTACACACAGTCACTCAGACAAACAGCACGAGTGCTCCTCCGGTAATAACAGGACTTTGGTTTAACATATTATTTTTCTGATGCTGCGTGTCAGCGGCATTTCAGCGCTGGAATAGATTCAGCTCAGGGGTAATTTGTTTCAATGTGGAGTGCAGGGGTGACTCCCAGTGAATCAATCTGCAGGCCCTTTGTTAGCATACCAGCCATTTATGCCTTATCTAACCTGTAATAAAGGGTCACTTCTGCAAGGGGCCCTCCAGCAGACCAGCGTTCATATCAGGCTGCTTAAGAAAGAGCCCTGAGCAGGCTGTTTTAATACAAAGGGGAGCAGATCGGGTTCTTCAAAGCTTTGACCTCCATAGAAAAGATTATCTGAAGAGTGCATTACATGAAAAAATAGGTTTTTAAGCGCTTTACATAATGCATTTAAAAAATGTTCTTTAAATAGCATAAATGTCAAGTATTCTCTGGAGGTTTGTTTTGGTTTTATGATGCACAAATAAGAAAATATTGCTGTTTTATGTTAAGTTTGCACTACGCAGTCCCTCCAGGATTTCGTGGGCGTTTTTCAAGAAAGTTGCGGCCTAAAATGCCTGAATTCGCGGCAGCTTTTCTGAAAAATTGTGATGTAAGTTGCAATGTTTTAAGCGTATTTGTTGCGATGAAATTGCGGGAAACAGTGAAAATTGCTAAAAAGTTGCATTTTTTTTCTTACCTCCGCTTTCGTGAAAAACATCAGGGAATTGTTTCTCACGGTCTTTAGCAGTAATTTTTGTTGGTAAGTGAGAGACATTACTATCGCATGTCTGCATCTTCAGACCATAAACAAGGAAGTGAATTCGGTGACGTACGTGCATTACGTTTGCGCTGGGGACTGCTATGATTGGTGGAACTCACGGGAGGCTGGCCAAAATTGCGGAAAAGTCGTGGTGATTGGACAAAATTGCAAGGTCGCAAAGAATTCACGGAGATTGGTTGAATTTTCGTTAATTGTTGCGATCGCAACATCGCGAATTCCTGGAGGGACTGACTATGAGAACAGTTACAACCTGAGAGGACAAGAGTTCAAATGGTGAAAAACAGTTAGAGATGTGTTTCGTTCGGTGATTTAACATATAGGCAAAACTCAGTGTTCGGTTTTGTTGATCTTTATTCAAACTTGAGCCGAATCTTCATCAATCTGAAGCTTTTCTCAAAAAAGTATTTTTTATCTTCCTTTTTTTTTAATCTCCATTTTATTCGCACTTAATACCCCAAACTTTCCAGTTCTATCACTGTTATTCAAGCCTGGTTTTTATAACATTTTATTCCCAAAGTCTGGCTACTTTTCACGGCTGCTTACAATATTTTTTCATTTGCAAAGCGATAAAAAGAAAGATCTTAGTTCACCCTTTGTAAAAACCTTTTGACTCTAATTTCAACAAACAATACTGACATTTTTCAGTTTGGCTTTATCCAATATTTGTATTTTTGTTCTGGAAATCTATGCAAATCAGCTTATGTTTAATCAGATGATGCATCTACATTTGCATATTTAAAAAGAAAAATACAGGAAATGCATAATTTAAAAAATGCAAGCTATGAACTCGGGAAGTTTTCATGGTGATATTTCTTAGTTTCTCTCCTTAAATTCTTTAAACTGAAACCAAACATTAAAAAAAAACCACCCGGAGCAGCTGGTGGTGATGTAGCTCACATTTCTGTTCCCATTTTTCTGTCTTGTAATGTTTTTATTTTATTCCTGTGGATAACAGGCCAGTCATGGAGACTGTGATCTCACGTCAAGATATTTCCAGAGCAGCTCCAATGACGCCTGACAGCAGAAATATCTTAAACTATATAAAACATCAACAGTAAATGTCAGCGCTCGGTGTCAGTCCCTCCGAATCAAAGACGGAGGCTTCTTCCAGACTTACCATTTTCACGGGCGTTCAGCAAGCGTTCGGGGAGAAATCCATCACAGGAGAGGCAGAGATAACAGCCTCACACTGACAGCTGCCTCCATAGACCACAATGCAACACTAAGACAACACATGTTGCATTTAAGAGAAGGGCCACAGCTCCATGTGTGACTCTTTCTGTTCACATTCCTGTCTACATATCTCTGCAAAGAAAAGGCTCCCCGTCTGCAAAGAGATGCAAAGTTTAGGAAAAGTTGAAATGCCAAAAAAAAGTCGATTGCAATAGTTTTTATAACCTTTTGAGTTTGATAACGATTGGATTCTGATTAATGATCCACACTGATGATCAACAGTCTGTGTTTAAGGACACAAACTCTCTTCTGCCTTTATTATAATGATCTAAATTCCTCTCATTGTAAAAAAATCCTATGAGGAAAAATCTGTTAGTATTTACAGCAACTTTAGATGCTTTCATACCCTGTTTGTGGTCCAAACCTGTTGGTTAAAAGACATATAACTTTAAAAATATGTACACTTTTTATGTTTAAAAAGACTAATAATGTCCAAAAACAGCAGGACAGTGTAGTTTTTAACATATATCACCAAAAAAACTTAAATAAAACACTGGTTGGGACAGTTTAAGCTGCAAATTTTGGGCTCCACAACAAGTCAGCCATCTAAAGAGCTCAAACTGCATGACTTCCGTTGTAAAATCTGTGAATTATATTCTATTTTCAGTTTAGACGGACCGATTTAGAGTTTTGGATAATGACTTCAAAGGAGATTTTGTCAATCCTGGATAAAGAAAAAACCCAAACTACATAAATTCAGTTCTTACAGCTGACTCCATGTAGTCTTTAGCTTGTTGCATATGGCTTTAAAATCGGGTAATTTTAAGCCTTTAGGATCAAATAGGTGTGGAAGGAATCCTCAACAGAATATTATTAGCTCTTTTCTGCTGCTTTGACACGGCGATGTTGCACCTTAACAAACAAATCAGTCTTTTTTTGTTAAAAGAGACAGTCAAACACAGAGAGGGGCTGCCAACAAAGATGCAGCATCAAAAAACAAGCCGTATTATTCACATCTCTTAACCAGGTCGGTGTCGCTGTGCCAGCGGCCCTCCTCTCCAAAACCGACATTATTTGCCGCTTTAAACGCTGTGTAATCAGGAGCTGCCGTGGAGCGTTTGGCGAGAGCTCACCACAGCAATGTGTCCTCCCACTGCTCAACTCGCATAATTCCAGCATGTATTTCTCTTTTCATCAGAGGGACCGGCTGTGCAGACTGCATTTACTAGTGTCCTGATGGGTTTTTTTTTTAATAAATCTATCTGGATGGGTTTCTGTTGTTTCTCCAGGACGAGTCGACTTCGCAACCAAGGACAACAAAAGCCATTATTCACCGCGGTGGAAAGACGGCAGTTTAAAGTTTTATCGAGGCTCAAGGTGTGGCTTTGCGAGTGTGTCTCGTCTTCAACCTTGGCCAATGAAAGCCGAGAAAATTGAGGGGGAGAAGGAAAGATAGCATTTAAGAAAGGGTTTGTGATAATTATAGTTTCAGGGTTTTTGTGTGTTTAAAGCTGAAAAAGCCCTCGAAGATTAAAAAAAGCATAAAAGTGAGACACCAAAGAAATAATAGATTCGTCTTTAAAACCTTCATGTGAGCAACTTTTACTACTTTTTGATGGTCTCTTTGTGCTGAAACTATGTGTACTTGCAGACAGAGACTAAACACACACACACACACACCAAAAGCTCATCCATGTTTTATGAACACAAGTGCCCAATGAAAAATTCAACTTTTCTTACAGAACACAAAATCGTCATCTTGTCCTGTCCTATAAAGCCTGAAATCTAAAACTTGGAGGACACGGTTTACTCATTATTTATTTGAGTTTAACGTATGCACAACAACAACAGTGTTGACGGCTCGTGCTGTCGCTTCCTGACATCCATCCAGAGTTTCTCAGTCTGGGAGCGTTTCAGCAGAGCCTGCATGGCGAACGATTGCACGACTGTGTGTGGGAGTCTGTTTGGTTCCTGCTACGGCGCTCAGGACGGGAAAGTTGAAGCTTATGAACATAGATGTGACCTCTGACTCACCTCTGCTGGGATGTATGTGAGGCTGTGTGTTCACCTGCATGCAAACACATGTGACCCTATAAGAGTTATCCTGGTCAGGTGATGTCGCCTCATGGATGATCCTGCTTTTGTGGGAGGAAATATCATTAAAAACTCCTAAAGGAAGGTAATAACGTGGTGCTTTATCTCTGCTAATGAACGCTCGGTCACCCTGAAAACTCTGATGTATAGCAGCTTCTCTCATTGACCGAATTCACACAGCTGCAACCTGAAAGTCAGTGCTGCAAAAAGAAACTTGTGACAATTATAAATGTTTTCTGTTGAAATAAGTTAAAGAAGTAAAGAAACGTCTAACTTGTCCTTAATTTTAACTAAAGATCAGCTACTAAAAAAGAAAATGCACATTAGATATATTTTCATGACCAGTTTGGAGCAAAAAAATTGGCTTTTTAAAGGGCAGTTTGTCAGAAATTGGCAGTAATTTAGACAAAGCAGTAATAAATAGAGTAGAAGAAGTCAAAAGGAACAAACCAGATTCAGGTAGCTGCCATGTTTTTTTACATGAATGAGACAGAGGAAGAATTTGTTCTGCTCACGTGTTCACATATTTTGCTTTGATCACTCATGTTTTTGATGTTTCCATCAGCTGTTTTTAATGCAATACTTTGATTTTTTGCAATAAAAAGTCTCGATTGAAATGCAGCTAATGACAGACTCTGCAGCAGTGGATCAAACCATTATAAGGCAAAAAGCAGGGGGGTCCAAATTTTTAAACTTCACACATGCAATAAAGTATCTATTCAGCACAAGTGCTCTTTATTGCATATTGTTAATAATTTCAAATTAAAAAATATATTAAATCAGATTTGTAGAGGATAAATAAGTCATGCCCCCCCTTGAGTATCTGTGTATCCCTGCACGCTGACTCCCACAGGTTCAATGTTTGTTATAAATATGAAATATCTTCAGAAAAACGTTGCATAAAATCTCTCTGCTGTCTTTTTCAGTTCTCCTTCATCACTTTCTCTGTGGATCTCAGTTTCTAAGCTCCACTGGAAACCCCAGAAAGTCAGACAATAACAGTTGTTACCTCAACATGTGCAGCACTGCTGTGTGCATCGCTGCTGCTGCTGCTGCTGCTGCTGGTGGCTGGACATGCTTCACTTCATGTGGGGTGACAGAGAGAGAGAGAAAAAAAAACAGTTTTTCTTTAAAAATCATTTCTGATTGGGCCGTGCAGCGATCTCCGTGTAATGACATGCAAATGCGTCTCTCAGACGGTGAAAATGTGTTTTTAGTCCATTGCCACCTTCACAGCAGGCCCGGGAAGCTCAGCCCGCTTTGATGTTGGAGCTCTGCTCATGATGCGTTCGTGTCATGTTGGAAATCTGCGTAGGTTCCTGTGTCACCTACTTAAGTAAAAGTGTTATCACAAGAAGCGAACAGGGCAGCGAAGCCACTATTTTTAGAACAAGTGACGCTAAAAGTGATCTGTTTTTTCATCATCTGGGTGTAATCTGCTTTATTTATGTTAATTTCTGCTGTAGTTTATTTATGGTTGACTTTAAATTCATGAAGAAGATTCGTATAAAGACTCTTTCAAGTGTCTGTGACATAAGAATCACCTCTGCATCAAAACATCTGAAACAAGAGCAGGAGTAAATAATAATAAAGCAAAATGTTTTCAGCTTTCGATGGAACTGATTCGACTGTGGCGACATCTTTCAGTACAGTGAGATGCTGTACACAGATGGTGGAAACACACACACACACACACACACACTGTGACTTAATGGAAACTGTTGGCAGCCTCCCTTAAATGGCTGAGAGAGGGAGGGTTTACAGCCTCTGTGGGAGTCAACATCTTGTCAGGGTCCATCGGTAGCAGGTCCTCTGTGAGAGGGTGATAACCCCGAGTCTTCCACTCAGCCAGCATGTCCAACTTAATCATCGGAAAGACTCTGACCTAAAAGAGGAGAAGCAAAGGGAGCAAATAAAACCTCAATCACACAAAACACACTCATACTTCTGTAAGTCTCCTGACACCTTTGATGTATTAAACTCATGAATATTGATGATTAATTTAAGGTTATAGAAAATCAAATCAAAGGTAAAGGTTGCTGTTTATTTGTTCTTCAAAATGTAATAAAACTAATGTCAAATGTAAAAATAGATCAAATGTTTTATGGTCCAAAATGATTTTTCTGTGACCTTTAAAAAGTGTATTTTTCAGCCTGAAACAGCGTTTTTTCTTTGTGCAGCTACACAAAAGCTCATAAGGTGTAACGCAGATAATCACATGTAATTAACACACAGTGAGTCTGTCTTTGAAATGCAGCACAAAAGAGAAAATTAGGATAAATCTAAATGTTCAGTTATACATCAGAGCTTTCACAGAACATGTTTTCTCTTTAAAAAAAGCCCTTAAACATTTATCAGAAACCTTTCAAAGAAAAGTTTTCTGCAGAACTTTTTGTTCAGGGATCCATAAGATTGGATCACTAAAACAGATAAATCAATAATGGTTTTCTTCTCTATAGTCTGTTGATTTTAAGTTGAAAACAGTAAATTTTGACATTATTGAGAGATCCAATACAACAACAACAGTTTCCTCCTTAGTTTTGGCATTCTCGTTTTTTTTTATTAGGATGACGAAGGCATGATCCCCCTCTGCCTCTTATCATGCCATTTCCATCCTAGAAACACAATATTTTCTCCTCCTACAGCTCGACAACACTTGAAAAACAGTTTATAACAGCTTCACTAAGACATTAGTCCCGCCCACGGTGCTGATTGGCTAACCTTTAGTCCTCCACGATGCTGATTGGACGTCACGTTGTTGGACAAGAAACTGAAACCAGCTGAACTTATTGAAGTGGGCAGATTCAAAAGGTCTGGACCCCAGCGAAAGGTCACAGCCCACCACCAAACGCCGCTGTACATACTGAGTGACCCCATCATGGTACACGACTATCGAAGACATGTTTTATATAACTCATACTTCATGCATGATTCATCTCCTGCTACAGAAGAAGAAGCTCCTGTCAGACTCTGGGGGAAACCGAAAGCTGTTTCACAACACGCCGGTTCTGATGTTTCTGAAGACGTGTGCTTCGACTCGACGCTATCTGACTGCGTGATGGTTTTTTTTTTTTTTAAATTTATTCAGCGTGCATCCCATTTTCACCTCCTGCATGTGTGAGTCCCTGCAGCCAGGGGTCATCAACCCGCTCCGGCTTCTGCAGCGCCGCTATGAACAGCCTCACGCATAAATAGCCAATTTCATGCAACAACGGCAAATGTGGATGTGTGTATTTACTGGCTATGATTGAATTATTGATCACTAGTGGGGAAATGAGGCAAAAAAAAAAAAGCCAAATGATCGTAATGTAAAGTGCAGCACAGGAATACAAAGAGGAGTGAAACATGCAGAGATCCGTATGGATTATTTAATAATATTACTTCCATTTAAAGACTCTAAGTGTGTGAAATGTCAGATACCCTGAAAAGAAAATAACTGAACGGTCCGATTAAGATATACTTATGAGATCATCCAGTCCTTTTTTTAATAGAATTTTCTTTCATTTTAAATGGTAAAACAATTTTCTTAAGCCATATAACAGCATTTAATCCTTTATTTAATCCAAAGATGTGGATTGAGCTGCAACTTTCATAACTGGCCTTTGTTTGTTTTCTGCTCAGGTGTGAAAGTCAAGAAAAAAACTCCAACATGGGCTGAAACTTTTACTCTTTTGCACTTTTTAAACATTTTTTTTAACACTTTTTTATATTTTTACAGACCTTTCATGCACTAAAGATCCAGTTTACGGAATTTTTTTTTACATTTAGCAGTGAAGTTGTGATTGCACAACATCCATGTAGTTTGTCCCTTCTGGGCTACTGTAGAAACATGGTGGTGCAACATGGAGGACCTGGAGTTTCCAGCTTCCTCTGCAGACATTAAAGGCTCATTTTAAGGTAAATAAAACACAATGATGCTTATTTTCAGGTGATTTTACACTGATATGTACAGAATTACATTTGTTATTTTCCATTTTTTG
>JAQMCX010000013.1:2735064-2746199 GCA_029814765.1 Acanthurus leucopareius
TGCTCTAAAGTTGGTCATTTTAACATGGGCTCCAATGGGAATCTGCTCCCTTTTGGAGCCTCAAGCGGCCAGTCGAGGAATTGCAAGTTTTTGTACTTCCTGGTTGGCTTCAATGCGAAAGTGGGAAGTTTTCCCCTTGGTTTAAACACATGCAGACAATCAAGGTCCAGTGGTAAAACCTTATTCCATGTCAATATGAGTTTCCTCTCACCTTTACCTGTTCCCACCTGTCTTCTTCTCTTCTCTGAGATTCTCATCCAGGCTCCAGCCTCATCCTCATCCCAACCAGATGTGCAGACTTGACCATAATAAAAAGAAAATACTGCACAGAACAAACTGTGATCTTATTTTTTTCCCACAAACCTGTTTCTTGGGTTCTTTTTTCCTTCACTGTTTGGTTGTATTTTTCTTTCCAGACACTGAAAAAGACTTCTGGTCCAAGTTTCCCTTTGTAACCACTGACTCCAGCTCCTCCTGAGTGGCTTCTTCTCCTCAAATACTTTTAATGAAAATCGTTGTTGTTGTGTGTTTTTATCGTCATCTCACCCTTTTTATTTTAAGTCGCAAAACATCTGCTTGATCAGTCCCAATTGACAGCACTGCCGTTAACTCAAAGGCATCTGGATTATGCATTTAATACCATCTTTTGAACAAAGCTGAATTTTACTTCGAGGACCAAAAAGCAGCAACAACAAAAAATAATGCCAACGACAAAGGCTGCTTGTTTCATTATGTTCAGTGAAGTTCCTGTGGTTAATGTTTCCCAAGCTTGGGGGTTGTGATGAGGGGTTACAGAGACAAACTTGGCAGATGCCTTTAAAGTGTTTAAATCTTAATGTGAAATCGAGCTTTTTGCTAAAATCTGGCCGCCCTCGATGCAGCTGAAGCCAGTTGTTTTCCGTCCAAACCAACCAAAGTTTCTAAAACCAAAGCTATCATGTTTTCAATGACCTCGGTCAAATATAATCTGTTAATCCTCACTAAACTGTGAGATATAAAGGTGTTTCTCTCTTGATTTAATTACTTTTATTCACATAAATACTATATTTTTAAAGTGCACACAATACATTAACTTAGAGTTTGAAGTGTCTAGTGATTTATAATGTCCTTGCATGTGGTGCATTGTGTTTCAGGAGAACAAAAGGACGTCACAGTCGCTTTACAAAAGGGTCCATAGTTTCCCATCAGCAGCAGCATCGACTTCATCTTCTTCAAGCAGTGATGATTAAAGTAATGAGCAAGTAATTAAATGCATGGCATGTGCTGTTAACTCCTTTATCATTATTGGATCCTTTTTCATACTTTGTAAACCTCACAGACCCAAGTGTCTCTTTTATTTCCGCTGTAAACATTTACAGTACGTGCAGAGTCTTCACTGTACTTTTTCATTAAAGTGTGTGTGCGTTTGGAAGGTCTTCACTCTGCGTCTAGAAGGATGATTTACCCTTCAAACAGAGATAACTTTTTACAGTTGGCCTTCAATAACAGAGAATACAGAGCAGCAAGATTAAATGCAAAACTTTACCGTCACAAATTACAACTTCATTACTCTCAGAGTTCATGCAGGTCCAGTGAAATGATTAACACAGCTTCAGATCTTTATCCATAAGTCTGATATATTCATTTGAGTAGAACTATATTAGCATATTAATGTTCTTTACAGGACTTCTTATTGACCTCTGAGGGAATCATATTCTCTCTTACATCTCTTTCTTTCATTTGGTATCATATCAAATAAATGTGCCATTAATTTTTAAATTAGATATTGTATAAAATGTCAATGTTCCTTAATAGAAGAGGCAGTAAAAGGTACAGGCATAGATTGGAAAAAACTAGCTAGAATAAAGATCATTTAATAGTTAAAAACTAGATGGCTGAAGGAAACTGCTGACAGAATTTGCACCTGTAAAAGACAAAATCAATCAGTCAACTCCTGCTGTTTCTTCATCACTGCAGGAAGTGCAGGATTAACAACAAAACCTAAACTTACTGACAGAAGTTGAACCAGAAAGAGTCCTGAAAAAGGGACAAACTTGGCCCCAGACCTTCTGAAGTGGAGAGGATCAGTATGTAGCAGAGTTTATGAGGAATGTGTTGTCCAGTCAGAAGTCTCTCTCTCTCTCTTGAGATAAGTGCCCTCAGCGTCCAAAGCGTCGTGACTACTTCCACACTTTAGATAGCACTTATTTTTGCAGAGGGGACAAGGTGACCCCAAAAAATCTTTTTCATTTATTACTTTACGAGAATGTCAATAATGAACTGTGGGACCGAAATCTATTCCGGGGAGTCTATGAATTTTAAAATTCCATCACAGCTTTATGAGTCTGAAACAAAAGAAGAGTCTCAACTTGCTGAACGACTGTCCTAATTCAATATAAGGAGAAATAATGTGCACCTCCATCCGGAAACCTTCACGATTCTGCCTCATTGACAGTGCTGCACTTTTAAGTCTGAATAAATGTCACTTGTGTTGTTCATCTGTCAGTTTTAGTTATTTTATTTCATTCTTATTTGATCAATTGACCTGAATAATGTTGTTTTTTTTATTGCTTTTCAGTGCATTTGGACATATTTAGTATGTATTTTAAGTTTTTTATGCATATGTTGTTTTATGGCACAATCAAAAGTATATTTTCTGTAGAAGTTAAGGTTATTATTAAAAGGCAAGGCAAGTTTTAAGCATTGTGCAGTCATGAGGCAATTCTAAGTGCTTTAAAATTACATTAAAAATAAGACATTAAGGAAACATAAAACTGCATTCTGGAGGCAATAAAAACAAAGGCAAGTAAAGAGCCCTAAATAACTTAGGACTGAGAAAAAGTTATGTATCTTAATGCCAGACAGCCAAAGTAAACAGCAGGTAAATCAGAGATGTATTTGGGCATGAGACCATTAAGTGCTTCATGGACGAGATTTTAAAGTCCATCCTTTCACACTCAGGAAGCCAGTGCAGTGACTTCGGATCAATGTCTGCTGTAATGTGCTCCACTTTCTCTCTATAGGTGTTAATAAGGACTCTGAAAGCAGCATCCCGGACAAGCTACAGCCATCTGATTGACTCTATACAAAGAGTTGTGGAGACACCATTACAATAGTTTTTGCTCTTTAGACTAAACCATTTAATTCTTGCCATGTCTCTAAGTTTGGTAAGAAGGCTGATCAAAATTTATGTCTGACATTATAACTGCACTTATATTTTTGACTTGATCAGTAGAATTAAATGCCATTGGGTTAAAGTAAGCACTGATTTATAATCTTTCCTCTCTAGTCCATATACGTATATATGTGTACAGTTTCTAGATTTACTGGCTTTTTCACATTTTAGTTTCTAGATTACTGTTGCTAGATTTACTGGCTTTTTCACATTTTAGTTTCACTATTCCACAGTGTTGATCAATACAAATATAATAAGAGGAAGAATTTAAAAAATAAAAAGAGAATAAAAAGTTAAAGGGTAAAGGACGAGAAATTAAAAGAAATATTGACAGAAAAGGAATTACTTAAAACTTTGAAGGAGGAAAATATCGCGAGTGTACCTTACTACGGCAAGCAGGAGGACGAGACTTCACCTTTCGTTTAATTTGTTTGGCACCAATTAGCGTTTACAGCTGCAGCGTTAGCTAAGAAAGTCGAAAAAAAAAGTTTTGTGAGGACGATAGTCTGTTGCCAGTAAACCTTTGTACAGTTTTATCGCCGTGAAACTTTTGAGGGAGTCGAGATAAAGTCATTCAAAGCGTTTTCAACGACCGCGAAAGGGAAGAAGAAAAGTTAGCTACCTAAGTTAGCCGCGAAAGCTAAAAACAGCCGAAACTTTAGCTAGCTGAGAGCAGCCTCTATAAAGTTAGCTTGTTACCTCACTTAAAAAAGTAGTTAAAAAATGCAACACCATGGTGGTCCTGAGAGAAGGAATGTGTCCTGGGCTTGATGAAGATTTAGTGCGTGATCTGCGTGCTGCTGATATTAAAACGGGTTAGTTTTTGTATGTTTGTGGCAGTAATGAGGATGCTTCATCTAATTAATAAGCAGATGTGCAATATCAGGCATGTTTTCTTGTTTTCACAGTGGAGGACCTGGTCTCCTCTGACATTGAAGAACTTGCTCAGAGATGCTCTGTATCATATAAGGTATGTATACCATCCGTTGATTAAAAATGAAGCTCATTAACTGAGGCGAACGGCCCTGAAAACTATGTATGGCAGTAATTAACACTCTGGGAATCATCCACAGCCACATTTACCCCACATATTATAGAAATAACTACTACACATTATTCCGTAACACCTACAAAATTCAGGAGGTGTCAAAAAAACATGCACTAATGCACTGCCTCAATTAAACCTTTTAAAACACATTTACTCATTGTAGCATACAGAATAATAACTTATCACCTAATAGAAGCTTCATTATTTCCTTGTAATCAGATTCATAGTTTATATTTTGCAGGGTTTGTAAGAGCTGAGATAAGACCAAAAGGCACACATTTCATACTTGGCATAATCAGTGCAGAGTGGGAGTTTCAGGCTCTGACCAATAGCACGTTGATCTTGCATGCAAAACTTTACCCACACACAGACGCAGCAACATTTTTTCATTATGTAATTGGATTATATTAGAAGAGCTGCAATTAAAGAAAAAGTAACCCTCAATGTAAGCACATCTCCCACTGGGTTTGTGTTGTACAGCAAGCAAGGTCATCTGGTTAACAAGCACAGAAAATTGTTTCACAGCACAAGTTCAATTCGAGGCTGGAGATCACATTTGCTTTATATTCTCCTCTCTGTATTTCTCTGTATTTTTCCCACTCAGCAATGACAACTACACCATATGGTTTCCTGCAGATACAAATGAGAAGTCACATGTGAAAAGTAAACAAATACATGCATAAAAATATCTAAAATTCCCATATATAGAAAGAAATATTTCTAGCTACCAGGAAAGCTGAAAATCTTCTCTCTATATTGAATACTATGTCCTTTATTATCAGTGTAGATTTATATAAGTTTGCAGTGAGAATTGTGGAGATTGCAGAGATCATGAGAGAAATTCTGCCTAACCCAGCTCTGAGCCTATGGGTAGATAACAGAAAACTGTTTTTTAGGATCATAAATAGTGTTTTTCACCAAACTTTATCTTAGAAATAAGCAAATAATCAGAAAGGAGACCCAAAAGAGTCTCAGATAAATGCGTATCAGTGAATAATACTGTGGGTAGACAAGGTATGAAAGCTTTCTTGGTTATAAAACAAAGATGAGTAAGATATTTTCAGTCAGCAATACGTCTTCTCTGATCTGAGTGTCTTTACATGCATTCTGTACATGAAAGTAGCTTTGTAACCTCAAGGGATGAAGAACGCCTGAGATTAAGAGAAAGATTAGAAAACTGTGAAATCTGCTGTATAATCTGTCAACACTGCACATTTTATATTTTTCAACCCCCCAAAGTTACATATTATGGTTGTGGGGAGTTAAGTATCTTCTTGATTGATGTAAAATCAGTTTAAAATCTGTTAGATAACATTGTAGAATGAATCATTTTATATAAAGGTATGTCTGTCTCAAAATGCCGGTTCTTGAAGCACCAAAAAAGTCCATTTTTAGCAATCGGTCCTCACATTGAATGTACCAAATAAGACTGAAAACACTGTACACATTATTTTAAATTAGTGTATGTAGTGTATGTGTATGTGTGTATGTGTATGTGTATGTATATATTTACTATTTGAAATATAATTTTTTTATTATTGTTATAAAATATTAATTTGTTCATTCATTTTTTATATTCCAGGTTCAAGGAAAATTAATTTAAATAAATCAAGTTTTCTTCAAAGTTAAAAAAAAAAGCATAATTCCAAAATTGGTTAGTAAGCTTGGTAAACAATAATGATCTCATTGTTGACCAAAATAATCTTTTTTTCTTTAAAATAAGCATCCCTAGCTTCAGCTTCACCCTAGTGATTGAGTTAGACTTCCTGACCAGCTTGTTCAGCCTGCAGGCATCCCCTGAGCTGATAGCCAGCATCCCTCTGGTCCATCAGACTCCTGCTGTTGATTTGAACCGTTGTTGAACACACACTCCACACAGAAGCGAGGAGGTCAGTGCTGGGTCATCTGCACTGACACATTCATCCAACAGGCAGCCCTGTGCAGTTCAATTAAAGCTGCACAAGGCAAGGTTTTCATATAAAAAGCCATCTTGTGAGCCCTCATCCCAAAATGGGGCGCCAAGATTTCCACTAATTGAGACCCAATAGATTTGCCTCACCTCCCTAAATAAATTTCTGCTCTTGGACATAGACTCTGGCAGGAAATCCTCTCTGCCCAGAAGAAGAGACTAATCAGAGTGTAATCCTGCTAAAGAGCAGTAAGAGCTCCTTCTACAGAAAGCTGGACTCTACAACATTAAAATTTATTTTCCTTTGATCTGTTTTAATGTATAACATCACAAGATTCAGAGGTACGTTGTCACACTGTGATGTAGTAGGTACAAGACAAGATTAAAACTCACTAAAATGAATTAAAAGTTTCTTTGACAATCACATAAAGTACTTAACTATTAAGCAGTGGTCATGGCCTGATTGGTCAGCCTGATTTTTTTTCATCCTTATTATTGCAGAAAAGAGGAGCTTCTTTTTCATTTGCCTTCAGGCTCTCTGCTCATGTGACTCAGCACACCTTCAGTGGGCTTCTGAGGGATTTTTCATAAAGTTCTCTACCTCCTAAAGGGATTTGAAATGAAGAGAAATATCCTTAGTTTTTCAAAACATTATTTTTTTTCAGAGGTGTTTGACTGCCGGATTGACAGCCTGGTTAATTTGCCCTCGGGCGCCTCAGTTCTGAAGGTGGTGACACTTCCTGGCAGCCTCGGCACGTTCTGTGAATGAGCAACAGCAGTGTTTTAGTGTGATATCACCAAAGCTTTGTAAAATGGGGAGTCTAAGAACAAAATATGCAATATGCAATAGAGTCATAAAAATATTTTAATATTCTGTTAAAGTAGAAAATGGAGGAATTTTTCTATTTTAAATAATGCTTTACCTAGATATACTGTAAAATATCGCACTTACTTTTTATTTTATTCACTTGATCTTTAAGTTGCAGGTTAAAATGTAAAAGTTCATCTCCAGTTCCAGTGTGCAAGCTGATAAACCAGCCTGTGAAAACTCAGTAAGGCAACAACTACTGTTCTTCAGTGCACCATCATGGTTTGGGATCTAGAGCTGAAAATGGACTGAGGCAGAAAGCTGTGAGACTTTACAGCCACTTGTGTGGAAGCAAGGTTAATTTTTTGGGGTATAAAATGTTCAAAGGAGGAAACTTTACGGTAGGAATTGCTGAGCTCGGTACTGACATGGAAAAATATCTCGTCTTCCTCCTGCAGAAACAGTTTCTCTGCAGCAGTGTGGTTTTGGTGTCCTGGTGGGAGGATTTGGCTCCATTCCTGTCAAGATCAATGTTGACTCAGGGATAGTAAATGATCCCCAATATCACATTGATACCACTGTAATTAACCTAATAATACCTCATTGTTATATGTACACGAACACAAAGTGCATTTGTATGAAAAAAGAGTAATTGTTGTGTTTTCATAAAATTTCAAGGTAACCAACATGTATAGTTTGGATAAATGTAATTACTACCTAAAAATTAACAACATTACCACAACTAAATCAAAATTTAAACCCACAAATTTGAGCATTTCTCCTCTTACACTGAGTTAAAGTTAAAACTCTCGACATGCTCTTGGATTTCCAGTGTGAGATTTAACCTCACTAAATATTAAAGACACCAGTCAGTAATAAGAAATAAACCAAACGATAATACGAGTGGGCACAGAAGGTCCAGACAGTGTTGACATGATTATATTATTTAAAAAATCCTCCTACTCACAAGCCAAACAAGCCAACATTTTACCTCCTGCCTTTGGGTTTCTAATCAGGATGGCTCAATTGGGCAGAAAACTGCCCAATCTGGCAAAACTGGCCAAAGCAGTTGAGTACATGTGTTGCAGCTGAGCCATACAGCAGCTTTGTGAGCCTCATATTATGTTGTAATTTCACGTGTTTCAGGCGCTGTTTGCCATCCGTCGAGTGCTGCTGGCCCAGCACACAGCTTTTCCCGTGTCAGGAGCAGATCTGTATGAAGAACTGTTGAGCTCAACGGCCATCATCTCCACTGGAAATCCCAGGTAAAAACAATTCTGTACACACTGCAAAGCACACTGCTGCTAAGTCTTAAATGGTAGTGTTTGGTGAAAAGGTGAATGACATGATGATGCTAAAAAAATGTTATGTGCTACATCAGATTAATTTATGCTGCATAATTTGAGCAAGGGTTACATTTAAAAGTCATTTTTTTCATGTTTATATGCTATTCTTTGTTCTTCAGCTTTGCAATACAATACAGTCTGTGCAAATTTACAGTATGACATGCAAAATCACTTATATTGTGCATTACCAAGGATGTTTTGTAACCAGATTTCTCTGCATTGATGCTTTTTATCAAACTAGAACCTTTCCAGTGTTGTTAAAATGCAATTTGCATTGACCTATTCCAGTGGAATATGCATCTGGAGTGTGGTAGATGTAGTTAAAAATACAGCAGAGCAATAGAGTGTTTTAAAAATGGCCTGTGTGCTACATTTTAGGGAAAGCTGACTTCTTTGCTTGTTGTTCCATTTGGCTCAGCCTAAAGTGGCCTCTGATATATCAGCTGCATTAACTTGACTTCCAGCTCGACTACTCTCCACTAAAAAAAAAAACATAAACACAACTGACATGTCCTTTTAAAAAACACATTCGTGTACATCAGAAAATCAAAATTTAATGACTTAAAAGAAACCAAAAAGCCCCACAGATGCCAATGTGGCATTGTATGGCAGCAGTGCTTCAATTAATCTACAAAACTGAGACACATCATCCCATGAAACGTTTGCAGGATTCAGTTATCTGTATGCAGCTGCAGCACAAAGCGTGGCAGATAAATATTCCACTTTCAGAGGGGAAATGTTCTTTAGCCAGGACACAGACTCCTCTGCACAAATCTGTGAAATGGGCCAGCATGGCATAATTTATAGGATGGTACCTTTTCTACAGTTAAACTCGCTGTTTTAGCATAATTAATGACCACAGGTGTTTTTTCTTTTCTCTCCGTGACTCTTTTTAAGTGGTTTTCATAAATTAGTTAGTGCTTTGAATTAGTGATATGAAAGTGAATCAGCCATGAGAGTCGAGTGCGGGTGATTTGTGTGTCTTTACTGCGCTCTACTGGTGAGAAGATGAACTGATAATCGAAGCTGTTTGTTGTCCATGGTGTCAGGCTTTGAACAGTCGGTGTGGTGTGTGATTTATGCAGAGTCAGAGTAATGAAACACACACTCAGCTGCCAGTTTATTAGGCACATCGAGATCAAACCGGTGCAATCTGATGTGATGGTCCTGCATTAAATCTCAGCTGTATCAGTTTGGAAGCTGCAGTTTGCGGTGATTTTTAAGTGTATTGACTTACACTGAGAGGATCTTTTCCAATATTGAGTATCCTCATTGATAAAAATAGGATAGATTAAATACTAAAAACACCTCTCAGTGCAATGCAGTGCAATTCAACTGAACCAAATCCATCAAAAATGACCATAAAGCAGCGTGCACAATGTTCTGTTTGTATGGACAAGTGGGTCAGATATTAATTTCGATTTGCCCCCATGCAAACTGTTTTTTTATAAACAGATATAAAAAAGCAACAAATACTGAAGTTAATTTTCATTTTTAATAATGCAGTTCTCATACCTGCATCACTAATGCCTCCAATACTGCCTTAAATGATAGATTTGATATCTGTAAGCAAGTATATGCGCTGATCCAACACCACTTAATTGATTTAATTACAAACAGGAACCTGCTACGTTGCTTAGATGTTACATTTTGCCAATTTAACATATTTACTTTAGCCATTTTTATTGCACAAGTTGCCAATATTCATAAACAGCGGATGAATAATGTAAGTTTAAGCACATTCACAGCATAAACACTCGTTCAGGGTTACTCAAAGCTCCGTTATTCAACTCAGATTCAGGTAAAAAGTGAAAAATGGTATCAGAGCCTCACTAATTTTAATCTTTATTTAAGTTAATGAATCAGAACAACGATAATAAACACTGGCAAACACCTCTGCTGAGGAGAGGCCCAAACAAAATAACTGTCATGGACAGATTTATTGCAGAAATGTTAAAACAAGATGAATTAGTTTTACTGAGGTGTATCTAATAAACTGGGGACTGAGTGTGTAATATGTAGAGGATTATGTAGAGCAGACACTCTGAGAGACTGTAATCTGTTGATTTTCAGAGTATTTCTTACCATCGCTGATTGTGAAACTAGTTTTCTCACCTGATTGGCTGCTTGAGTAGAAAAACAGATCTTGCTCTTTGCCAGAATCAGTAAACAGGATATAAAAAACAATATTCATTATTACAGAAGAGAACTTTGATGTTTTTAAAACTACTTCACAGCTTTTGTCTTAGTGCAGACTGTTCTCACCGAAAGCCTGAAGGCTGTTAACACCATTACGGTTTCTCTTCAGCCATCATTTTATTATTGTCATTTTATTTTAATGTCTGTTGCTCTTTTTAACACTTCCCTTTCTTCTTCCCGCTGTTTGATATTTGCACAGTGAGTAGGAGTCTTAAGCCCAGAGAGGGATGAAAAGAATGTGATTAACAGACTTTTTCTTTTTTTTTTTTCTTCTTATGTAAGCTCAAAAAAATTCTACAATAATATTAAAAAAATAACCAACTTAATCTTGAACCTTTGTATGTTAAGTCCTCCATCAATAATTGCATAACCTTCTAAAATATACAGTCACGATGTTAGGGGAACTTTTCCTCTCAGAGTTTGACAAAATGACAAATGTTGCCCCAAAACAAAGATATATAAGAACATTTGATTCAAATATTTTTATTTCAACTCAGATTTTGCTTAGAGGGAATTATTAAACCGTCCCTCCAGGATTTCGTGGGCGTTTTTCAAGATTGTTGCAACCTAAAATGCCTGAATTCGCGGCAGCTTTTCTAAAAAATTGCGATGTTTTAAGCGTATTTGTTGCGATGAAATTGCGGGAGACAGTGAAAATTGCTAAAAAGTTG
>JAQMCX010000013.1:2752524-2770517 GCA_029814765.1 Acanthurus leucopareius
ATGATTGGTGGAACTCACGGGAGGCTGGACAAAATTGCGGAAAAGTCGCGGTGATTGGACAAAATTGCAAGGTCGCAAAGAATTCATGGAGATTAGTTGAATTTTCGTTAATTGTCGCGAATTAAATAGGTAGTATGCAGTTAATTTTGTACCAATAACTTAAATACTGATGTTACCCAACACTAAAATTCAAAAAGATTTTCATCTGTCACAGCCTTTTTGTATGAAATTCATCTGTGGAGTTCAATGTTTGTGGATCTTCAAGGCCCACAGCCTTAAAGTGAAGCTGCATCAGACGCCAGAACTGTAATGTGCCGTCATTCTCCACCTTTTGTTTATATTATAATCCTGGTGTTGTGTTCGATCCTCATAAAGAAATTTCTGTCCACTGGAAGAAAGAAATGATCCTTGAAAGAGCTCTTAAGAAAAACTATAATCAACAACAAAATCAGAGCCTCCTCCAGTCCAATCATGCACTCAGATGAAGGCCTTCAGGTCCAGAAGCTGCACAGTATTCTGATCAGTCTGATGAGTGCTGCCCATGGGAAATTCAGACTCTGTGGTTTTTCAAGGACAGTCATTTCCCTCCTTCTTCTGAGCCCTCACAAGAACACAACCTGATGTTTCATCAACAGTGCCGCCTTCTCTGAGTTGTCAGAGAAGGCGGCGATAACACAAGTATGTCCATCCCCGCCAATTCCCATCTCCACATGCATGACGTGGGAGCTATTAACCAACCACAGGCGTCCGGTGATGCTTAACCTTCAAGCTGCAGGACCTTCGCCGTGTACATTTAACTGCACTGCCGTCAAATCCACCATCACACACGCTGGCAGAGATGATGAGATTTAACAAACTGCACAGATCACTGATGTGAACGTCAACATAGACGAAGCTAAACATTTTCACAGAGAACAAATAATTTAAGTATCGCGACCAGAAACAAGTGCAAGAACAGCATTCGTTTCTGTAAAAACACCTGCAGTTTGTTCAGTTAATTTTTAAAAGGCATCAGTGTTTTATGTTGTTGTTACATATAAGAAGTTTTAAGATTTCAAGATGTTGCAAACACATTGCATCTCACCATGCACAGCACATCAAGCTCTGATCTGTGTGATGATCATTCGAACAGGCATCATGTAGTTTTTTGCTTCTTTTGTATTCCCTTTCATGAGATCGCTCCGTCGTGATGAGATAACCAGCTACTGTAGTAAACAGCGTTAATTAAAAAAGCAAAATATAGATCCTGCAGCTCTCTGAGCTTTGATGTCGAAGCATTTTTTTCCTTTTGTATTTCAAGCTGAAGCTGTGGACATCCAGAAAGACTGTTGTGGCTGTAAACAAACCTGACAACCACTTTGCACTTCCTTGGCAGAACCATTGTTCCCAAAATGAAATCAGATTGGAAGGACAAGGTTAAGGTGGCACAGAAATGTTATTTGATGCTGACAGCCGATTGTGAGACTCTGGACCACTGAGTTAGATGTGAAATCGGATCGAGAGGGAGGGCAGACATCAGAGAGGCAGTGGGGCAAAAAGTCTGTAAAGCAAAAAAAATATTTTCACATCTAACCTGGTGACTTAAGGGCTTATTTCAACCAAACAAAGATAAACCAAGACGGGTTTGGTGAGAGTTGTTTTTGTTTTGCTGCTGTCGAGTTTAAGTGAGGTGTGTTTTTATGATTATCTGCATGGAAAAGGAGAGTTTTGTCAGTGCAGTGTGGTGCTGCAGCTGTTTTTAGGTAAACCAAAGGGATGTGACTTTTGAACAAAGGGGTCTGTCTCTGTAGTGATCCCCTTGATACTGTTGTCAGATACTTGGAAGGACAATCTGAGGCTGTTCATGGCAGAATAAGCACTTTTAGTGGGCTTACCTTGTCAGAGCACAGTTGCCTTGAAGGATTAGATTGTAGCCTGAGTCACAGCTGCTGGCTGCAGCATTTTGTTTAGACTGAACCCATTTTGAAAATTGTTGACTCAGGCACATAAAAACAAGGGAAACTGGTGACCAGGTTTTGAAAAATACCAACATTTTTCTTAAAGATCAACAGCTGAGTTGAAAAAAGGAGCCAAAAAACTCACCAAACTGGATTATAAATTGATTTGATTGTCATTGATTGGTTGCATTTGTAGCTATATTTAATAATCTGTGTCTTTTGTTGCAGTTCACTGCAGACGGGGAGGTCAAGGCATTAAAGTTGTACCTTGTTCTGTCAACCTGATTATAACATAACATTCACATAAACCATTTATATACTGTACATATTTCTTCTTGGCTGGGAATTCAACCCAAATTTTTAACTATTATGTTATTTGTTTGCTTGGGAGGGATCCAATCTAAATTATTTTTATTTCCTGGATTTTTTCTACCATGGCATAAAGCAGCCTAAAGCCTTGGGAATTAATTTAAATTTGCACTAGAGCTCTTCAGTCGACTCACCTATCTGACTTTGAATAATAAAATAGTCTGACCTACACACACACGCGCACACACACACCAAAAGATTAATTTAAGGCCCACAGTTTTTGAAAGAGTCCCTTTGAAAGATGCAGCCTGTGACTGAGTTTGATAAGAAGCAATGAAACTGCAACTAAAATAAGAAACTGGCCGAACATCCTGAGAAAAGTCTTGAACCTGAAGCAATAATGTTACCGAACTGCAGTTTTTGTTGGCTGTACTTGAACCTGGTAGTTTATTACATCGGACGAGGGTTGGGAGTAATGAATCGTACCTTGTTTCTTGCAGCTTAGATAAACTGCTGGACTCAGGCTTGTACACTGGAGAGATAACGGAGCTGTCAGGAGGCCCAGGAAGCGGCAAATCTCAGGTGAACATTTCCTACTTTCCCATTACTGATCATTTTTTTTAGGGTCTCATAAATTCTTTCTGTTTAGATTTTTAATACCCTCTTCTCCTGTAGAATAATAAGTTTCACTCCGGCTGCTTTTCATAGTTATTGTTTAGCTAATTCAAATCATCCGTTCTATCTTTAACCATTCGTGTCTTATAGGTGTGTTTTGGTGTCGCGGTGCACATTTCTCACCACCTGAAACAAAGTGTGATATTTATCGATACGACGGGAGGGCTGACTGCCAAACGCTTGCTTCAAATGCTCCAATCTGAAACAAGCAACACAGAGGAGCAGGTGAGTTGACAGGAATTGCATTTTAATCCAACGCTACATGATGTATAATATAAAAGGAGGTGAAAGTAACTGTCGTTTCGCAGATGGAAGCTCTTCAGAGGATCCATATCTTTCGCTTGTTTGACGTCTTCTCTTTGCTCGACTGTCTGTTCAGCCTTCGCAGTGGCAGGCTTCAGCAGGTTTGTTTGCAGCTATATATTTTATGTTTCTTTTGCTTAAAATACGCCAACAATTCCCCTCCACCGAGGGAACCTTTGAGAGAGATGGATGAAATTTTCGGCGATCTAATTTTGTCACATTTCGCATTAGGCGTCAGCTGGCGGTGGCTCTGTCAAGGCTGTGATCGTGGACTCTGTGTCAGCTGTTATCTCTCCTCTACTGGGAGGCAAACAAAATGAAGGTGATATCTCTTTCTGGTAGTCCATCATACCTGAGGCTCTGTTTACACCCGAGCCTGTAAACTCCAAATGTGTGTCTGGAAAATAAATATCACAACAGGGTCCCTGAACATATCGGAAGCACGAAATCTGGGTTGGTTTAAAATGTAAGAAAGTGTGAAGATTATAAGGAAATGTTTGTGAAATCATGTTAAACCCGACCTGGAGTTTGACCATCAGACTGTCAAAATACGCTCTCAATCCAAGTGAACTCTTGTATTGATTTATTAAATTAGTTGCATCATGAATAAATTACTGTGGTGATGTTAGTTACTGTAACATGTTCAGCATAAAATCTGTAGTGTGGAACTTGGACAGTCTGCAACACTACATGGTGACTTTACGCAAAAAACTAACACAAGGATGCTAACATGCTTAAAATGAGACTTTAAAATTGATCAGTTCATAGTCAACATTGTAGTTTCTCTTTATGTTTACTTTATTATTATTATTTGTCACATACACAATTATACACAGTACAATGGGCAGTGAAATTTGCTTGGTACCAGCATCCAATCGCAAAAAAAGATAAGGTTCAATAAAAATATGTACATCTACATAAGTAAAGCAAATCAAAGCAAATGGAACATTGTTATATAAAGTATGAGGTGCAATTTGTAGAAAGGTGCTAGAGTGTATCGTACAAGTCCGGTTTAAAGCTCAGAGTTGAGCAAACGGATGGCCTGAGGGAAGAAACTCTGTTTAGTGTTTAGTACTTAACACAAATCTGAGGCTGATGGGAATGTCACTAATCAGTTTGACCTGATGATGTACATGAATGAAGTCCTTGAGAACTTTGTTACAAGTTTTCTCAGTGATACTGATTACATAAGCAACAATCAGAGTCAAAGTTTGGAGCAAAAGGATGTTAAAGACTGTAAATATCAGGACAGTAACATCTGTAGCCTCTGTTACTCTTCTTGCATTGCTTAGAAAGTACCGTTGAAAGTCACTGATTGTATTCTGCACACGAACGAGCCTCTCTACAACTTCCTGTGCCTGCAGGCATGTCCTTGATGATACAAGTGGCAGCAGTTCTTAAGACGATGGCAAAGGACTTCAACGTAGCTGCTTTGGTAAGGACGCTACAGGCCTTGATGTGCGTTACTCTGAATGCAAATCGCATATCCAGTGTCGGTCTGAACTCTCCACAAACCCGCTCACACTTCCTTGTTATTGCTTCAAAACCTGAAATGAAAACAAAACTCGTCTTTTCTCTATTTTTATTTTTAATGCCTTCATTGGATAAGAAAACAGAATCAGGATTAAAAACAAAAGGTTATTAATTTCTGACAATTAAAGGTGTAAAACAAAAATCCATTTGTTAGTTCAGGTGTTTGACTGGAGGTTGTAATTAAGAAAAATAATCACGTTAGGAAGCATGCACCAGAGATAATTTGCTTTCACCTCAAATCCTCAAGTTATTTGAAGTGAGATAAAGATAATTTGATAGGCTGTTTGATGGTCCCATTTGATTAAAAGTGGAACAATCTGGCTGCCCCACTTATATAATTTTTTTTTTTTTCCACTTTTGAAGCCTCCACTATCTCTGGCAAGCTATAATAAACCATAAAACAGAATAAATGGTGTGATAATCCCCTGAGAGGAAGAAAGCTAAAGCAAACATAATGGTGTCTCGGCCTGCAGGTCACAAACTACGTTACGAGGAGCAGCAGCGGGGAGGTGCAGCCGGGCCTCGGAGCGTCCTGGAGTCACGTCCCCCGGACCAGAATCCTGCTGGAGCGAGCCGAGGAGGTCGGGGTCGTCAGCCAATCCACTCTGCGCTCTGCAACACTGATCAAGTCGTCCAGACAGGTACCACAGGCGGCGTCGACCTGCACGTCGTCTCGCCCGGCATCGCCTCTATAAAAAGGGGGTTTCGTTGGGAAGTGAATGTCAAAACCTCTCGTTAAAATGGAGACTTTGAAGCAGACTTGAAGGAGGTTTTTTACGAGAAAAGTTTACCAGTCTTGTCTTTCTGATTCACAAAGACGAGACTGTGACAGACAGACACCAGTGTCATTCTGCAGAGGTAGATTCAGGACACTCAGCTGTTTACCAAAAAGCAATTTTGCTGTCATGTATGGATACTTATCCATCCAGAAGAGCTGACAAGCTGTGAAACCATGCATGAGCACTCGCGTTGGATTCAATCACCATAAAACTTTAGAAACCTTTGGTGGGGTTTCTTGTCAGAGAGCTTGATGTTTCTGCTTCGGGAAACTTTCTCTATTTCAAACCACAAGGACATTTATTGCTTATAAGATCTATATGAGTCTTTCCTTTAATGCCACACTCCCATCATCCCCTTTCTTTCTACAAATGAGTTTCTTTTTTTTACATAGTTTCTTTAAAAGCTTTAGTGCTTTTAGCATTGGCATTTATCCGTGCACACTTTGTATTGAAGTTATTAAAAGTGCGAACGTACTGCAGACAAACGCTGCTGCTGCTGTGCCACCACACACGCAGTTATGTTAGAAAAACTGTTTTCTACAAACCACACACACTTATCATTGCAGCTTTTTGTGTTTCAAACACTTATTGCACTTTTCCTGATCTTCTAGACATCCGATGGTTTCCAATTATTTTCATATTACAAGTCATTTCAACCTCGCCTTATCAGTCATCCTCATCAATCACAGGGAACATTAGCTTTGCAGTATTTTTTGTCCTTTAAAGACTTAGAACTTCATAACCACATAATGTAGTATTGTCAGAAATGTATGCATATGTAAGTAGAGATAAAAAACTTTGGAGTCTGTTCCTGCTGCACATGTGATGTGCATGAAGCAGCTGTAGACAGAAACTTCGGCGGCTAAGTGCACCGAATGTTCCCGCTCAGACGCCTCAGAACATTACAGCAGAACTCTGCATTAACAGTCTGACTCTGGAGGACAAATTCAAGGTGCAACACCTGACAAATGTCAAAGAAAACCACCAGCATGCACTTCTCTGTCTCTGTTTATGATCGCACCTTGTACTCGACGTTCGCTGTGATGGATCACAGACAGAAATAGAACCACACAGGAAATGAAGGGAACCAGTGAATGTCTGAAAGTCTGGAGAAGATGCAAAAATGTTAAGTTTACACCAGTTGTTGCATTGACTAAAGGAATATTTTCTTCTGCACCATCATTAGTATCATACAGGTTAATGTGCGATTCTTGATCATCACATTAACAGTTTTAATATTTTGTGCATCTCTTTAAGTGTAACTTCAAAAATATAAAACTGCAGTGACTGTTAATCTTAAAAAATTACATATGTGTCATTTTTAAAGTCCAGTATGTCTCTGAATTGTTAATTGGTTTGAAAAAAGCTTCAGTTTTTAAAAGCTGCAGAAGTTTCTGCATAAAACCGACACATCAGTCGACTTTTGGTGGATGTTAATGACAACAGGACAAAATTACAACTATTGCTGAAAACTGCTTTACAGTCTTTTATTACTTTTTTCCCCCCTCATGTAAAAAAAACTGTCTTCAAAGGCATTAATTATACATTTTCAGTCGGAGTTATTAAAGAGGTCTGTCAGATGAAACAAAGCAAAGTCAGAACGAACACAGACGAAGTGAATCTTTCATGTTACAGCCAAGTTGTTTTTCTTTTTTTTAAAAACTTGGAAATCAACACTGTCATCTGCTCTGCTCCTCAGCCTTGTCACATCAAAGAGGAGTTCGACTTGCAGTGGTGGAGTCGCTCTGAAGGAGGAACCTCAGGAAAGAGGAAACGCGACGATACCGACTCCTGATGAGAACCTGTAATCCTCTTCCCCCTAATGTCTGATCAAAGGTACATAAAAAGCAAGAAATTTGGTTTCTTTTAACTTATTTGATGTCACTTTTTCCCTCTTTGACTCGTCACGGCATTACAAATATTAATCCAATCAGTGTTCTGATCATTAGCTCCTTTGGTTGTATGTTTTCATTGGAGAAACAGAGGAGAGGTGATTGATAAGTCTGAGATGAGCAGTGCAGCTTGTTACATGTTCGTGCTGCTCAGTTATTTCTGATTGTTCAGAAGGTTTTGATGGTTAAAACAAACGCTGACATTTGTCTCTGTCGTCCTTTGTGATGCTATTTCAAGCCTCTGCTGCAACATTAAAATTTCACCGGGTATCCTTTATGTGTGTGTGTGTGTGTGTGTGAGCAGATAATAGACTTAGATTTTTGGCCGTTGATTTATTTTAACCTGTCAAAAAGAGAAATGAACGTAGAAGTTCTTCCTCTGTTGTATCTTTGGAGCCTTTTAAGAAAAGCACGGCAGGTTCACGTGGAGTTTGCCCTCTCTGAGCTTTGAGTACATTCAAACATTTAATTAAACCGTCTCATAGCCTAAAGTATCCTGGGGGATAAAGAGGCAAATCTGAATTATCCTTGAAAGCCATTCAGATGCAGCAGGCTGCAGTAAAAGCCTTTCAGCATCTCTTTGGATTGTGCAGAGTCTCATGATTTAGAGGTGAAGAGAAATGTATTAAGTTAAGGAGGAAAGCACTTCTGAAATTACTAGTTCTTCTCATATGATCTTGGTAGATGGTGCAACAGCGTGTCTGTAGTCCAGGGAGGCATAAAAGATCATTTCTATCATATCTGTTGTATTCAGACTGGTTATTAAATAGTGGACGGAGCCACCTCGGTGTCACCCAGCAGCTGGAAAACAGTTTCATGGATGAGAAAATTGATTAAAGAGCCAAGGATAGTTTTTTTTCCCATGCTGTAAACATGTTTCTGCTGTAAAAATGAGCATTTTAATATGAGAATCTTCAGGGATTGACTTGCTTTTGAAGACAGCCTCAAGTGGCCATTCAAGGAACTGCAGTTTTTGGCACTAAGTGTTTATTTTTTAAGTCCCAGAGGTTGTTTGCTTGGTAATAACTCCACATTTTCTGCATGAAGCCACAGTGCAAATTAATGCTACACTCTGAGCCATTTTGTAGAAAATAGAAAATCGTTAGAATGATGTCACCGAGACATTTTTATTATCTTCATAAGTGTTTTGTTTATTCCTAATGGCAGACAAATTTGGTTGTTTTTCAGTTCATGAGCCTGAGTTGAAAATCTCACACAGTGTTTCACTCAGGCAGTAAAAATAACGCATGATGCTTATAAAACCTCTCGTCTTGATTCTGCTGCTTAGTCATTCTCGAGTCCGCAGTGTTATTTATGTTACATGTCTCTTTGTAAAAACGCATTTCAAGGTGTAAAGTGTTCATGTATCTGCTTTCACAACATTTCATATCAAAATTCTTAGAAAACTCTACATCTACAGTGCACTAACATTCACTAACAGACTTTTTTTTAAAAAAACGGCATCACTTCATTGCCAGCACCCATCCCGCCTCCACAACCATGTAATTACAATTAAATCAGCAAAAAATTGAAACCCAAAACCTAAGTGTTTACTTGTCGATGTTTCCTCTGGTTTTCTTCAAGTAGATTTGAAAGGAATAAATAGAAGTTACCTATGAGAGTGAGATGTGTAACTGCAGTGTGTTCAGTGAGTGTTTTGATCGTGTCTGTGGTTAACAGGGAGGAACGACGCGCCTCTTGCGGATGCATTCCCAGATCCAGCTGGGTGAGACTCTCTGGGCCTGGCTGTCATCTACGGGTTCGGCCAGCGTGTGTGTGGCCGAGGCGGCGTCATAATCCGGGACCAGATCTCCATCGTACGCCACAAAGTAGCGCCTCAGTTTGTCGAAGTCCTGCACGGAGATGGGCAGGAAGAGCTTCACCCCGCTGAAGATGTCGAGCAGCGTCTGCAGGAAAAACACAAACGGTCAGCAGAGAAAAACACTGTGGTTTTATTTGTCACTAAATACAAAGACTGTTTGAGCTGCGTGAGTCTCGTCTGTAAGAAAACTACAAGAGAATCATGTTTATTATTCATTTAGTTACAGTTTGCTGTTATTGCTGCATTACATGAAATGGTTACGTACAAAATCGTTGTGTAAATGGCTGTAAGATATGAATTTATAGGGCTGCAACTAATTATTCTGTTAATTAATCGACATTTTCATTGTTTTAGTTACTCATAGTTTTGTCTTTCATGTTTTAGATTGACATGTTCAGATCCAGGTGTTATAAAACACCAGCAATTACAAAATATTCAAATTAAAATGATATGAAACTGTGAAAATCAAGCAGCTTTTAACACTAATGAACATTTTTTAAAGGAGAATTCCAGTGTTTTTCAAACATGGGCCTTATTTTTCTGCTTTGCTGTGCAAAATGACTGTATTTACTAAAAGAGCCCCTTTTGTTTGAGAGTAAAACTTGTTTCCATTTAAAAAAAACTGGTTTTACTCTTTAACTAAAAAGTCTCCCTGTAGTAAAAACTCTTGTATTTGCCCCCAAAAAAGGAGGCGATCTGCTTGAACATCTAAAAAACCTTTAGTAGGTATCAGTCAAATACACACCAACACATGTGAAAACAGGTTTGAAGATGGTGGAATTTGACCAATTAACTTAAAAAGCCAGTTTCTGAAATTGTTTTGTATAAATTTGTTATTTATTGGTCTCTTGTTTTCTTCAGCAGCAGCCTTCATTTTGTTTTATTAAGAAAGTTCTGACCATCAGTTTTAATTGACTTGGATGTGACTGCACAGGCCAAAGTAACGGCAGAGATCATAAAATCTGACTTTTCAAGAGTAAAAACGGGTCTAATGGGGAAAGAAACGAGCTTTAAAATTATCAGGTGAGTTGTTAACGAACCTCCAGGTAATTCACACTTATTCAGGGAAGATAAACACAGGTTTAATATTAAATTTATACCCAAAATGTCTCTTTAAACACCAGGTAAAACCCCAGAACTCAGAAACTATGATGCTTTTACAAACATTACAACTGACGGTCAGAGCTGCAAAAATAAGCTCTGAGTTTTAAGACACTAAACTTTTCTTTAACTAGTAAAAAGAAGTTATTTTGTACATCTGTAAAGACAAAGAGCCTTTAAACTGAACAAAACAGCAGAAGTTTAGTATTTTTATAATGTCTAAACCTTGTTTTTCTCAGTAGAGTTTAATAAATCACCTTGTTTCTGGTTTGAATGTGTGGAAGCTGATCACTGATGTTTGCACCACAAACACTTTCAGTTCACGTTTGCTAAATGAAGAGAAGAAGAAGCGACTCGAGTTGACCAACCTTGTCGTTCCTCGGCTCCAGCAGCTGAGAGGTCACCTTCGCTCTGCTTTGTCCGTTGCTGTGAACACTTTCACTCTTCTTCACCTGGTGAGGAAACAGATCAGCGGGCTCTCATTCAAACCGTCTGTCAGGATTACTGTCATGAAGCATGCGGACAAACCGTGCTGAGCAGGAAATAAAAATACCTTCTTGGCACTCGGTGCTTCAGAGCTCGGAGTGCGAGGCTCAGATTTCACCGCCTTTGGTTTGGGTGGAGTTCTGCTGACTGTGAAGGGAGCACATTATTCATGATAAATATCAAATAAAGAAGCATTTTTCAGCACTCAGCGTTCATACAGGAGTCATTTGTTTCACTTGTAAGTCCACCAACATGTCTTTTTCTAACTGAAGAGGCAATATGAACCATTTTCCACAATAAAATAAACACCTCACTTTTCTATAACTCTGTTTCTTTATTGAAATCTGATTTTTTTAAGTTGTTTTTTTCCTAATGTGGGGCACAAACATGCTGCTGTTGAGGCTCCATGAACATAAAAGAACAGAGGAAAAGCAGGTGGTTTGTAGGAAACTAAGAGCAATAATTAGATGTTTTTGTAAAGTTCTGACATCATTTAGACGTCAACAAAAAATTACGGTAGCTAATATTTGTACTGTAAATACCTCCAGCCTCTTAAATCTGAGGATTTGCTGCTTTTCTTTCGCTCTGTAATAGTAAAGTGAACAAATTTGGTTTTTGAACGAATGAAATAATTTGAAAATGTCATCTAGATTAAAGACATTGCTTTTACTTTGTAAAAGAAACAAAAATAATCAAGAAAATAATCTGCAGATTAACATCATCATGGAAAATAATCATCAGCTGCAGCTTTGAGTTAAAAACACTTAAACAATGCAGAAAAACTTGCATGAATGTTTGTAATTAAGTATAAAAACAGTGAAAATGTGGTGCTGCATCATTCTGATCCTCCTCTTTACGCTCTGCACTCACCCGTGTTGGTCTTCTTGGGTGGAGCTTTTCCACGTGACGAGGCTGACGGAGAGTTTCCTCCGCTATCTCCTCCTGACGAGCCCTTGTCGTCGTTGGACGTCGACGGTCCCGCTGTCACTTTAAAGTCACAGTTCTCCTTCGATATGCGGTAGAGCTCCTGCGGAGAGTGACGAAACGACGCCGTGAGCTTCAGCCGGGGGGACAGAATGTTTTCTGTCACCAGTGATTGAAGACCCCTGTTGCTTTTGGAATAATTTAGCTCAGGCATGTTAACTGCCTCGGCCAATATTTCAACTCATTTGTCATCGTTTGCAGAGAAAACTGACAGCAAATTTGGTCCTTGTCATTGAAATCATAATTAACTTGTGCCGTCCCGTGTGGGCTTCGTGTAACAGCAGGCTGAGTTTGACTCACTCCTTCCCTTTCATCATATATCCAAATGGAAAATAAAATTAAGTCATTAGCAACAAACAATCCCAGAACATACACTGTGGGTATTCAGTATCAGACGAGTGATTTCTGAGGCATCAGCTGTAACTGCTGAATTAATTGTTGGGTGTAAGAGGCTTATTGTTTCAGATGATGCTGTTTAACTCCATATAGGAAGATGTTTTTTATACATCACATCCTTAAAAGAGCAGTTTTTAGTCTAAGAAAGATGTAAAAACTGACACTTCTGCTTCCTGCATTCAGGAAAAACTGCATTTTTCAACACCGAGCAAATATCAGACTTTAAGTTAAATGAAAATGGTCACGTCCTACTTTCAGCTGGTGCAGGTTGGTGGCGCTCTTCCAGTCCTTGTCATCACGGATGCGCGTCATGCGGGGGAAACGGATGGAGATGCCATCAGCGGTGTGCATTTCTGATTTGGAGAACTCAGCGCCTGTGATCTCCCAGACAGGAGCTTCCTGTAGAGACGGAGGGAAACATTTACGACGAGGCAGATATACAACCGCTTCTCCATGAAAATGAGAAAAAGCAATTCTAACTTCTGTTCGAATGGGAGAAAAGATCATCAATACTTCTGTTTAAGGAGGGTTTGTGAGTTTCATTACTGAGTTCTATTTTCAAACGTGAAACCCAGAAAGGGTCATTTCAATCAAACGTTTTCAATCTCTGCGGTTAAAGTGTTTTCATGTTAATGCGCAGGATGAAAACACCTCCCGGCTCTCAGTACGTTTGGGAGTAATTCATTTGGAGGATTTCCTGCAGAAGATGAGAGACTCTCTTTAACTCATCGCTTCATTTAAAGGTCTGCAGTGCACAGACGTACATCAGGGGCCTGCTGGGAAATACAAATGTGCTGAATAGTGAAATCCCACCTCAGGATCGCGAATAATGAAATCCGGATAATAGTTCTTGATGATTTTCAACCAGCCTGGGATTTTGCTTGGATCCTGCACAAAGACACACAGACAAAAGATTCATTTCTGATTTTTATTAAGTCGGTTCGACATATTTCGTGCAGGACTCTGGTTGGATCTCCTCTGACCTTGCTAATTTTGACCACATCCAGCTCCTTCTGCAGCCTGGCCAAGGTGGCGTCGTCGTAGCCTCCAGAGCACTTAGTGACTGTGCACCATTTCTTGGAGTCTGGGTCATAACAGCCCATTAAAAAGCTGGACATGATGCCCCCTGGTGGGAGGGAAAACACAGTCGGTGTCAGGAGGAAAATCAAGGAAAAGTGTAGCTCGTTGAGACTCTGGTTGGAACATTCAGACCTCCGCTGTATAATCTCACATGACTTCCCAACACTAGTTGCTTTAAAAACACATAAAAAAGCTGTTTTCCACTTTGTGCTTTTGTCCCACAGTTTGTTATGACGAGTGTTTTCATCTGATCTGTTGTTTCTGCTCTAATAGCTTGTCTTCACGCTGCATGAGCTGTCGTCACAAGCTGCGCTTTTTTGGATTTTTTACCTTTGTTTTTTGGGTTTTTTTGCATTTGTTACGCTTCCATTGTGCTATATGCTCATTACCCCCCCCCCCCTTAATGACTCCCATATCTCGTCTGCTTTACCAAATGACATCCTCTCCGTATGCGCTGTGTTCTTTATATGAATTTTTCACATTAAATCATCTCTGCCGCATTTCTCTTTTGTATGCATAATGTTATCACATTAAGAAAACAAAAGCCCAGGATCCAGGATCCAGGGTTGGAGTTGCATTATTGTTAATTTCATCATTAGAGTCTTTATATTTTTTTTAGGTCACACAGATTATATTTTAACCCGCTGATTTACAAGAGGAACAAAAAGTGCTCTTGAACCGAATCCTGCTGTCTGGTTTCATAAAAGGCTTATTTGTATAATTAGCAAACGCAAATTAAGTGTCAGTGTTGGTGAAACCTGAACCCGTCTTGCCCTCACATGGCCGCTAAAAGAACAGCAATAATAAAAATTAGAGTCATAATAAAACTGTCTTAGTTTGGTCATTTGGGCGTCTCTTGAGTCCGACTCCTCATCTGACAGGATGTGGCTCCGCGTTAAAAAAATAAAAGCACTAAAACTGTCTGAACAAACGAGCATCAGGAGGTGGAAACAGACTCGTCTGGGGTTTCACAGACCGTTTGAGCCTTTTCCGTAAAAAGCCCCCAGAACCACCAGGTCGGCCGTGTCCGCCATCGCCCCCTCGTTCAGGTAGTCCTTCTTCACCTTCAGCCAGTGACGCTTCCCTGGTTCATAGCTGCCCTGAGACACACACACACACACACACACACACATGGAGAGCTTGTTTGTCCTCATGTTTCCACTGTTGTGTACATTCACTAAAGATAAACAGGTTAAAAATAGCAACTTACCTTTATGTCTTTAAGCACCAGACCTTCAAGTCCTTCTCTGATGACACGAGTTATCATGTCAGCCAGATCTCCTGCCCTCTGACACACACACACACACACACGTGTCATCATGTGTTGTCACATATGTACACAAACAGCAGAACAGCTCATTCAGTTTGACTCACAGTGACGTGCTTCATCTCTGAGAACAGGATCCTGTTGGGAACTTCAACCATGTTGTCGTGCAGGAACTTCCTGCGTTCACAAAGAGGCCTGAAGGATTCGACAGCAGGGGGAGAACGTAAGATTATACACCTTAATGTACACGGCTTTAAAACTGATGACAAATCCAGATGAAAAATGTTCTGTGTAACTATGAAAAACATCTTTAAAATGTATAAAGTGAAAGACCTTTAGTTTATCTGCATAATGATGAAAATATGAGACAAAAACTTGCTATAATTTCCTTTTTCTTTAATATCTTGAAAATGCTATTAGACTAACAAAATACAGAACTAAGAGTAAAGAGAAAAACCTCAGATAAAACTGTTAAACATAAGATGAAAACTGAGGCATTGAATCTCTAAATAAAACCATAATCAAACAAATGATGAACAACAATGAGTCTCAAACATCTACAGTTAAAAAACCACAAAGACCGAGCAGCTGTTTAAATGTTTGTTCAAGTTTGGTTGGAGCATCTTATTACTGTTAAAACACACATGCTTGCATCATTCTCATCATTATTCTTCAGGATGCAGAAATACTTAAAAAGAAAGCTCGTCACCTCTCCATGAGGCTCACGCCGTTGAAGTAGATGCAGTCGAAAACAAACAGGCACACCTTGGCGTCTTGAAAAGCTGCTTTCTGAAGGGAGGGAAACAGCGAAGTGTCACAGTAACGACCAGTAAAAAAACAACTGTGTGACAAATTAATGCACATAAACAAACAAACTAAGAAAAGGTGCAAAATGTGCGGAGGTGTCCTCACCTTGTGCACACCCAAAGTCCCGAAGGGCAGCGGTTTACTGGTCTTTGTGTCGATGAGGAGAACTTCAGCATCCAGAATCATACTGTGGCCTCCAGGAAACGCCTGAGGGATGTATTCTTTGAAATGAGCCACCTGAAACATCAACGTGGACAAAAAGCATTTGAAAACTATTTAAGAGAAAGACTTAAGAGACTGGAACCATCACAGCTTTTTAATATGCTCTTTACTGTAAAAACAAGCTGTTTAAATCAAAAAATGTGCATTATTGTCAACCTGATGTCGATAAAAATGTTCTAATTTTAAAAAAAATATACAAATTATCCATCTTTATAAAACTGTGATGGACAATCTGCACAGTCCTCCAGTGTTTTCCTTCATCAGGACCAAACACATTAGGAAACTTTGGGAATCAGGACATTAGGAAACTTGTACTGTTGTAATTAGACTCCATTCCCTCCCACACACACCCACTGAATGTTAACCTAGCATTAACATAAACAGCCTAATTACAGTGGCTGAGAGGGTCCATTACCAGTCATTTGGCTGATAGGTAGCACAGGCAGGGCAACATGAGCGAGCCGCGATAAAAGAGGGATTATACAACCGGAGCGAGCCGGAATGAGTCCGAGAGGGCAGCTGTGCAAGAGCTGAGAAACTGAGGGGTTTTCCTTCAGATATTATCATCCAAACTAATGTGTTTAGCTGAAGGAAGAGCTTAAAAATAGACTTTTATCAGTAAAAGTCTGCAGAATAATGAAGGAGGGGCTTTTTTTTTACCTTTTGTAAGAACGTTACTGAGGTTAAAAGTAGCTGTGAGACAGATATTATGTACATAATGTTCACTGCAGCAACCTCTGCTGGTTTACAAGAGCTAATAAACACAATATGCAGCTCATCATCCCTGCATGTTTACAGGTTTTGGCCTCATGCTGAAGGAGCAAATGGTAGAAAATCACTGTGGGAAACGTCTGAATTTCTAAAAAAGAACAAAAAACCTTTAGTTCGTAATCCTGCAGAGAAAAACCTGAGCAGATTCCACGCAGACATGCATTGTCTTTACTGCGTTTACAGCTTCTCAGGCTGCGTTTGTGTGTTTGCATTTGAAATGTGTGTGTGTGTGTGTGTGTGTGAGAACACTGACTTTGTGTGGCAGCACCGGCTTGAGGCTGCGGCTGAAGTAGCTGAAGGTTTCTCCGTTCTTGTGCACCTGCACACGTTCTCCATCGTACTTGATCTCAGAGTACATCCCGTTGGGACATTTCTTCATGGCGTACTCGACGGATTTACATGCTTCTGCCTGAAAAACACAAAAGGAGAATCATAATTTACCAACAACTTACTAAGCTTTCAGTAATTACTGTATATTCAAAGTTCCCCTGGTTGCTCCTGTGGAAAAACGTGAGCCTACACTGTAAAATAAACATTAAATGGAGAACGAGCTCTAAATTCCACGATGCCTCTGACCTCATCAGCCTCTTTCATCAGTGTTCACATGTTCATGTTCCGTTCAGGGTTTTTTTTTGAACAGTTATCCATTACAAATCAATGACTCATGCATCTTTGCTTCAGTGAGTTTGCAGAAAAATTGGAATCACGGCAGACTGGAAGAGCAAGTTCAAAGTTTGGCTTCTTTTCTCGAGATACAAAACAATGACGCCAGACAGACGTGAAGCATGTACAGCAATGTACAGAAACATCTTTCAATGCAACGTGTGTGTTTACATTGCTGAAATGCCACCTATTCTGTATAATAAAGAAGCCAGACTATTATAAAGGAATACAAATCCTTTCACAATAAGAGCACCACACAAACAGGCTAAGCAGAATTATTTCTTTGACTAAGAAAACTTACATTAAAACCAATACAGTACAAATGCCAACTCATTTCATTTATTTTACATAATGACAGGCTGTTTTTAAACGAAACTCGACTCTTTTGTCGGCAAAAAATCCTTTCACACTTTCTGCAAAAAGGAGGGAAAGTGGGTGAAGAAAAGGTGAACGAGTCTCATTTATAATCAGCATCTGTTGTGGCAGGTTCGTAACCTTTCTCATGGCTGAAAAAAACAGGGTTGGGAATGAAGAACCGGTTCCAGCTGACAATAGTTTTCCAGTGAACACAGCAGGTAGACAGGTGAGCTCCAGCACACCTGAGTCACAACCAGGCCTTGTTTTCATAATGTATGCACACTCCAATAATCTGGAGACTGTGTGGGTTAATTATTTCCCTCAAATAGAAAGTTGATCAGGAATCATTTAGATTATCAGCTGATTAGTATAAATAACATAAAATAAATTCCCCCAGTTTAACCAAGCCACATGTTGACATCTCACGTACTTCCTGGTTCCTGAAATCTGAGTCTTCAAACTGTAGTCAAACTCGTTCTGCTCAGACAAAACCTGCACTGTATTCTGCACGAATTGATACACATATCAATAAAACTACCGTAATTTCCGGACTATAAGCCGCTACTTTTTTCACACGCTTTGAACCCTGCAGCTTAAACAATGATGCGG
>JAQMCX010000013.1:2770617-2807148 GCA_029814765.1 Acanthurus leucopareius
TGGTAGGCTACTGTATTTTTTATTTTTTTAACCAGCCGTGTTACAGGCACTGTTCGGAAAAACACATTTATTTAATTTAAAATTAAAAAAATCTTTCTGTGTTATATTTTTCTGTGTAAATATCCCATGTTACAACGTGAACATATGAGGCTTTTATACAAGTGCAGCCTATATATGTACAAAATCTGTCTTCTTTTTAAATTTAGTGGGTGCAGCTTATATTCAGGTGCGCTCAATAGTCCGGAAATTACGGTATGCTGGTAATGTGACTGCACAGGTACCTGCTGCATTAACCACACTGCAAAACATAACATGTCAATACTCCGTGTTTCATTCTAATGTGTCTCCTGAACGTAACAGGTGTGTTTTCACCTGCAAACTTTGGTTAAAAAAAGTGAGTCAAAAACTGAAAGTACTGAAATTGTGGGAAGCTGGAAACCAGGTCGTGTTCTTGCAAACTGAAATGCGATAGAGCTCCAGTTCATTTCAATTTGCTTTATGCTGTGCAATTAAAAGTCTGCTGTGTAATGTGCAATTTAATGGTCTGCAGGTTATTTGGCACACACATTTGAAATCGTGCTGAATTAATCGTCACATTTATAAGCAGGGATTCGGGATTGTTGCGTGTTTACAGTGGAGAGTTATCTGTGAGGTCCAGCTGCCGCCTGTCTGGAAGTTTAATGTCGAGACATCAGCTGCAGACAGTTTGAATATTACACGTTTTTTACATCTTGTGGAGTTTTGAACCTGAATGTGAAGGATCTCAGACGGTGACACAGCTGAATGTTGAGCCAGACAGACCGTCTGTATCTCCTCTCTGTTTGAATCACTGCGGACGTTTACTGGCTTTGTCTGAACCAAATTTACGGCCATCTCCTTCCGCTAGCTGACGTTCTTATCTGACTGTTTTATTAAAAACAGTGTGTGGAAACATTCCCGATGCCTTTGAGCAAACGTTTAAGAGGTCACACAGCGCCACCGGTACGAGGACAAAGACGCCATTAAATTACTTCAACAACTCAGGAGGTCATATCTTATTTTTAACCTCTTTGTTTTAAAGAAAATCAAAGTTATTAAAGCAGCAATTACTGCGTTTCATTGAAAATCTATGTCTAATTCAGCGGGTTTATTTTCACAGATAACTCACATACCTCGCCCTGAAGCACACATTGATTGTCACAGTATTGGCCTATTGCTGGATACATAATGTATAATGAATTAGCAATTAAATGAGGCCATTACCTGGAGGACACACTGTTCGTTTGACTCTCTTTGAGCATTTCAAGTAATTCATGAAGTCGGTAATGACAGATGGCACCACATCAGAGTGGGAATCAATTAAACCTTTAGTCAATTAAATACAGAAAATAGTCGTTATCAAAATAAAATGTTTTTAGAAGTGTTTCTTTTTTCTCTTGGACTCATTTAAAGCAACAATGAATCTAACCGGCCTTTTTTCAAAGGAATATAAACACCTCTTGTTCCCTATCTACACCATATCACAAGAAAAATCAGCTTCAATTTGAATAACATAACAGATAAATTAAATAAATTAGAAATTAGATAAATTTCTCACCAACATGGGCTGAACCGGGGTCATGAGCGACGCCTCCACGGTGAGAAGCTTCCTGGGTCCTGAACCATTCGACGCCTCCTGCTGGTTCCTCAACACCCGATCAATCACATCGCCCAGATTACGCGAGGCCTTGAAGGCATCATAAGCGTTCGGATCCACAGCGTCCAGGCTGCAAAAAACAGGTGACAACACCAGAGGAGTTTGAGCTCGACGTCAAACTGTAGCACTTCTGCAAAGCGATGAAGGAACACAGGTTCATATTAACCTCCAGACAAGAGACGAAGGTACTTACACATGTTTCGCTCCGGCGTTCATCTTCAAGTCATGTTTAATAAGTCGAATGATGCATTTCAGGTCGTTTGCGGTGCATCTGCAATGAAAGGATAATGCAGATTATGTGTAAGACAGGAAATCATCTTTAAGTCATGTGGTTTGTTTCTCCCAGTCGGAGTCACGTGACACGAGCGGATCGTTTTATTCAGCGAAGAACAAAGTCGTCCTTCTGTCTGTTTACAGCCACTAAAGCTGCAGATCATGAAAAATAAACACATCCCCCCTCTGATATCTGCTGCTGCTGCGGAGGCTAGAATGTCAAATGAAGATGTCTAGTGTGTGTGTGTGTGTGTGTGTGTGTGTTAGATATGCCTGAGGCAGAAAGTAGAAAAAAAAAAAGCAAAAAATAGAAGAATACAAACAGTGAAAAAGCAGTGCAAGCAAAACAAGTGGGAACAGACATTTGCAACATTTACAAACACTCCGACATGAAAATCACAAAATCTGTCTCCTTGGCTTTTACATGTTTTTTTTTGTGGTAAAACGTCTGCTCTTTAAAAATTTATCCAAACAATCACTGATACTTCTGCACAGACACCATGTGGAAAGGTACAACTATGTAAACCCGCCTGTTTTTTTATGATTATGGGCAAAAAAATCCCATGAAACACCCCAAAAAACCAGCATTGCATCGGTGAGTCTGACTTCTCTCGGAGCTCTGCTCTGCCTGTGGTCCTCAGACACAAACCTTTTATTCACTCTAATAAAATGACCTTTAAAAAAATGTGTTAGTTTCTTTTTTTATATAAAAAAAAAAGGCAAAGCAATTCCCTAAAACAGCTGGACACTGACATTTTCAGCACAAGAAGGAAATTTATTCAAGAATAAAAGTGTATTTTTCATGCTGCTGATGGAAAAAGGCTGAAAAAGAACCTCATTATGTTTTTTAATACAGAAGGTCTGAAGCTCTTCATCATTTCACTGAATTAACTCAGATGTGCTGTTTTACTGCACAGCTGAAGTAAAATGGAAACGATGATGTTCTGTCTTACTTCTTGGCGATGAGCTCCAGCTCGGTCTGCTGCTCGTCCTCCTTGGTCAGCTGGGCGAGGCGCGTCAGGGAGGCGTCCACCTCCTGGATGGTCAGGAGGCTTTTGGAGGCCGCAGGAAACGCCTTGCTCTCCTCGAAGAACATCCTCACCGTCTCAGACACATCACCCTGAAGAAGAGAAGATGACACAAACAGCATTTAATCAATGACATCTTGTTCATTAGTTACAGGAGAGCAGAATGAAACCCTCTGAGAATATCGATGAAACCTGAAGAGTTTTGGTTATAAAGTAAAGAAATTCAGCCTGTGTGGTATTTTCCAAACACTGACTCAGCATAAGAGCACATGTGTGAGAACATCTGGATCACAGACCTGCTCCAGATCGCGCACCATGTCGTCCTGGTTGCATCTAAAGATGCGGCTGAAGAGTTTTACGATCTGCTTGTCATTGAGGTTGTAGACACTTTTTACGACGCCTGGCAGGAGCAGCTTCACTGTCAGGTAAAGGTCTCCGCGGAACTTATCTGAGGTGGAATAAAAGAGGATTTCAATGTGAAAATCAGCAGAAGAAATCTGCTGAAGACCACAAACACAACCACTGATGAGCACACCAACCTCCACCGGAGCCCTTCTTGAGGAATTTCTCAATAATCTGTGTCTTGGCGTTGTAGCTGTTGTTTTCTGCCACCATGGCACAGAGCTTGCGAAACTCTCGTAGGAGGCAGTCTTTGTGCTGGGGGTCGCAGAGTTGGGCCGACAGGGCGCTGCCTTGACCGACTCTGGCAGGAGAAGAAGACAGTCCGGGGCTGGAGGCCGAGCTGGAGGCCGAGCTGCCGGCCTTCGCAGCTGACGGGAGAACAGAGAGGAAAAACACGAGCGATGACTCCAACATGACAAAAGACAGATTTTCTGCTTGAACAGCAAAAATCTAACAAATATAAATAGATAACACAGTTTTTGAGACATTCCAGCTTTTGCACGGTGGTCTTATGTTAACAACTTCTCTGGAACATTTTCAAAAATACATGTACAAAATGATTAATGGTTACATTTCAGTTCGGAGCTGTTGTTTCCAAAACACACACATCCATATTCATCCGACACGAGGGACTTCCTGCCCTACTTGTGCCTCTCAGGCTGCATACAAATCAGATTTTTCGCTGCCTGTTCAAACTTAAAGCTGTTTTTCATTACTCATACTCATGTTTTTCATTTTCAAAACATGAAATATTACTCATATCTCACATTGTATCTTGAATTATGACAGAAACTGCATGCCTTTCCCCTTGTTTGCTGCCACGGTCTGAGCTCGGTGACTCGTCTCTATCTGGACATCAGTTACTGAGCTTTGAGATTACAGCAAATCTGGACCATCCTCTCTGTTAATCTGTTAATCTGTCCTCTGTGGTCACTTTATCTGATCCCTGCTCTTATTGTTTCTGTCCTCCTTGCTTTTATCACATTATCCATTTATTGTGTTCTTTATTATTTATTAAGAACTTCTAACATCTCCAGTTGTCTTACTGCTCTTTTCTTGTGTTTATCTTTTGTGAATTGATGCTTTCATGCTGCGTCTCTGCACAGAACTTCTCCTCTTGTGAGATGATACAAATCTAAACAAAAGTGAAGTGCATCTATTCATATTTGGCCACATATTCTGGACTTTTCTCAACATTAAAACTACAGTTTATAAGAGAAGGGTGATGTGTTCAAATGTGACAGAAGTTTAACACATTCTGACCTTTTCTCCTTTTTTTGGCCGTCACACAAATTAGAAAAACACCCATTTTTAAGTCACATTCATCTCTTCAGAGACTTTTGTTTCAATGCTCCCTCTTTGTGAAAAACTTTAGACCAAATAAAAACCTCTTAACTTGAGATATCAGCTGAAGTTCTTGCTGTTCTTACCTGTGAAGCCTGAGAACTTGCGAGGAGCGTTGACGGACGGGTCAGCAGGAGGAGCCATCAGCTGACCGCCAGCGTTCAACTTGGCCTGAACCTTCTTCTTCGGACTGGCATTGACTTTGGCCATCAGGTCTGCAAAACAAGACGAGAGGCTTTAGAGAAAATAAGGAATCATGTGACATGAGAAGCCAAACTTCAAGCTAAAAATATAAAAAGGTACAAAGATTTAAACACTGAATATGTTTTCAAATTGATCCACTTGGTATGTGAGTCAATCGACTGGTGTGATATCAACACAACACCGCCGTCTCTGATCAGTTTCAATGTGTGCTGACTTTCCAAAAAAAGTAACAGTGTACTGATCCCATTGACAGAAACTAAATAAAAATATAAAATAAATCAAAATTATGCTCCCTGGAAAGGTCAAAAGTTACTGCTCTTTCAAAGTGGATCTGTTATTTTTACAATCCACTATAAAAGGAGATCACACAGGCACCTATTTCATTGCATATTCATAAGTTCTAAGAAATATGACTTCTAAAGAGCATAAAAACTTCATTTTAAGTGAGTCAGTTTTACCTGAAACAAGTTTATTGATGAGCTCCTTGTCTTCGTCCTGCAGCTCCTCCCAGCCCTCCAGATCTGTGATGTCCTCGATCTTCTTCGTGGTGGCTCTCGCCCTTTCCAGCTTCTCAAACATGCACTTCACATGGTACCACTCTTTCATCTCCCCTGCAGACTCACTGAAAGGGTTCGGCACGATCTTTCCAATGCGCACTATGCCCTTTGCGATTTTGTCCTTGCATTTCTTACATCCTGCTGTACCACGTTTGGCGTACTCCACCAGAAACCTCTGATCTGCCATTTCTGGCTCGCTGGAGAAACACTGATGCAGGGAAAGCTGGGAAGGATCGTTTTGAAGGAGTCTAAACTTATGGGATACTGAGGAGAAATGATGGATTTGCCAGGAAAAACTTAAGACATGAACGTCTGAAAAGGCTCTACACACTTTCAGGAGTTGCTGACACCTGACAAGCGCTCCAAGAGGTTGTAGGCCGACACAGATGGTTTTAAAAGTTACTAAAATAAGTGACCTCTGCATCCAGTTCTGATGGTGGCAGAGTTATGATCTAAAGAGAGCAAAAAGACATATTGATTAGGATACAATTAATCATTTTATCCTGAATAAAAGGTTGCTTTGACATTTTAAACATCACTGCAAATGTCAGTACTATTACCTATCACTGTTATTTTTTTATTGTGTTTGCACAATGACAATAAAGTTCTTAAATTTCAGTGCAAATATCAGCTGGAGTAAATACAAGTAAAGAACCACCCTGACAGACTGAACCTTGACTTTATTTCCTGTAACTTTAACATTCATAATGATTTACAGTGTGACACATGACAACACTCAAGTAAAACCATAAACTTGTATGTACCTGAACAGTAGCACTTATTCCTTAGTTATTTATAGAGTATCATATAATTCAGGTCTTCATTACCCTCAAGTTGTTGATGATAGTTTTTCACTTACTATATTAATTCAAAACTTCTGATGAGAATTTTAATTTACACTTATTAGCAAAGGTTGTGTTGGTAAATGGTCCTCTAAACTCATCTCTTAAAAACGACAACCAACCACAATACAAATGCAAAGCTATATTTGCAGAAAACAACATTAAAAGTACAGAGAGTGCATTATATCGTTACATAATTTGTTCACTCATTAGCAGCCAACTTTAAGCAGCTTTTGTTTAACTTAAGACACAAGACTCAATACTTTCACAGTAGCAAAATGCAACAATACTGTAAGCAATTGTCTTGCTTTTATGCTCAAAGATGCCATTCACCGATATATTTGATCTGCAAACATCTGTTAGGTATATTTGATACGTCTGTTCACGTGAAGGTTATTCTTCTATCGTTTAATGATTAGCTTTAGCCACACACTGTGCTCCACAAAAACGGAGTAAAGCGAGCTAGCCTAGCTAGCTCCCCAATTATTAACCAACTATGAAAGAATAAGTTGACATGTCACTTATATCTTTACGTAAATTAAGTAATCGTACCTTGTAGAGGCTAAACGCTTGTAAAACAGGAATGCTCGATTTATAAATCTGTTCTTTTTCATTGTTGTTAGCTAACGCCTTAAACTGTCAAGCGTATGTGGAGGCTTCTGTATGGATGCACCACACTTCCGGTTTAGCTCTGTAAAATAAAAGCTGCAAATCGACAAATTTGTATTAATCTTTTTTAATGTGTATTTAGCTCAACCCTTTATGCATCGAATAGATTATATTACCTGATCAAAAGACTGTGGATCGCGAAAGGCGCCTTCTTTGTTTAAACTTGGGAGATTTTTTGTTTTATTTTGAAGAATATATAACATATTTCCGGTACTTCTGGTTTTACTCAGGTTACCTTGACGGAACTAGTTCAAGCCACAGCTCAGAGGAAGTGCACATGGGCAGCAGGGGCTTCACGACGCTTTCGGGGTTCAAAGAGAAGCGGTAGACTTTTAAACATGTAGCTGGGGTGCACATACTGCCATCTGCTGAACCGGGGTTTTTAATATAACCGTAAATGGCTATCTTAACTGGTTTTAAAACTAGAAGCTATATGTCTACTCATTTAAAGATTCGCAAATGCTGTTTCATCTACAAAAGATCATCTTCCTCAGTGCAAGTAAGTAACGTCCCGTTAGAAGGCTGGATCGGTCATTAAGAGCTTTCCCAGCATTAAAGGAGTTAATTTAACTTTTAACTACACCAATAGCCTTAAAATAAATGCAAAAATGCTGATATTTATGCTGAACACAGTAAAACAGCCTGTGCTGGTCCTATTACAGATTGCCTTGCCATGACTCATGACTGTAGTTGGTAGGTCACATGAAAAGATTAACAATGTCAGTGTTACAAGTGTAAAACAAAAATGCTGCTTTCATTGACCCTGGAAAAGGCCAATCAAAAGGACGTCATCATTTAATCATCATCGCTTATTTAGTAAGACTCTTGATTGAAAAACATGTTTTTATCCTGAACCAAAATTATTATTATTATTATTATTACTATTATTTTTATTATTATTGACACTATACCTCCATCCAATCTCTTTATCTTGTAGGCTATTGCAAATATCATGCTCCAGCAGAGAATGCACTTTTACAAAATAGTGAATAATAAACTCAATTTAAAAAATCCAAATTGTTTGGCTGATGCACTCATATAAACAAGAGCACAAAGTTAAGAAAGCTAAAACGCAAAACTAACCATCTCTTACGCAAACACTCCTAGTATTTTATATTTCCGACGGTATTTTAATGCAGCAAAAACCTTCCGAAATTTGTAAACACGCTGAACGTTCTCTCCCCACTCTTACGGAAATGGCGTACGCGTGAGCATCATCCACAGAACAGACGACCAATTCCGCGCGCATAATGTACGGGAATAGCGGGAAGGCGACGCTGGGACGCTTTAACTGCGCAGTGCGGGTACGCGGAGGAGATGTCGGCGGGGAGGATCCAGATACATTATTGACGTGACTCCAGTCAGCACGCAAGAGACATTTCCCAATTAGAGCTGCAGTGAACTACAGAGCAAAGAATGGGAAGGAGGATACGTGGGGTTTTTTACGGTGAAAGCCTGGCTGTCTCCACCGAACACCGACTTTTGCTTTTCAGCGGCGTTTCCAGGAGGGACTAGTTTGGGAAAAGCAAGCTAGCTAGCTAGCAGCAGAGGATAGCATCGCAGCTAAACTGCTGCCTTATTGTGGCCCGTAAAGATCCTCCCAGCTAGCATCCGTCGCATGCACAGAAAGAAAAATGGTGAGAAGTATACCGAAGTGTTTGCTTTATTAAATAAATCCAGCTGTTTCGACGCTGTTATAGTTTAATCCGAGATATGTCAGTTTTTTCACGTTGTTGTCACACCTAAGATTAATTGTCACAGGGCCAGGTAGCTAGCTTATCGTGCTACAAGGTTGATAGCGTCTGTCACCTGGCTGCGGTCTCCTGGATGAAAAGCCAAACACTGCGATTGATTCAAAAAAAACAACGCAGTTTTAAGTTTTATTGTTTCATAGCAAATATCACCACTTTGTACAGCCTCTCTTAAATAGTTTTGGTCCTTGTGATTCGTTAGCATTGACGTTATTTAACTATTACAGGGTTGCTCCAACAAAATGTCACCTTTTGATTTCTGCAGCCCGTCTGAGGTAATGCTAAATTTGAGGATTAGGAAGTCACATGTGCAACTTCCATGAAAACTAGTCTGTCTTGTTGTTGTGCAAGTACTGAGTGTTGAACTTGTTCAGCTGTCATGTACATGCCATTAATCATCCACAGGTCAGACGCAGGTAACTGCAGCATCTCAAACAGGTGACAAGGAGGTGGTGACACTTGACCATTTGTTTAATCTCTCACTCACATTTAGGGTGTTAATTTATTTCCAGCAAATATTTCCACATCATAATCTAGAAATATTTTGCCAAACTTAAAAAATATTTGGTTTGTATAATAAATATAGTGTCTGGCACATTCAGAGATCTGGTTTATTCTCTGGCAGTTTACCGCCTTAAAAGTGTTTAAAAGTGTGCTTTGTTGCAAACTTATAGGTAAATATAATTTTTTCCTGAGGTTTAATGATCATGATGTTCTAAATTAAATATATTTGAGGTGTTTTCCATTTGTAATTGATGAACCAGAAGTTTCAGTTACAATATACTTGAGCACATCACCGTCATTAACACTAAAAGCTGCCATCAGGCTTTTATTAATGTATCTTACATGAGTGTCACATGTTATTTTATCAAGAAACTCTAATCTGGCACAATGTATAATACATGTTTTGTTTCTCCTTTGTCCATATGCAGGTGTACCTGTTGAATCCTATAGAGAACCTGAGAAGCTACATCAACAACCGTCCTCCGCTGGTCATTTTTATGATCAGTGTCAGTGCAGTGGCCATCGCCTTCCTGACCATCGGTTATTTCTTCAAGATTAAGGAGATCAAGTCTCCAGAGTTGACAGAGGTGAGTCATGCACTTGGTTCTTTTAAAGAGATGAAATGATACAGTCTGCTCCATTAAATATCTCTCATATACCAGTAAAATAAGGTCATTGCTGAAGCTAAATGTCATTTCGTAGCCTTCTTTAAGCCACAAGGATGCATTTGCTCGAAATTCTCTACCAGGTTGCATTTATGCAACAATCTTTTAGGCATTTTGCAGTCTGTACCAGCCCCAGCATGGTCTGTAAGGCTAAAATAATCTCAGTTTAGCATAAAAAAAGGGAATTCAGGTTTTATTCATATACTGTGAAAGCTGTATAATATATTTGACCCCCTTTCTACTGCACGCATGACTAGAGCTTATAAGGGCATGCATGGAAATAAACCTTTGCTTGTGTATTTGAACAGGAAGCATACGCAAATCAAAAAGACTCTTGGTAGTATCACATTTGGATGGAATAATTAGGATGAAATTTCATCTGCCAATGCATAACCTAAATATGAAAAAGAGAAGTTCTGTGCATTGCAGACCACATTCCACTTGTGGGAGAGTTTATTAGGGTTTCTTTGGCACAAACCCACCTTGGGGTTGTATATCAGGTTAAAGATTTTTGGTTGAGCACAACATATTGTCCTGTCCAGCAGTTAAAACATGTTCTCTCTCTCAGGACTGGAACACTTTTCTGCTGCGTTTCAATGAGCTGGACTTCTGTGTTTCGGAGAATGAAACGATAAAGCACGGGCTGAACGAGTCGACCACGCCGGAGAGCATGGTTGTGACCAGCGGCCAAGCTCGCTCCAGCACACAGGTCCCCCTTCTGCTGGAGGACTCTGGTCCAATCAACATCTCAGTTCCCATCACCCTCACGCTGGACCCCCAGCGTCCGTTTGGAGGGTATTCTCGCAATATCACCCACCTGTATGCCACAGTGCTGGGGCAGCAAGTCGGCCTGTCTGGTAGGTTCTCTCACTCATTATTGCAAGTTTGTATGTGTATTAATGATTGTAAGGTTTGTCAAACTTGATTTGAATAATCCCCATGAAAGAAAATGTCTCCACCGTGTACAGCGTAGGCAGAAATCTCAACCAAAACAACTGTAGTTTGTTCAGATTTCGTGCCATCGAAGGCTAAAATGCACATTTGCTTTGCAGCCTTGGTTAAACAGTCGTCCTCCTCTGGGTAGAGACGTACTCATCATCCCTGGAATTGTTTGTCTCTGACTGTAAATATTGCACCATGTATAGGACACGCAGAGGCGCCCCTTTTGTATGTTTTTGCACATCATGAAGGCCCAGAAGCCCGATGGTGGCGACGGTCACCCTGCTGAGTTTGTTTCTTGTACAAGATGTTCTCTACAGTAAATATGCTTAATTGTTCTTGGTGTCTCTTTCTGGGAACATTGATTTTTCTGTTCCTCTTTTTTTTAATAAATATGTACTGTCACTGTATGAATTATGTAAGTTCCCCTTTTTGTGAATTTGATATCTAAAGAACCCCTTCAGGGATTTTCCTCAAATAAAAACAAACATCAATTTCGACCCGAGGATGAGGTGATTAGATGTGATTAGATTAGATTTGGTGGCCAAAGCTCAAAGTTTAAGTTTAACATGACTTTATGAATGGGATATTTCAGCAATGCCTTGAAGGAAACGTGATGATGGAGGGCTGCAGTCTTAGTTTTTTAGTGGCGGGGCTACAAGCATGATTTGTGACCTCCTCACTAGTTTGGAAGTCAATCATGGTCCAATTTGCAACTTATATGTGTGTGATATTGAAACTAAAAGCAGCCAGTTGCTGCCACAGGTTGTGGTTATGCTACATGTGCATGACATTGCTATAAAAACACTGTCACATGGGGGTTGTGTTCGTTCTATAGTGGCTGTTGTTACTGACAGGACTGTTTATTTTGTGTGGCAGCTGCACAGGAGGGATTCACTCCTTTTCAGGGAGGCAGTTTGTCTTTTGAATGGGTTTTAACTTACCTCTGTGTGGTGACTTTACTTTAACATGGTGTTCAAACACTGGCAGCGTTGTGTAACGCTAAGATAGCCCTATTCAGCGTTCCTCCTATAGGTTTCAGACTAAAAGGTTGCAAAAGGCAGAGCACAGTGAAACCTAAATACCACTGGCTTTGGCTCCTGACATTACTGTCTACATACTTAGGTATGTGCTTGTGAACTTGCACTTTTGTTTCCTGTCCCGACACATACTTTAAGAGCCTGTGTGTTTTTCTTGCCACCAAACCTCATAAAAATGTTGTCTGTACAGCTTCAAAGTAGAAGAATTTACAAGGATAGAAGAAATACAGCAACATTAAACTTTGCAGATTTCAAACTGAACTTAAATGAGCCAAATTGCAAAGTTCTGCATCTAATTTAAGCTGAAAACACTTGATTTCATGTCATTAAACCACACTGATGACATAGTTAAGTGAAAATTATGCATCTCTGCCTCATTTCAGATGGGATTATATTCTCCTGGTAAGGTCAGATAATATTATCAGTCCTGTCCAGATTTGTAGTTTAAACCCTCTGTTTTTTGAGGTCATTACAGCTCTGCTGTCTGATTCTTTTGAGTGCATTTAAAGAACTGGACCTCTTTCGATGAACTCTCCTGCTCTCTGATTATCGCACCTCTTTTGCAGATGGATATTTTGCTTATTGTTACTCATTGTTTGATTCTCTCTCTTTATGGTGCTTTTGCATTGACACTTTTAGCTGTTTGTTAACACATAAACCCTTGTGTTGAATTGTAAAACCTCAACATGGATGAGCAAAGTTGATAATGAGCTATGCAAATGTTTGATAACGCTGAGCAGATCGTCCTGTCTGAACAGAGTTTCCACTGAACGAGAGACGAGTGGAGTGAACTGAAGGAATGTCAGACTCCTTCGTAGTCGGAGCTCGAGACAAACAAGAGATTGTTCATTATGGATTTACTCAAATGAGCCATTATATTATTGAAACAATAACATCACAAATATTTATTGAACAAGCATAATATTTGAAAGTGTGTTTCAGTTCTTATGTTAAATAGACTTTAGATAGTGAAGTGTGTGCTGTCTGTGAATTTGACACTTGGGTTGGTTTTCTGTTTAAATGCTTTATTAAATTATAATCCTCTAACATTGTTAATACTTTTATCGTTAAGTCTGTTGTGTCTTTCATAAAATGATGAGAAAACTCAGACCTCCTAATTCTAAAAACTTTGCTCTGCTGGACACATGATGTGGTAGAAAAGGTCACATTTATAGAAAACAAAAAGGGGCTTTTGCTTCTTTTTGCACACACTTGTTTGGGATGTTAAAGTTCGTGACTGCAGTCAGAAACATCATTTATAGAAGATGTTTGCAGAGTTAAATTTAATGGAAAATATTAGCATGAAGGTACCAGCATAGGAAGAGAAAGTCAATCTGTTATGGACACCTGTGTAAATGTAAATCATGACTGGATGCTACCTGTAGCATTGTTGAACACATCTACTTTTTGTCTTAATTGCCTTCAAGAGTATTTGACCAAAAAAAAAAACATTTGAAGAGAAAAAACCGCCTGATCTCGTGCATGATGACTGGAACGATTCAGCAAAATTTCACAACCTCATCTGTTTTTGTTTATTTTGCTGTTTGTGAGAACTGGAGTCACTGTTGTTTGGAGACACAGTGTCCGTGATCGTCCGCCCCTTCATGTTGACACACACACACACACACACACACACACACAGTCGTATCCTCAGTCACACCCAAGAGTCCACTCAGTTTGACTGATAATCTGTCTAATCCCCATTGCAGTTTGATGAAACTTGCATAAGCATGCAGAACCAGTCTGTCGTTAGTTATCGGGGGAGTATCTTGGTATGACATCAAACATCGCTGCTGTGGTTTCCCCCCCGTCGCCTGCTGTGGGAGTTGTATTCATGTTGCTGTTGAGCCTGTTCAAGGCTTTAATGATGCCTCTGAACTAGGAGGTGAATCTCTTTGGGCCTGTATGCTTTTATAGCCTGATCATAGTTAATCCCAAGCAATTATTCCCATGTCAGTTTAAGGAGAGAATGTTGGAGGCATCTGCATTGTGCTCATTCATGGCTCTTTTAAATTTAGGGCTTCCCTTAGAGGTGGTATGTGTTGTATTTTAGCACAAAGTGCAGTACAATCCTTCAAAACTCTCAACTAATTTAAACTAGACATCAGCTTTGTACATGCAGTACACTTTCCTAATTTCTGCGTAGAAATTGAAAGAAAAAGAAACAAAGAAAATGAGTAAATACTGTCTGCAAATTTTTTCTCTTCCACTGTTAATTTTCCACATCAATCTGTTCTGCTCTCATTTGTTTTTGTGTGTAGGCCGGGAAGCCCATGAAGAAATAAACATCACTTTCACGCTGCCTTTATCCTGGAACTCAGACGACTGTGTGCTGCACGGCCACTGCGAGCAGGTGGTGTTCAGCACTTGCATGACCATCACTGCGGCCAGCAATATCTTCCCAGTCACAGTGTGAGTTGGACCGCCTCCCTGACTCACAGGGACTCTCTTTAAATCTGCCCAGAGCTGCTTGATACCGACAGAATGAAATACAGAGTCCCAGAGTTAGTTAATGAGTGCCTTCATATCCTTGTGATAATATTTGGGGATAACTAACATACTAGTGCTTCCATGCAACTTTTTATTATTGCAATTACGGGTAATACTGTGTCAGAAAATAATAAAATGCAAACAAGCCAAACACATCAGAGCGTTAATTCTTCACCTCTCTTAAAACTAAACTAAATATTTTCAGATGAGTTAATTTCCTTGTGGTCAGACAGAAGTTCAATGTGCTGCTTTTTTTTTGCTTCATGTGATTTAAATAGAGTTTCATTTTCAGGCTTCTTATTCAAAGCTCGCACCTGTTGGGAACGGCAGCTGTTTTCAACTGATGTTAACAGCTTTAAACAATAAAAGTTCATTCTTTGAGTTAGCCAAATTGTTATTGAAACTAGGTTAAGATCTGGTAATGTTTAACTTGCCCACCTGCCTGATGTCCATAAATATAGTTAAATGTTTCCTGAAGAGTTTAAACACCATTCTGCTCCTCTTGCCCCTTGGCCTCATTAGTGGCTAACTTTATTAGCCCCATTTGAACTTAATTATTCTAAATTGGACTTCAAATGAGGCTGAAAGTTGCATATAACTTTGCAAGTCCTACAGTGTTCCTGCATGCTCGTGATGGGGGTCAGGTGTGTTTCGATTAGTGAAACGTCTCGATTGAATCCAGAAGAAACAGTCTCATGTAGCAAATAGCAGCTTGCATGTTATAAATTTGATGAAAAGAGGCTTCAGGAACCTCTGGATCCTTCAGAGATGAGCAGTACGTGTCGTGATAGTCTGTGAAAGTATAATGTTTGCACTGCTGACGAAGTGGAGACTGAGAACTGTCAGCAGCTTCATTTGGAGTCTGACGGCTATATTTAGTTTCATCAGATGTCAGAGGAGACTGAGTTATTGGTAGTTTGTCTTTGCCTCCAGAGTGGAAAACCTATTTGAAATGTCAAATTATGTGTCAGACTGCGTCTCGCTGTAACGGGAAGTTATAAAGTCATCTGGCAAACCGCTGCAGAGACCAAAGGTAAACAGCGTGATGTGAAAGTATGAACTATAAAAGCACAAGTAATTAACTACGATGTTGTCCCGGTATGTTGACCTTTTCGTCTTATTGCACATAGTTTCATCTTTATCTTTGGGAGAAGGAGCTGCTCCTTCACTTTCCTACCTGCAAACACTTTTACATCCCATTGTTGTCCTTTTTGTTGTTATATGTGATGTTCTGTGCGAGACAACAACATGGCTGATATTAAATAATAAAGAGAAAGATGTGTAAAGACACAGAGTCATATCAGTGTAGCCAGTAACTGCAGCATGACATGAGCAGTTCTGTGACACAGATATGAATCTTTGTTTGGGTTTGCAGGCAGCCGCCGCACTGCGTGCCGGAGACGTACACCAACGCCACATCCTGGTACAAGGTGTTCACCACAGTCCGCGACTCAGACACCAAGTACAGTCAGGACTACAACCCCTTCTGGTGTTACAAGGGAGCCATCGGCAAAGTGTACCACGCACTCAACCCAAAGCTTACCGTCATCGTCCCTGATGTGAGTCTCCGCCTCTTTTCAGCCGACCTTTTTCTGATTCACAGTTTTTTGTTTCGGAGACTTTCTGGTTCAAGTGTCGAATGTTTTTATTCGCCGTGTTTGAGTTAACGAGAAGCCACTGAGTCAACAGAGCCGTGCACTTGATAGTTGGCATAATAAAGTGTCACACATACCTACAAACATTCCTTACACACACACATAGCAACAGATCTACACCCACACACACACACACACACACACACACCATTCTGCATGTTTAAACCTATGACAGGACAGCTGCTATTTACAGGAAGGTGTTTTACCCAAAACAAGTGTTTCTCATCACAGGAGTCAACATGTCACATGTCTGTGAGTCTGTAACAAGCAGTAAATAATACCTGAAGTAGCCTGTCTCACTATCTCACAAGATCTTTAAGTAAGTCTTAATCGCAGCTACCGTCAGCCATTTTTATTCCTGAAATTACTGAGGGCCGATGTGAGACGAGGAGCTTGAGTTCAGTATCACTCTGACTGCCTTTATTTTGAGCTAGACTTAAATTAAAATGAGAAAAATTACCTTAAAATGTGCTTGAACAGTTCTTCATATCACCTAGCTTGAAGTTATTTTTAAAAGACTCTCAGTCATTTTGAAGTTTGCACCAAGTTGCAAACCTGCAGGGATGTGCCCTTTTAATATGGATTTGGTTTGTCTGGTCTGATATGAACTTTAATACAACTTTAAATGCCACCTCACATATTAAAAATACACTAAAATTCTCACAGTGTTGCTCTGGAGGATGTGTAGGAAGACAAATGTAATCCTCACATAGGTGCAGGAGTTATTGGCTCAATTCTGACCACATGATAAGAAAAACAGTGATGGAAAACACAACAAAATGTCCAACAAGATGCTTATTCAGACAGAGAGAAAGTAACTCCAAAAATCCAAAAATTATGCAAGAAAATGCTACTATTCAAGAACTCAGTGCTGCTTTAAAATCCCATTTTATCAAAGCTTTGATGGAGCAAAGATACTGATTTATCCCGACACAGTGCATCATGGGTAATTTGTGTTTAGAGACAATAAAAAGGTGCATTTTGCCTTTTGATTATTGAAAACCTGCAGTATTCCTCGATATTAAACTCTGTGTTTGTAACTCTTTTCTTACCAGGATGATCGTTCCCTCATCAACCTGCATCTGATGCACACAAGCTACTTCCTGTTTGTCATGGTCATCACTATGTTCTGCTATGCAGTCATCAAGGGGCGGCCTGGCAAAGTACGGCAAACCAACCCGGACTTCTGCCCTGAGAAGGTACAACTTCATCCAGTCACCCTGCATTTTCTTTCATATTATTTCTCTTTTCTTCTCTTTTTGGTCCAGTGTGTAAGATTTAATGGGATCTGTTTGCAGATTGTGGCAGAAATGGAGTGTAAAATAAAAAATGTTGAGTTTTTATTATCTTAAAATCAGTTTTTTATATTAATCAGGGTTGCAGCAACATGTTTTTACGGTATTTTTACAGAAAAGAAAAACCAAACATCAGCTCTGAAGATTCTTTTCAGTGTTTCACAAGTTTCATGGCCACGAGGATGAAATCTGTAACCTCACCACTAGATGTCACCAATTCTTACACACTGAACCTTTAGAATCCCTAGGAAATAAAGCACATATTCACACTCTTCATAATAAAAACTCACTTTATTGCTAATTACTTTTTAATAGTTATGTTCAATAAATTACAGCAGGAGATTTTTTTTCCAAACAGAAGCTTGAAAACAAGTGGTTTGCACTCAGCTGTCTCTGCTGTGTGCACAGTTTGGTTTTGCTCTAACGGGGGAATAGATGAGTGTCCTCTTTGACCTTATTGCTTGTTGCAGCACAAACACACACAACAGCATCGCCCACATGTGTACCTTTCATCAGAGCCACTGCATGAGAAGCCAGCTCTCACCAGTTCTGGGATTACCAATTTCAATAAAGGTCAGCGAGCTGTGACTCAGTGTCTGAGTCAGGCCAAACAGATGGTTTTTACTGCGCTGCTGCGGGACCAACAGAGAAAATTATCACTTTTTTTAAAAAAATTAAAATGAAATAAAAGGTGGAGCTGAAGTTCAGTTCACTTCATCGTGTCTGTGAAGGTTTTATTCCTCCCTGAAGTATCTAAAACAGAATATGTCCATGTCTTGTTTGGATTTGTTATCATGTGGTGAGAAACACGTCATCAATAAAAGCCCAGCGGTGGTTTGCTGATGCTAAACTTTTAATGTGAAGCATCAGCAGTAATTTATAACAGATTTTCTGGCTGTGCCACAAAGTGTTTAGTGACTCAGATGATTTAACCTTGACTTGTGAAAACACAGATTTATTTATTATCATGCAGAACTGACAGAAGCTACATTGAGCTATTATACTTTTTAAATTATTCCAAATTATTTAAGTAATTTCTTCACAGCAGTTGATTTTTTTACCGCTGACTGAAGAGATTTGATGTCCTTTGTGCAAAATTCCTTAAGTTACTGTATGTAGGATACAAAAATGTCCTGTTATAGCACCATCTGATGGTAGTAATGAGAACTACACTATGGAAAACTACAGTGTATTCTGCTAAACTCACACTATTCACTGATCACACTTAACTCTTCCTGTCTATATTACTAGTTTTGTCACATTTGTGTGTTTTTTTTCTCAGTAATCCCTGTCATGTGCCTGTAATCTGCCTCAAACTCGTGTCTTCTGTTGCAGGTGGCGTTGTCAGAGGGTTAAAAAGACATCAGAGAGCTATGTGGGAACTTAACCTGTAACACGGAAGAACTCTAAGAAACAGAAGAAATGAAAATAAACATACCAGTTGCCTAGTGAACCTTGGAAACACAATAAGGGGACACAAAAGCTCTGTGAATGCATTACTCTTGCAATGTTGGGTTTCTCCAACCAAAGATATACAAGTGCCTGTATCTGTCGTGTAAATATTTGTAGGAACTCTGATATTCTGTGCAAAACCTTTTTTTTTCTTTTAATTTTATTATTATTATTATTTCTATAATATTATTTTTGCTGAGTTTCCTTTCGCCATGTCAGAACATGCAGTACATTAGCAGAGCAGAAGGCCACGCCCTAAAACTACAGTAACCAATCATTTCTAGCCAGACAAATGCTTTACGGCATTCCTCACAGATTTCAGTCATGAGTTTAAAAATCTCAAAAATGTCTCAAGACAAAAGTATTTTTATCTCCTGTGATGAGAAAGCATGATGTTACGTCACTTGAAATGTTGTAAAAGTGAACTAAATCTGCTTTAAAATAACCCAGGTGAGGACATTTGCTTGAGGACGAGACGCTTGTAGCACATTTTTAAGCTTCAACGGGCAAGAAAATGAATTTAGCACTTTCTTTTTTGCACCAGACCCGGCGGTGTCATCAAAGCTCTGATCAGAGTTTGGACTTTACATAAAAATTAGTTTATTCAGTTGAACTCTTAATAACATTAGGACTTTAGCAGCTTCACAGTGATGTTTCCCTGAGTGTCAACACACACGGAGTTCAGCGTTTAGATGATTGCACTCTGCACATTAATACATGGACAGAAAACAACATCCAATTAGACTTATCAGTAATTCCATTGAAATGGCAGGTGAATAAGCTGCAGAACATCCTGTGGTTTGTGTTAAAGGTCAGATTTGTTTTCGTACTTCCTTCCTTCCTCCGTGGCTTCATCACTCTCCTGCCTCCTGTCTCTGATTTGCTGCCTGTTGCTGCAGCCGTTCGGTAGTTTTTGGCTTCTAGACTCAAGTGACTTTCAATACAGTCTTCTTTGTTGCACCTGGATGAAGCAAAACATTATCTTGCCTTACCTACGGTGGACTTGCTTGCTTGAAAAATAGACGGGGAGATAAATTTTCTCCCTTTTTTCGACATTAACTCACCGGTTCCTTCTTCCACAGCCATCCTTCTCTTTTTCGTTTCTTCCACTTTGAGGGAGCCTGTGGTTTGAAATCAGACTTGTGATCTAAACGTCAAGTGGCCCTTGACTTCTTCTATTTTAGGATGCTTTTGAATTACTTGTGCTTTTTTTTTTATTTTTAAGCGAATCCTTATCAGTTGCACGTCTTTCAAGTGTTTGCATAGTTGGTGCACCTTTAGATTTCTTGCACATTTTGTGTTTTTTTGCTCCTGTGATGATTTTGTTTCCTTTGTTTTTATTTTTTGTTCTTTTTTTGTCCGAGGTCACATGTAAACAGTCTGATTTTGAACTCTATAAACCTTGTAACATTTGGACTCCTTCTGAAAATAAATATAATTATATATCAGTGTATAATTATATTAATATGACTATAAAAAGTATATTTATGATTATATCATTTAACTTTTTATTGTTTTGTAGTGCAACAAAATGTGCAAAAACTCACGTGGTGTGCAAATGTGTGTAAGTGAGTTTAGGAAATCTTTATAAATAAGGGCGGCTTTAGACTTTTTTGTTCTCTGGGAAACTAGATTTAAGATTTTGTGACTCAGCGTTTGGTATTTAAAGATTTCCATAAGTGGATTTTTCTGACTGTGTGCAGAAAAATAATAATTTCACCTCCTTTTACTCTCCTGCATAAAGTTAAAACATGAATTATTGCGACTCCTGATGTGCTGAAACTGTAGCTTTAAGAATAAAATTCATGCTCTTCCAATATTCACGTTTTTTAGAGCACGACTGACTTTTGACAATCAATTATTCCAGATGTGCTGCGATGTGTATTAGATTTGCAGTAAAGTAAAAATAGTGCTCTAATTAGATTAGTTAAGATTGAAATCTGAGTCACCAGCTGCTCCGTCGAGACCAAAACGGTCAAATCTGTTAAATCTGAGCTCGTCTGAAAACATTCTTGCAGGAAAATCCAGAGAATAAATAAGAGTGTAAGTCCGCCTTTACTGTCTGTGATGTATGACTTCTCTCAATAGCAAATACTGATACATTCTACTTACCTCTGTGTTATAATTTTTGTTCCATAAATTGATGTACCCGTTGAATGTACTTTTTTTATAAGCAGCATAATCTAAATCTAAGATGCAAAAATTCCAAGTGATTTTAATGATGTAGTTAGATTTTTTTTTGTTTTTTTGTTTCAGTTTAAAGGCTTTACTTGAATCTTGTTTTATTCTTTTTATTTGTTTTTCTCTGTTGGAGTGATGTTCATGTATTATGAGGTTTATTAACCTTTTCTGTGACGGGAGCGAATCTCTCGTCACTCTCGTTATTGTATCAAACACTTTGTACATTTGTTTTGATTTTCTTTTTTTCCTTTTTGGTGAACGAGTGGAAGTCGTTCTCTCTTCCTAAAAGCTTGTGGTACCTTTCCTTCCTCCCCCTCCCTGCCCCCCCACACCCCCCCCATGTTGAATGATGCGAGGACAAGTCTTCCTGCTTCTCATGTGTATCATATTCAAACATGGACGTGTTGCTTCTTCTTTTTTTTTTTCCTTCCTCCCGTCATCATCTGTCGCCTGTGCTTTCGCCGCGGGACTCTCTGCTTTTTTTTTGGGAAGATTTGGCAGCTCTTACTGGACAGTTGGAAATGTTGCGTGTCGGGATGCGAAGCGGTCGGTGTTTTGGCAGCGTGAGTGTGTGTGAGTGAAGGGAACTTGAAGATTTGTGAGTGAAGCATGCCATGTTATTGCCAAACCTCTCATGATTTATGTCGTTAATCTGCGTTTACCTGCTTCTTTATCTTCCCTCTGTGTGATTTCCTGTGTTCATATTTAGTCATAATTGCATCTTATATAATTGCAAAATGCCTTAACATTTGTCCAGTTCCATTTTAAGTTTTCTCTTTTGTTTCACATATCGCATATTGTAAGACAGCCTGGCTTTTACGGAAACGAATCCGAACACAGAAGTCATTTTATCACGTCTGAGCTGCACGAAGCTCAGATTAACATGCTTGTTAAGTGCACACTTAGAGAGGTGGATTCAAGAGGAGCAGATGCTTTAGTGTTATAACTACTCCACTATATCCGGACTGGAGTTGAATTAGAGGAGCCACGTTCTCCTTAGTTGCATCATCTTATTGTTTTCTCGACTTTGCATAAAGCAAAAACACACGAGTCTCCGGTACAAGGCTGCCGTTGCACCTCCTCATCCTCTCTGTCACGTCAGTAGCGCTTACAGGCAAGTATTAAGCCAACTCTGTGCCTTCTGCACTATCGAGCTGCATCTTCCTCCCTGTATATACAGTAGATAGGACCGTAGGTTTAATGTGGCTAAAAAAAAAAAGAAAAAAACGTCATTCAGACCCTTTTTCCTCTCCAGTGGAACTGCTGTAAATGAACTCGAGTTTAAATAAACTGTCTCTGAAGTTCACCATGGCTTTGTCCCTGACCCTGCTTCTCCGCTCTTATCTCTGTTTCTGCAGCCACAGATTAATCATCTGCCAGTGGAAACACCGAAAGTAAAATTCCATGGAAATATGAAGTCCATGTTGTTCATGTTAGAGTCAGAAAGGCCGATGATGTGCCAAGTTTTTGTTATTGTCTGCAAACCAAGTCTGTCCTTCCGGAGCCTGTAAATGTCTCAGCATCAAGGTTCGTTTACATCCACTGAAGATGTACAGCTTCAAAAAAAGCTTTCATTTCTTCTTCCTTTTTAAAGTTCATTAAATTCCTGAAGCTGTCGCCATAATTTATAGAAAACTGAACTCATACAGCTGTAAAATTTGCAGTTTTATGGATCTATTTTTATTGTAAACCTACAGCAGCAGGACAGTTTTTATGTTTTGTTTTAAAAAAAACGACCTTCTTCATCTGCAGTGTTTGCTAGCTGAGACGCTTTTCGTACTTTAGATCAGTGATAAAAGTTTCTCACACAAACTATGAATGAGTGAGATCCAAAGGGCAGAAGGCAGCAGGGCTGAATCATAAAGGAGGCCTAACAGAGGAGACCTGGATGAACAAAGGTCAAAGGAGCCCTGGAGATCCAGAACCTCCAAACAATCCCAGCTGCCCCAGAGGCAGGAAGAAGGTGCTGCCGCGAGAATATCTGAAGCAGAAGTGGAGCTTCTTGTTATCGTTTGCACCAAAATACTGATGATGTTGTGTCGTGAGTTTCTCTGATTCCCACCTCTTGTTTAAGCAACAAACCTGGAGGAAGAAGCGAGTGTACGCTGACCTGAGGGGAGCAGAAGTGAGTGGAGGTACAGAGTGTGCCGTGATGGTGGAGACTTGCAGGCAGGAGCTGTTAGAGCTCGTCTGAGCAAAGCCGAGTGCTGATATTCAAAATGATTATAATGGAGCGAATTGCAGTGTAATTTCAGTTCATGGCACCTGACTGCAAATCAACCACTCAGCAGCACCGACGAGGCAGTTTGTTGGAGCTTGTGTGTGTGATGGAAGGAGGAGGAGGAGGAGGAGGAGGAGGAGAGGAAGCAGACAGCGACAAACGTTAAGATGCTGTCATTATCTGTCATCATGTCTGCTGCTTAGATTGAACTGATGCAGTGAGATCTGCCCTTTGTCAGCAGCCTTTAGATGCTGTTTAAAACCTCGGATGTATGTGGTTGAAGCCAGCAGACGTGAACTGATTCATATTCCAGCCGCAGCCCGACGAAAAAATCTCATAATCAGAAAGATAATAGGAAATAGCATTAAGCCAGAGATTTGCTCAGGAGCCAAATATATTCCCACCGTTCCTGCACCGTCTGAGAGCCGCCGAGAGTGGAGGTTGGAGGTGTTTTTAAGAAAACACAGAGCACAATAATCAAAAAATACAATAATAATCCCCTAAAGATAGATTATGTTTATTTTGAGTTGGATGGAGCAGCCAAAACCTGAATTACCTCTCCAGTAAACACACTTCATAACACACATATGGCCAAAAGAAAAAGGAGCCAAAACACATCCAGGCACGAAGCCACGAGACCTGCAGCCGGGAGTTTGCCAAACGTTCCCACACTTCTCTCCATTCTTCGCTCGAAGGTAAATGAAAATTGGAATTTAATGAATGAGCACATGCCTGCTTATTAATAATCCGACTTCATAAAAACTCTATTTCTTGCCTGTGTTTAGTAACAGGCTCTTTAAATCCGCACTAATCTGTGTTTGTACAGTAAAAATGGGTTCAAATGACTGTTGTTTAATGTGACTATTGTTTGTGGAGACAAATCCACAGAGAAATCTCTCCCAACTCTGCAGGTTTTGGTCTCTCTCAGGTTATTATTGGGTTTTTTTTCATCCAACATCTCAGTTCTTATCGACGGCAAAACAGCAGGCGGCTGCAAAAAAAAAACTCTGATGAACTCACTTCAGTCCTGCTGCCCAGGAACCAACAAAAGAGCAGGAAACGTTTGTGATTGCAGAGTGAAAATAATGAAACGTTCAGCAGGTAAAGAGGCGAGTTTCTCCTCTGGAGTTAATGAAGAGCAGAAACAAATTCATCATCAGCAGCTTCCATATGAATGATTGTGTTGCTGTGAATGTGCTGGATGTTTATCGCTAACAAGCCGACGTTATGAGATGATGAATGTCAGCGTCTTGTTTCCGGCTCGTTCTGCCGCCTGCAAGTTTCCTAAAAAAACACAAAAACAATGAATCAATAACTCAACTTTAAACAGCAGTGAACATCAATAAGCTCCTGCCTGTGAGGAGCTGAAAAGAGTCCACAAACATGACCTGCAGGAAATCATAATGGCATGAAAACCTTCAACAAAAACATAAATGCATGAAGATAAACACCAACATGGATCCATGTTCAGATCTCCTGAGGTTTCAGGATGCAGCTCCTCCCTGATGGTGCTGATGGAGCAACAACAGACCTTTTTCAGAGCAGAATCCTTTTTTTAATGAGCTGCTCAGAACAAAAACAACATATATTTATAAAAATCAATGAAAATAATAAGGTCAAACCATAAATCTGTTGTCCTGTCCTCTGATCATCTTCAGTCACAGCTGTATTGATCAACAGCCTCCTGTGTGCACACAGAAACTAAGTTTATTTGCTGGAAGAGGAGTTCTGTGTTTCCACCACAAGAGGGCAGCGTGAGCAGACAGATACCTGAGTGACAGTCCAACTGTGTGTGTTATTTTTTTACTGTATGTGAGTTTTATTCATCTTCATCCTTAAAACATTTAACCAACACAGCTTCAGGAGTTTCAGGACGAGATTTTAAAAATGTGACTGATTCTGCAAACTTCAGATTCTCCTTTTGGGACTTTATTAGTATAATTCATCCAAACAGCTAAACATCTTGGTTTTAAAACTTTATTTTCAATATAAAACATGTTTCTTCTCAGTCTAAAAGTCAGTTTTTTGCCTCTAACAGTTTAGAAAGGACACAGTTTATCCCATAAAGATCCATTTTTATCAGAACAAAAGAGTTTGAGCACCAGTTTCTTCACTGTGCATCTGTGTTTGACTGAATGTGACCAAAGAGGAAATAAATTATGAGTTCAGACAGGCGATGCAAAGAGGAGAAACCCAACATATTAAATGTTTTAAAGCTTTGATTTTAGCTCATCATCTCACCGTCTTTGCAGCTGAAACATTCACGGTGCAGCTGGTTTGGATGTTGGATGTTTCTGCATGTTTTCTGTGGTTAAAGAGAAGAAACTTTGCTTGTTTTAATCCAATAACAGGAGTGTTATTTCCGTCCTAGGAGCAGCGTTGAGTCCAATCAGCACAGCAGAGCTGAAATTTAAATGCATGAGCCCGGAGATGTGTGAGTGAAAAAAAAAGAAAAAAGAAAAGGTTGTTCATTTCGTGTCTGTGTCTGCGCCTGAAGTGTGTGCAGCCAAAATGAAGGCGGTGCGAGGCCATTATGAACAAGCACATTTGAAAAGGTCAGTCCTCCCCTTGACTCCCTCATTTACTCTGGATTCCCGGGTGACGGGGTGCCACAGTCTCCTTGGAGCACTTGTTAAGAGACCATTAATCAGATTTCTCCAGACATGGCATGCAATTTATCAGAGATTGTTTATCCTTTTTTCATTTACGCTCCTGTTCTGAGTAACAACAGTGAAAAAAAAGAGGCTTCTTGAGGACTCGCTCGTATTCAAAGCTGCTTGTTAGAGTCCAATAGAGAGAAGACTGAAGGAAGTTAGCAGGCGAAGTTATGAGATAAAGTTAAGATACATATTTTTATTTCAGAAATTAATGATCAAAGACACAACAGATGCAAAAGAAGCAGCAGCAGAGACAGTAAAGTGTATCAGCTGGATGGAAATACGGTCTGAATGTAATTAATAAAGATAATTTCAGCCAATTCAGTTTTATTAACTCCCCGACACTTTAAGATCTCCTGAGTAACTGCAAAGCACGAGAGAAATAAAAGTGATGCAGATGTGATGATGAGAAACCATTAAAACAGATTAAAGTAGATTAAAACCAACATAACAAGTCAAACAGATAAAAAGGAGTTGAACTTTTTACTCAGTTTGTATTTTCTGTCCTTAGAAGAATCTCAGTTACACTATGAAACTAAAGATGCATTTACTGTTCAGCTTAAACGGACCGCAAAAGGGAAAAATACGTGAACTTCTATGCATCTTAACCTCTTAAAAACAAACAAAAAAAACTGCAGGAAGCTGAAAACGGACTGTGGACTGACTCAGAGCAAATCTGTGAGCTGACTATTGTTCAGGATGTTACTTTACAAAGGTTTATGTCATTTCTAAATGCCGCAAATGTTTGTAACTGATTCAGTTTACCTCCTGGGTGGGAAAATTAAGCAGCCTAAACCTCTACAGACTACAGGTGTGGAGGAAACATTTTCATACATAACAGACCTCATCTTTTAAAAGAGAAGTAAAATATTTTCAGGCATATTTTTGTGCAGTTGAAAGGGAACGTTCTCACTGTGCTTTCAGTGAGTTTCAGGCACTTTTTCCCTTCATCATATGTTTTTAGCATGCAAGGGATTCCTGGTTTTAAGAATTAAGTTAAAATAAGACTTGCATCAAAATGCGTTGTGATTTCAAACTAGTCTGATGACGTCATGAAGGAGTGTGGCATCACGGGATTTTCCTGTTTTCTTGTTAAACAGCCTCCATTGCAGCTGAAAATCAGTTTGAAAGTTTGATTTATGTCACATTTAGTCACATTAGCTGACTTTCTTTCCTGCTCTGATTGTTGTTATTCAGGAAATCAGCGTCATGCAACAGAGTTACTTTGAATAAAACGACAGATTTCTTTGAGTTTGAAACATTTCTAACAAAGAAAGTGCACAACTCAAAATATATAACAAAAATATTGTTTTTTTCTGGTTATTTTAATGTGAAAATGTGCATATTTTGAATGTAACAGTGCTGCTTTAATCATTTAGTCTTTGCACAAACACACACAGGTGTAAATGATCTCAAGACGCCTCATGAGTTCGACACTGAAGCATTTTGCCACGTAAACGAGACAACCGTCTGTTTTGCTGTTTTGCTGCAGACCTCAGACCTCAGACGGGGAACCTGGTGGTTTTCTGTGGGATTTTGCTCATTCTGTAATTTCATGGCACATCGTGTCATCAGTTGCACTAAAATGAACCTTTTTAACAGCCAGTAAACACAAACCAGGCATCAGGTGTAATTTCAGTGACTCTCTCAGATCACCTTTTAGTGTAAATGCAGGCGGCTGAACTTAGCAGACACACACACACACACACACACACACACACACATAAAAATATAAACATGCAGTTCATCCTGAGGACGATCTGATGAAGGTCACTCAGTTCGTTTCTACGTGATTCTCCTGCTGGTTCATTGGACATCTTCTTCTTTGTTTTGCATTTTCAAGCCTGAATGTTTTAAACCAAACGACTACATTTAGCCATGATGGGAGTGTGTGTGTGTGTGTGTGTGTGTGTGTGTGTGCGAGTGTGTGTGTGTGTTCTGTTAATCCAATAAAGCTGCAGTATCTACAATGTCCTCTGGATTCTCTATAAAAAGACAAAGTCGTTGGTAAACAGTGATCCTGTCATGTAAACAGGATTATTGTGAAGAATGCAGACTGTTGTCTCCCAGCGTCGCCATGACGCCTCATCATGAGAATCTAAATGCAGAACTAAGTACAACACATGCAGACAAATCATTCGAATAAACACACAAATATGTGCTTCTCTATAACTTAACACACCTCATCATTTCTAACAAAGTTACAGTGAAACCCCACTCGGATATTTCTCTTCTTTTTGTCGTGCAGCCACCCCCCCCCGACCTGATCTGATCAGAATGAACTGGATGTTGTGGATCATTACACACAGAAAACACAGTGACCAGGCTGTTTGTATCCCCAGAAACATGAAGTGAGCTTCAGAGCAGAAACCATCCGGACCGGCCGACATATTTAACGTGCAGCTGATTCATATTTGAGCTGCTTTATATTGAAGCCTGTGAAATTCCTTAGTGGAGAGACCGGCCGGGGCTCTCCATGACAAAACTGTCAATGAGTCACCGCGGGGAGCACGATAGTTTAAAAGGGACCGGAGGCTTTACAAAGCTGATTTTAAAACACCTCATCTCTGCTCACAAGGTCAGAAAATCAGCTGCGAAACAGACAGAAACGACTGGATCAAAGCAGGAAACGTGACGGTGGAACACAGGAAGCTGCAGCGGACAGCTGAGACTCAGGAGGGCGAACGAAGTGTGAAGTTTAAGAGAAACATTTGCATTAAATTAAACTCCACAAATCAGAAGCTGATCACTAATCAATGTGCAGCTCTTCATTACTGCAGTCAGCTGCACCTGTGCACTTAAGGCCTTCCTTAAAGCTCCGCCCCCTTTCCACTTTCACTCTGTTTGCACAGGTGTGACTCACCTGAGCTGAATGCATCAATCAGAGTTAATTGACGTCTCAAAACAATGAGAGCTGCAACCAAGTTGTCAGGAAATGATGTTGGAATTATGTGTTTTTTTACAAACCACAGATGTGTTGAAACTTTGCAAAACTTCACATTTCTGAAGTTATGGACTCGTGAGGTTCAGGCACAAAAAAAGAAGGAAAAAAAGTTAAAAAATTTCACGTTTTGGCTTAAAACTTTTAGAAAAACAGTTTGAAAACACATCCATGATCCTTAAAATGAAACTTTTAAGCTTGATGTCGTCTCAAACGCTGATCTGCTGCCTGGAATCAAAAACAGAGCACATGGAAGGCTGCGTCATCTTCATCATCTTCATCGTGGAAGACACTGAATGCAAATGTGAGTTCTGTTTAACTTCACTTCAAATTCAAACTGTTCAAAGATGGACAGTAAATGTTGTCATTCTGACTTTAGAAAGTTACAGTTATTCAACATCAAACTTCCTGTTATCTAGAAAATAGTAGAAGTTTGCTGCAGAACAAACTTCTTATAAAAAGAGTGAGATGAGACGATGTTAGCGTTAAAAAAAAGCCACCAAAGAAGCGTTAGTAAGTTTGTATTTCCCCCTCCGGTTTGGGCCGACGGTGGAGTGAATCATGGAGGTAATGAGTGTGTCACCTCGCTGCTCACACTGTTGCTTCTGCAGCCTGTGATTAGTGCTGTGAATGATAGATGATGTTTCTGAGCAAAACATTTTCCTCTCCGTCCTCTCGCTGGCACGTTGCTTAACAGCTTCTTTATCAAGGAGCTGGACCGTTTTTGCATTTTCAAGCCCTGAAGAAATGGGCGGAGCTTAAGAAAAGAGAAGATAAATGAACCGTCAGAGAACGAACGTGCTGCTGGATGAAAAGCTGCAGCCATTGTTTGCACTTAGAACGAGGAAAATCCTGCCACATGGACATTTTTATCTGGACATGAATGATGCAACGCGGTGTAAAGCGTCTGTAACTCCTCCTGTCCTCTTTGTCTCACACACGTCATGGTCCCTCCAGAACCCTAATGACCCTCAAACCACATCAGTTCCTGTTTTCCATCCAAACATATTAAGCCTTAAATCAACACCCTCACCTGACGCCTCCCCTCAACCCTCACCTGCCAAAACTCACCTGATGACTGACAGGCTGCAGCATGCTGCAGTAGTTTTTGTTCTTGTTACAGGTGGAAGTTTTTACCTGCATGTAAAGTCCTTTCAGCACCGTAGATGTGAATTTACAGCCGTTACAGAAATGCGAAACGCTCCAGCTGCAGCGACTCTTTAAACATCTACAGCCTGGAGAAGATTTATCACCTTCAGTTTGCTGCTGCATCTCAGTGAAAGGTGCTTTATTCATCTGTACAATGAAGAGTTACACTAAGTATGCACTCAGGCTGTGCACATTTCCCAGCATGCATTTCATTTTTGCAAGAGCTAGCATTGGTTTATAAGAACAAGCTTTACTTTACGTATCATGTCTTTGTTTTAAACACTCCAGCTCTGCTCAGAAACGTGTGATATGAACACAGTTTTTTAGTTTGACTCACTGGACTGTGATTGGACGGTTGTTTCAGTCGCCATTTTACTCCGAAGCTGTTTTGTAAGGACGCCATCACTGCATCCTGAAGACAAATGTGACTGGCTTTAAGAACTAGAAGCAAACCGAGTGAAAGTAGTTTCCTCTGTAGATGAATGATTACAGCTGCAGCCGGTCGTTTCTTCAGCACTGCAGCTGCACAAGACGAGAGTGTGTGTTCATTTTTTAAATTAAAAATGTTAGTTTTTAAGACTTTTACATGATGTTATTTGCAACATCAGTTGCAGAGTTAAAACAGTGACTCAGTTTGAAGTCAAGAAGCCTCAGTCTGGTTGTAAATACAGTTTTAGACTGATTGTCTCACTTCCTCTCTGAAAGCAGAATCCTGCACCGGATATGTTTTGTGATTTTCTGAAACAGTCAACAATCCAACCCACTTTTTTGTAGCATTTTTACAGGTTTTAAAGTTTTATTTTCTTACGGCATCATGTCTATTATCCCAAATTTGTGCTATTAATCGTTTCAAAGTGACGAGGCATTAAATAAAAGTCACAGAATAATCTGGAGAGACATCGAGGGGGAAGTTATGACTTACTGTTCATCCCACCCGTGTGTGTGTCTGTGTGTGTCTGTGTGTCTGTGTGTGTGTCTGTGTGTGTGTCTGTGTGTGTGTCTGTGTGTGTCTGTGTGTGTCTGTGTGTGTCTGTGTGTGTGTCTGTGTGTGTCTGTGTGTGTCTGTGTGTGTCTGTGTGTGTCTGTTTGGGTGTATAATGTCGTGCAAACAGGATCATTTAAAGCATCAGTGAATCTCTTTGCAGCGTTATGTGAGGAGGGAACCGTGTGACAGTTTGAGGAAGGAAACACTTTTCGGTTTTAAAGCAGCTTTGTTGCAAAAAATGCAAATTAAAAAGGACAAAACTATCAAGGCTGCGATCTAAATTTGTCTTCAGCTGCTTTCCGTCTTCATCCTGAAACCTCTGAACTTCTTCAGGCAGCCGGCGCCCGGGGATCCTCTGGTCTTTGTGTTTCGGTGGAAGGGTTACCTGCAGTCCCGGCGGTTTTCGCTGTTGGCTCGTCTCACTGCTTATTGGAGATAATTGCCTCTGAGTGGTTGGGCATTGAGAGAGGGCTACTTTAAATACCCCAGAGTCCCACACTGCTATCTCCCAATGCATTATTCACAAACAATCATGGTTTTACTGTATCTCTCTAAAGCCCTGCTGGTGTGTCTGTGCACACACACACTCTTGCACACACACACACACACACACACTCACAAGCCCCTAATCTAAAAGCTCACACAGAAACCACCTTCCTCTATAATGAAATTTTAGTGGAAGGATTGTCTCTTGTTTGATAGAATAAGAACATTTTCTTTCTCCTTTTTTTTTTTGCAAATTAGTGTTTTCCAGTCTAACTTCTTAATCTCACTGATGGAGAAGTGTTTAAAGAGTTTGGAGTGTTTTTGGATTTTAAAGGGATTTCTCAATTTGTGGAGTTAAAACAAACTGATCGTCTTCACTTCTGATGCAAATAAAGGCAGGAAAGCCTCAGCATGCGTCCTGTTGGGAGGCAACAACGTCTCGTTGAATTAAGATATAATTGAGGAAAACCTGTTCAGAAGGAACAAAATGAGAACAATAATCCTCCCTGTGGTCTGGATTGTCAATCCAGTTTGTTTTGATGATAAAGAGGAACATATGTTGGCTGCACAGATTGTTTGTGTAAAAAATCTGCAGGGAAAAAGGATGAAAACAGCTTCTCCGTCCTGCAGAAGCTCACTGTCTTCATCCTCAATCACATTGTCTCATGAAACTGATAAAAACCAGTTATTAGCTCGGGGACAGCCTTTGAATTTCAATCCCACAAAGCTTTTCACTTTGATGCCGCCAGCGAACACTAGAGGGAGCTGTGTTCTCTGTTGACGGTGGACGTGTTTGTTGGTGTTTGTGAATGGTTGGATGTGGTGGCAGAGCCGCTGCTGCTGCTGCTGCTACTGCTGCTGCGGCTGCTGCGGCGGCTGCAGAGGTCACAGTTCCTGGTGAAATCTGCAGGGAAATCCTCTCCTGAGACGCTCTGAGTTTCTTATGTAATGTGAGGAGCGTTGAAGGTGCTGAGGGCTTGTTTGGGTGCTAAAAGGAATCAGGTCAAAGCAAACTAAATTCTTTTGCACAGTTTTAAAGACAGATGCTCTCCTGTAGGAGGTTTCCTCCCTGTGCAGCGTGTGTGTGCTCGGTGTGTGTAGTAACACTGATGTACAGTGAAAGGACAGGTGTGTTTTTACATGAAGTTCTCACCTGTGGTGCAGCTCTGAGTGGACGTCCTCGTGTCAGAGTTAATTATAACAGTCGCTGCGTCGCCCAGATCCACGCACAGCAATAAAAATGTGGCAATTTGTGTATTAAACAACTGTGAAAGTGCACTGCGTCGCAGAAATTGCAACAGATGGTAAGTAATTAGGAAACATATGATAACATCGTGGTGTGTAATTGGGATGGGGTGAAGCAGAAATATGTCCGTGCTTTTAAATAAACGAGTATGCGTCGCTGAGAGCGTGAATTAAGGTGTGTATTAATAACTGTACAGTGGAAGTGAAAGGGACAAACTGGTGTGTGATGGCAGGAAAGAGGAGGAGAGGAAGCATCAGTCAACCCCGGGTGTGATGGGAGATTCGCCTTGAATCATCCTTTCTGTCAAAACACTGAAGCCAAAGATGAATTTCCCCTCCAGACACGTTTTTAAGAATTTAAATACAGTCTGACAAGATGGATATTTTGTTGAATTTGTTTTTTTTCTGAATTGAAAGTTAAAAAACACCCTGAAAAGGGGATTTGAGCACAATCGAGAAGCTGTGGACTGAAGGTTCGCAGGCCTCCACCAGGGTTTGCAACAGGCTGACTGGTTTTAAAGGCTGGACACATTTCAGCAGGAAGTGAAAGAAAAACTCCAGGGTTCAGTTCACATTCAGGACCTGCACACTTTTCTGTGTTTGCTGTCAAAACTTTCACGATGCTGATGCAAACTTTGACTCTTTTATCAGCTCTGCTGCTTGAGCCGGTTCTGTTCAGGGTTCCTGTAACGTTGACGCTCATTTACACCAGTTTTGAACGAAACCATTGAGATTAAAGATGTTTCATCATTAACAGAGGAAGTCACTCAGTTTAAAGCAACCTGTTGAATCTGATGCACCAACTTTGGTTCCAAGAAAAACCTGCTTTTGTTTTGGGAACCAACTTTTCCTGTTCTGCGTTAATTTTTTTGGTCGTGATGCTTTCAAATGTTTCAGGTGCTCACCTTGTGATGGAGGTTTCAGCTTTCTTTTCCTGTAGTTTTTCTTTTACTTTAGTGATTTTATCGTATCGATATTGTACCTGAGATAAGTTTGAATCTCAGGTTTTAGGGAGGTGTACAGACGTCGCCCCCTTCAGCAGAGGAATGTGAAAACACCTGTGTAAAGATACAAGTCAGTATCATCCAGGTCTGACATTTTAAGGGATATAAACATTTGAAAAATCATGTTTTTGATTGTTGTGGATGTTTAAAAACTCAAACTAATAATTTACCTGGTTGCAGGTGAAAGAGCGACAAAGACATTTTGGTGTAAAAGCATCTCGGCGGTGACTCACAAACACAAAGCGTCGCTTCATGGCTCATTGTCCAGGTTATCAAAACACACACACACACACACACACACACACACACACACACACACACACCCACGCACTCAAGGACACACACATTCAAACGAGCATGAGTCTGGCACGCTGCTGGATTTTTCCCTCCCACTGACAGATGGATGGGGTTAATATCATAATTAAGCACCTCAGCCGACGGTTCCTGTTTACCGCTCGGTTGCTAGGCAGTGACATCAGCTGATCCCTCCCTCCTTCCTCTCTAATCCCTTCCCTCTCCCTCACACTCCCTCACACAAACACCACCTCTCTCTCTCTCTCTCTCCTTCTGATAGGCAGCGCAGACGTGGGCAGAGTGTGGGGGTATAGGAAGAGGAGAGAGCGGGAGGGTAGGTAGTGGAGTGTGTGTGAGGCTGTCAGACGGCGTGGTCTGGGTCTGAGGACAGAGGATCACTGGGAGACGCAGCAGCAGCATCAGCAGCAGGAGCAGCAGGAGCAGCAGGAGCAGCAGGAGCAGCAGCCTCCTCCAGACCTCCATGTAGACCCCGTGTGGTGGTGGTGACATCCACAGATCACCTGGACCTGTCCACCCATCAGCACCCACCCAGGACAACACCCAGCCTCTTCCACAGAGAGAGGCGAGAAGAAGAGGAGAAGAAGAAGAGGAGGAGGAGTAGGAGCAGGAGCAGGAGGATAAGGGGGTTGGTCTGTTTACCTTTTTTTTTTTTTTTCTTTCTCAGTTTTTTTTTTTTTTTTTTTTGGTTTTGGGAGTGGGCTCCGGGCTGGACCGCATGCATGACACAACGCAAAGGCGAGAAACCCACCATCAGCATCCAGGAGCACATGGCCATTGACGTGTGCCCTGGTCCCATTCAGCCCATCAAGCAGATCTCAGACTACTTCCCCCGTTATCCGCGGGGCCTCCCCCCTGCTGCGCCCCACCAAGCGGGCCACGCCGGGCCCCCGAGCCCTGCCCTCTCCGCCTCCGCCACCGCCGCTGCCGAAAGTGACCGCACCAATGAGGATAAACCGGACCGGGCTTGTGCCGGAGCCTCCGCCTCCTCGCAGGCCACCAGGAGGGACGAGGAGCCCGACGTGGAGGGATACGACTCGGACGACTCCAGTGAGTGATGGTCTCCTCCTCCTCCTCCTCTTCCTCCTCCTTGTCGTCTCCATCCTTCTGTTTACCACCGTGTTCTCCATGTGTCTATCCCTTTTAGTTCTTCCTCTCCCTCCTCTCCCTTTTCTCTTAATACTGCATCTCCATTTTTTTTTTTTTGCCACCGGTTGCCAGGCATCCCTCCAGCCGTGTGGCTTTGTGGCTCTATCTGTCACCTTTTCTTCCCTCGTCCATCTCTTTTCTACCTCCACTCGCCTGCTGCGTGTGTGTATGTGTGTGCATTCATGTTGTGCATCCCCCCATGTGTGTCTGCGTGTGTGTGTGTGTGTGTGTGTCTCCGCGCTGCAGCTAACTCTTTCCCTCTCAGTCGACAGACAGCCAACTGTTGCTGCTGCAAAGAACATAACTCCCCTCCTCCTCCTCCTCCTCCTTCTCTTCCTCCTCCTGCTCCTCCTCCTCTGCTCTTCAACTGAAAAGAAAGATATGTGCAATTTTATGGGAGCAAATGATTGCATGTGTCTGTCAACGAGTGTGTGTTTGTGCGTTTCTGTGTGTGTGTGTGCATTCTTTCTCATCTCATCTCGGCAGTGTGTGCAGGGCGCTCGCTCTCCGCTGTCGATCAGCCTCACCGGGCTGTATGATTCATGGCTTCTTGGTGAAGCTTCAAATTAGTCGCAGTTTTGCGCTCAGCAGAGTCTGGCTGCGTCTCTGCGCTCGTCCACCAACCGCGTCGCACCGACTGGTGGCGAGATAAGCAAGTTCCAATTGTGTGAGCATACTGTCGGTCTGCCGGTCTGTTTTTGTGTTAGTTTCCAGAGCATAAAGGTGTGTGTGTGTGGATTTGTGTGTGTGTGTGTGTGTGGGGTTCATATCTGTCTCCATCACTGAAGGGAGGCTCCTCCGCTGAATGTCATTCCTTTAATCTCAGGTTTGAGTGGACGAATAATAAAAGCAAATTAATAATAACATGCAGCACGGCTGTCGGAGCAATAAAAAGTCAGAGGAGGAATGAGATTTTCTGCAAAAGCATTTTTTTTTTTTCACTCCCAGCAAACATTTTCCTCTAAAAAAGATGCTGCGACAGGCTGCAGCAGTTCTGAGAACTCCAGCAAACGCAGCGCTGGAACAGAAGCTGCTGTCACCTGGATCCTTTTTACAAACCTGACGCTCAGTGAAACAGGGAAGGTGTCCGAGCATTCGGTTGCGTCTGAGCTCGGCCCTGCTGCAGCTCGGTCTGAACAACATGTTGCTCTCACGGAGCAACAAAACCCGACTTCACCGTCTGCTCCTATCAGACTTTAACAGCCTTCCCAGAGCTTCGCCGTGCACAAGAGACTCGTGATTGCAGGTTAATGTGTGACAGCAGTGCAGCTTCTCCAAGAGTTAATCCACGCAGAGCGGCATGCAGGGGGTGGGGGGGGCTTAGGCCATCTCTAATCCAGAACTGGACAGGAGCATGGGGTGGATGGTAGGGAGCAGGAGCAGGGAAGGCAGAGCCGGCCTGGCAGATGTTGCTCT
>JAQMCX010000013.1:2807248-2850069 GCA_029814765.1 Acanthurus leucopareius
GCAGCTTCTCCAAGAGTTAATCCACGCAGAGCGGCATGCAGGGGGTGTGGTGGGCTTAGGCCATCTCTAATCCAGAACTGGACAGGAGCAGGGGGTGGATGGTAGGGAGCAGGAGCAGGGAAGGCAGTGCCGGCCTGGCAGATGTTGCTCTGTGACCTCGGCCGGACGACCAGGGTTTCACTCAGTGGGGAAAAAAAGAGACACAGAGACTCATTTTTCCTAATTTGTGTGAGCAGTCCGCGATGAGCGAGAGACTTGACTTCTGCAGCCGGTTGAGACTTTCTGAGGGCGTTTGTTTTTTTGTTTTTTTTTTAGCCATGGCAACATGGTGTTTTTCGAAAGTCTGTGTTGGTGCAATGTGAAGTGTTTGGGACTCATTTTAATGAAGTGTAAAGTGACACTTCTGCTCTCAGTTCTCTCCAGAGTTTATGAGCTAAAAGTTGACTGCGGACACATTTATACAACCAGATACAGTCCATGTTTTATACATGTTCAAATTTATTTAACTACAAGTGCACCTGTGAGCCGGATGAGAAATCAATCTTAGTTTTCTTGCTTTGTTTTGTCCTTCTTTGCTGTATGAAACTCGGGGTGGGACACAGCAGTCCAAAAGATTAGATAAACTACAAACAAAAACCCACCAGCTGCTTTCTATTTGCTCTAATGTGCAGCCGCACAGTATTTTCTTTCAGTTTTGCCTCGGGCAGCTGTGGCTCAGAGGGGAGAGCCGCTTGTCCATTAGTCACAGGGTTGGTAGTTCGATCTGTGTCTCTTCCTGTCTACATGTTAAAGTGTCCCCAAATTGCTCCCAGTGGTCAGGCTCGTCCAGATCACCGTTAAGTGCTTCGTCAGTCAGAAAGTGTTATATTCCGTCATCTGCTATTATTATAAAGACAAGATCCCGCTGACTCATTGTTTTCTGTCGTAGTTTTGATTGGAGAAGTTAAATGCATCATTTTCTGGTGTTCAGGTGTGCAGAGGTGGTAAAGAAGGTAGAGTTTAAACTTTGCTTTGCTCTTTTTAAAAACTTTCTGTGTGTTTGGAACCAAATGCAACAAGTCAGTGCCTGTGAGGACGGACTGGAGAGTGTGCAGCGTCGTCCTCACACCAAGGACGCAGAGCTCTTGGAGGGAAACTGGGGGAGGCAGTGGGATGCAATCAGGAGGATAACAGCAGGCTTTTCAACCTGCCTTCAAGTGTCGCCATTCAGAACAGATACACACACACTCCTGCCTCTGAAGCTGCAGGAGTGAAGTGTGCAGAGTGAAGTCTGAGAGGTTCAGTGTGCAACTTCATGCAAGTTCCTCATGCAGCCAGAGATGCACGAGCAGCTATGAGGTTGGATGCAACAGGTGTCGTGATGTTGTGGCATTCATCTACTACGGGGTTAGTACCTGCTCAGATGTTCTCAAGGTGTCAGAGGAGCTTCAGTCCCACTGCAGGTCGACGCAAACGTCAAATCACAGCAGCCCTCCATCTTCCTGCTAATAAGGCAATTAGACACAAACATCTGCCGGAGCGTCATCTTAATGATTTTACAATCACCTGAAGAGTTATCAGCGATGCAGGATAATTATGATGTCAACTTCACACACACACACACACACCCACACACAACACCTTGACAAACACCCCACACACACACAAATAAAGCCACATGCAGAAGAAGCACCAAAGTCACTCTGGTTGCAATGAATCGTAAGCAAATATTGGCTGATCTTCATGCTCTGACTCATCTGCACGTGTGTCACCAGCCTCACCTACAGTGCTAACGTGTCTAATGAAGGCAGGAACGAAAATAAAGAAAGAAATAAATCACAAGTGGCTGTTTGGGTCTGATGCAACATCCCAAATGATCCCAAGCTGCTGCTGCTGCCATGGGAGTTCCAGAGGAGAAACACGAGGCGTATAAACAAAATACAACCACAGCAGCAGCAGTTTGCTTCAGATATCTGATCTGCACTCTGTGGGTGATGAAGCATCCCATCATGTGCTCACAGCTCCATTTTTGTGTTGTGCATTTAGGACCAGAGACAGAAAGCATGACCTCATACTGGCTCACTTCCTGCTCAGCTGCAATGCAGTTTAACTAACGAAAAAACTCAAAAAATCAACAGTTATAGGAAGTTTTGCTGTCAGACTCAAATTTTCAGATTCACAATTTTGCATCAAACCTTTACAGTCGTTGCTTATTCAAAATGAAATGCAGCCAATAAGACACAGTTTATTCTTTTGCCTGCATGTGATGATTAAACAGAAAACTCTGACTTTGTGTCCTCTGACCAAAGGAAGCTCGTGTTGTAACTCTCCATCTACTTGTAAAAAATATTTTGGCAGATATTCATGTTTTCTGATGTCAGGACCTCACGAAGCGAACGAATGAAAGAACGTCTAGTGAATAAAAATCAAAATGTTATGACAAAGTCCTGGAATATGCAGCAAACAACAGAGCATGATATGCAACAGGGTGAGACGATTTATCCTCTGAGATCGAGCTGCAGCGTTAAAAGAGAAAACACAAACCAAGACTTTATGATAAAAGACGGGGACACATTTTGACTGACGGCTTCCACTGAACAACAACATGCATATAAGAAAAAAAGGCTAAAATTTATTTACAAACCACATTCTTCTGTTCTGTCATCTTAGTTTGTGTGTGTTTGAAACTTTACTTCATCGTGGAGGTTCAGGAGAGTTCGTGCACGCCTCTGATCACGTGCACACGAGTCACACTGAGCCGAAGTCATTTCTCCTTCCTGGCGGTTCAGGCGACGGCGCTGTGATCCGAATGAAAAACCTGCTTCGGTTTGGATTTGTTTGATTGTCTTTCACAAACTCCTCCGCAGAAACCAACGTTCACCCCCGATGCTGCACGAAACAAAAGAGAGGAACTCTCCTCTTCCTGTTGTTTGTGATTTGAAAAGAGCCGGTGATGGCCCAAATTGGCTCTTCATGGTCCTGCGGGACTTGATCCAGTATCTGCATGCTTCCTCTGGGGGAGGGGGAGGGGGAGGGTTTGGGGGTTTGGGGGGGAGGGAAGGAGGGAGGATGATGAAGCAGTGTGGCGGTGTTCTTTTCTCCCTCATGAACCAAATCACACCGGGACATCTCAGTCCTCGCTAAAGAAACCTGCTGGCTAATCTGCATTTTCTGACTCATTGTGGCTCGATCTTGATTTTAATTGAAGCGGAAAAGTGCATCACCCACCAAGCATCCCAGCTCCCCTCCGAGTGGGGGAGGGCGGGCGAGGGGGGAGTAATCAAAACCATTTGGACATCCGGATCTCTGCCACATCAATTAATGGTTTTTTTTGTTGTTGTTTTTTGTTGTTGTGGGGGCAGAGGGCCGCGTCTCTGCCGGGGCTGGAAGGAACAGCCGGTGTGACCCACATGGCCGAGCAGGCCCTGGTGTTTTTGAGAGATAAGCCTCAGAGCCACGTGTGTTGACAGGACGAGTGCAGGTTGGTTGGAGGGGGAGTTGGTAAGGTATGCGCGGTACACAGCGGCCTCCCCCGAGACGTCTCGCTCCGCCGGCGCTGCCGTCTCCTCAGCACAAGTCTGCAGCCACTGTGTTTGTTTGTAGTTGTCAACTGTGAGGAGAGAAGAAGTCGGTCCAAAACAAAGCAAGATGATCTGTGAGAAACTGAATCACAGCTTCCCCACAGGCTCTTTAAGACTCCTGGAAAGTTTCAGATCCAATATTGTTAATTTTTGGCCTTAAAATGTCTTAAATATGATTGAAAGGTTTGGAGATTGATTGGATTACGACACATTATTCTTTTAAAGTTGAATGAGCTTCGTCGAAGTCTTGCTCTTAAGGGTTTTTTTAAAAAACATGATCACATGTACTTCTATAAGTAATAAGACAGATGTTGTTTTCATCTAATAGACTACGTGCAAGTTTAATGAGATCTAATTCAAGAACAAGTCATAATCCTTAAATCTCTTACAAAAGTGTTTAAAACTTTCATGAAAGTCTTAAATGTAGCTCGTTGAAACCTGCAGAAACCCTTGAAAACATATTCAGTTGATGTTGAAGATAGTTTTTAATTTAGAGCAAAATGTGAGAGAACTTCCTCAGTTAAGATGTTCCTCGTTTGTTTGAGGTTTTCACTCAAGTACGAGTGTCGACACAGTTATAACAACAGTTACAAGGTGTTTTTCATGCCAGCATTTACCTGCAAATTTACCTGTAAATCAGGACGACTAACCTGGTAACATGTTTTAGGACTGATCTCATGTGTTTTATGTCAAAAAGGAAGGAACGATAGAGAACAGAGGTCAGACTAGTGATGATGGATGTGTGATGAACATCTTTACATGCTTATAGAAGACAATTCAATATTGTTTCTGCAAATTTGTTTTGCAAAATTAATGAAAACCAGAATCAAAATTTACTTTATTGGACAAATATTTGAACACATACAAGGAGATGAGGAGGATCAGCCAGATGTGACCAATCACAGCTCCACAGCAACACCTGGCCTGATGTTTCCTCTCTATTCTGCAGCAACCAGCAGACATTTTGAGTTTAGATATATCGAGTATGTCAGATATCGATCTGTCAGGAGGAAGAGATGCATGACTGGTGCATCTTTACTTGTTGATAAAGAGGAAACATCTCTTACTGAAGCATCAGTAGTGAAGTAATGCACTGAAATTCAGCGATACATCACAGCTGGACGTAGCCGAACACTCAACGAACTACATCCGAGAACCTCCAACTGTAATAATGACTGAGGTCAAGTTCGCTCAGTCTGTGGAGATTCATGAAGGATTTAAGTTGTTCTTTAAAAGCTCATCTCTGACATGTGGGGTCAAGTTTTATAATTGAATCTAAGAGTAATGAAGCAAAAACTGGAGCTTTTTTTCTCTCTAAGCCTGCAGAATTTGTCCTGCAGTCCGGCGAGAGCACGAAAACACATAAACCTGATGATGCCAGAAAAAGGAAATGACAGTTTTCAGGTGCGAGAGAAAAAAATAATTGACTATTCCCCCGTGAAACAGTCCAATTTAAAGTCTGGCTCCTTTTTTTGGCTTTGAGAAATATAAATGCTCGACTTGCTGCTCACACAAAAAAAATAGAAGTTATAACATTACACAGCCGCCTAAATGCAATGTGTTTACAGTATCACTGGTGCAAACACTCCATGCTAACACTTTAGCGTGCTGCAGAGTGTTAAAAGGCGCCGGCCCCAGAAGACGACACTGATGCTGTCAGAGGTGAGGATCAAATCTCCAAAGTAGCTAACAGTTTAGCAGAAACAAACACTTTTAGCATCCGAGCGTCAGGATAATCTCCTGAACCGTCAGTGTATTCCTTTAAGGGCTGAAGAGGAGGGAAGTGTGTGTCGGGGCCATCTGTTGCCTCTCACACACCAAAAGCCATTTCCAGACCTTTTTTTTTTTGTGCAAAACAGAGGGCTGCATCAATCCACTAAAAAAAAAAAAAAACTCCTCCCCTGAGCCTCGTAATGCTCGCTTCAATGTAAAGAGTGATTTTAGTGCTCAACCCTGCAGAATCCTATTAGGAGTCTATCTGCAAGCTGTCATGCAGTAGTAATGACTCACAGGAGTGTCCCGTGTTTTTTTTTCCCTGTGACTAACCCGCCGCTAACAAAGCCGGCCAGATCGTCAGCCTGTTCACATCGTGGGTTATCATCGTTATTGTCACCGGTGCCGCCTCTCCACGGGAGCCGCCGAGTGTTTTAAGTTAGCAGCAGTTGTTGTGCTCCATCGGATTCAAACTCTGCCTCCGTCCTCCCTTCATCCCCCCGCTAAGCACATTATGTAATGATAATGCCAGCTATTACACAGATCCATTTGGCGTCTGCGGGGCCTGTCATCAGGCGAGGGGGGGGAGAAATTCTGTTTGGCTTTGCATGCACACACTGACGGGTGTGTGTGTGTGTTTTAAATATGGCGGGTGAAACACAGGCTCTTAAAAGCTGCAGGTTTTTTTGTTTTGTTGTTTTAAATGCAAAATCCACCTGTTTTGTTTTTGTTTGGAGCTGTTTAAAGCGAGGAGAGCTTCATCCCTCCTCTCACCCAGGAGCCAAAAACACACTCCATTTGTCTGAATTAAATCCTTTTGTCTGATCACTTCTGTCAACACCAAAGTGACAAATCAAAAACTAACTTCCTTCCTTCGTTCTGTCCGCAGAGAGCTCAGTTTTTCTCTCATGTCGGTGGAAAGCAGGAGGGAGCTGAGGACGCATTAAAGGAAACGTGGGCTTGAAAGTTCAAAGCTCTCAGATTGTTGCTTCTGATTGTGTTTACAGTTACGGACGTCGCCGCCGGTCGCATTTACATTTAGATTCGATAGAGAGCTGCAGGAACGAGTCCTGAAACCTGGAAATGAGCTCGCGTGGTTGAACTTCTGGTTCCCTCATCTTAAAGTCAATGAGTTTTTATTTGAATGGAGCTTTTATTCTGATGCCTGGAATTAGGTCTGCGGTAAACACAAGCTGGAGAGACTTAATGTCTTTTGTTCTATGTTAGAAAATGTGTCAGTAAATAAGCCGTTTGTGGCTTTTTATGGAAGATTTTTTGAAGCTTGTGTGTGTCTTAAAAACAATCGGTTAAATGAGACTTTAGAAAATAAACATCATCATGCTGAAGACATTAATCAGCTCACCTTCGTTGCTTTGTTGAGTCGACCTGCAAGAGAGTCAGAGAGTCGGCACTGAGAGAAAATCGTGGTTCAAACATAATGCAAAGTTCATACAGAAACTTTGCTTGTGAGGTCAGATTTCATGTTTCATCTCTTGTAGCAGAAACAGATAAAACAACTGTATTCCACCTCCACAAATCCAGAAACAAGCTGCTAATCGAAGTCAAACATGGATATTATTTGCAGGAACTGGTGACTACCAAATCAGAGCTTTAAGGAGACTTTTGTTCATCTGATGGACAAAATAAAACTGCATATAAGTTATAAATAAAGTTGTTCTCCGAGTGCTTAATGAGCAACTGTTTGCTAACAAATTAGTCGCTAAACTGATAATGTTAGCTTGTCTGAAAGTCTGTCTGCCCTCTAGTGGCCAAAATTGGTAGATGCAGATTTAATAATGAAAAAAAAACAGTATTGCTGCGTGTTTGTCACCTGATTGTTGTTAAAAATAAACCTGTTTTACTGCTGCGTTACCAAGCGTTGCCTTAGTAATCAGACGTTGTCGTCTTGTGTAAAATTTGTTTCTTTGTCATAAGATCCGTCAGAATTGAGCCTTTTGTCTTGTGTTTTCATTGTGACTTTTTGGAATTACCGTTATATTTACATGTTTATAGAGAAAGAGATTCATGTATTTGGAGCACACAGTCTTTGATGATTTGGAGCAACCACCTAGTGGCCATTAGGGGAACTGCAAGCTGTGACGGCTTCAGCGTTGCTACATTTAGTCCCCCTGGATGCTGTTACATGGCGACATATGGAGTCTAAGTAGCTGTGAAGATCACTCCATCTGCATGCAAACAAACACTGAAGCATGTAGAAACACTACATATCTGTTCAGATGATACTTTTTATAATGTTATTTTAAATAAATAAGCTCAAATAAGCTGCAGATCCAGAAAGAAATGCTGCTTCCTTCATCTCCACTGTTTCCTCTGCAGGTTCGAATAAAGAGGAATCAATGAATCCTTCAGTGTTTCCTGTGAAAAAACCACCTTAACATAAAGCAGTGCTAAAGAACATGACTGCAAACTACCAAATGTAGCTGCAGGATTGCTTTTTCCTCCTTAAATTAAAATAAATCTACATAATTTCACCATTCAGTGACCTAATCTGAAGATAACTTCTCCATTTTATCTTCAATAATTAATACAAATTAAAGTCGTGTGCTTCTAATGCACATATATGTGAGTTATATTTTTAAAAAATCAATGTTTTTTGTCATAATAATATTCTCAGCGGAGCTCAGCTGTAGTCGGAGGAGCTTTTTGTAAGTCAGAGCCCAACACGTCTTTTCTTACTCGGACAAAGAAGCTTCCTCTGCTTGAACACATGCTCTTTCACAGCTTCTGCATCCCACCTCGGCTCGATCGATAAAAGGTCTTTGCTCTGTTTCTTTGGACTCCTGGAAGCTGCGTCTCAGTATTTTCAGTCTTTTTTTTCTCTGTGGCCGCTCCCCCAGGAGGGAAAACTCAATGAGTAGTATAATCCAGCTCCGCCGTCGACAGACCACAGACCACAATGTCTGGCCTCCAAACGGAGAGCTGGGCTGCAAAATGCTCGCTGAGCTCACCTGGACTGATACACGGCAGGCAGGAGGGTTTCCTCATGTAGGTGTTTTGTTTTTTCTTCATTGTCTGCTGCTAAAATGCATTTTATTTCCTGCGGGTGGGGGGGCTGTCTGTCTTGCCAGATGGTCTCCTGACAACGACAGGCTTGAAGATTATGTATGTAATCTTTAATCACACGGTACTGAAGTTACAGGCAATATTCTTAATAAATAAGTATATTTTTTAAAAAGTATTATTTGAGTAATGGTGCATGTAATGAAACCAGAGATTTGTTTGGGTTTAAACTAGACAATAAAAAGTCAAAAGCAGCTGCTCTGAATTCAGCAGAGGAACATTTCCTGCCTCAGTTATAACAGATGAAGTGAAACTAATAACGCAGAGTTACAGATCAGGCGTCGCGTGATATTTCACTGTCATGTTCTGCATTAAAAGCGTGTTTAGTATGCACGCCGCGTCTCTGTGCGAGGTTTATAAAATCACAGAGAGGCTTACATAAGATCCATGACTCGTCCGCTTCTCTAACCCCACGGTGCCTGAGTCATCTGCAGGTCTGCGAAAACTCCAAAGGCCACAAAAAATTACATTTTTCCATGAAAAGTCCACTTTTATCAATAAATGCAGAGGCGGTGTTACTCTACAGCCTCCGAGCCTCCACTCAGGGTGAGGAGGGAAGCGAGGAGGAGTTGTTGCTTTACCTCAGATCACCGAAAAGAGGATGATGGAGCAAAAACACCTAAAAAAAAATTCAGATTATTAATAAGGTGTGCAGTAAAATGAAAGATTTTACTGAAAATTTAAGAAACTGTTCCTTAGATTTATGACTTTAGGGTTCAACAGCAGCTTTTAACTCACAGTTTCTCAACCTGTGCAGTCAAAAAACAGAATAAATGTGTTTAAAGGCCCCTGTGAATGTTGGCTTTATTGGAACAAAGCAAGATTTAGTCATAACACCTGGAAATTAGTTGCTTTGTTGAACTTCTGGTGCCCTCGTCTCAGAGTCAATGTGTTTCTGAAAAGGTTTTACGTCTTAAATAAAGTCTGTGGCTAATACAAGCTTACAGAACTTTAATGTTTCATTCTACAACATGAAATGAGTCGATAAATATCCTGCTTTTTGTTTTTGAAGGCTTTATGGGTCTTAAAGAAATGCGGTTGCTAAATGAGACCACAGAGGTCGGCGAGAAGTTAAACATCATCATGGAAAATCTGCTCATTTACTCCCCAGTCGCCTTTACAACCTTAATGTGTTTAAACTTCATCTGTTACAAACTTTCCAACCTGTAAAGTTATCAAGTTATAAGAAGCTGAGTGGTGATGTTGAGGTCATGTGACAGTGATGGAGTTTGTTTGTAGCTCAATTTTCTGGGATCTTTAAGCTTCAAACGTCAGATTATTGCTGTTTTTTTGTGAAAACGATCTTGTTGAACAAAAAGTGTAAACATCCTAAACTTTTGTTCAATGCAGAGTTAATTTTCTGCAGAAATTTCCTCTTTTTTTTGGCCTGCAGAATAGACAGAACTCTGTAGATCTGCACCTTCACATGCATGATGGGAAATCACCTGAGACGAGCTGCGGTGCATCCTGTCCAGTGATGAGTGGACAGAAAATAATGTAACTATCTCTTCCTGTTTGTAATCCCGCTGGGAGCAGATTAAACCTTTCTGCCGGTTGCAGCTCGTCTCTCTGCTGCTTCATATTCTCACAGTCGCTCGTCTTGATTTACATTCTGTCGGTCTCGACCTGATTCGGTGGGAGGAAGCGCAGAAGTCACCGACTGCCCCCTTTGATTCACACAGATACTCCGAGCCGCCTCCCTTTGAGCACCCTGAGGTTTGGCCTCATAATAACCAGAAGCCTTTGCACTATTCTCCAGTGTGTGTGTGTGCGTGCGTTATATAAAAAAAAAAAGCATCTATATAACCCTTTTAAAATGTGAATCCTCAGCCTTGAGTGTAAACACAATCCAGCGTTTGTTGTGCAGATGCTCCATAGAAACACTCACATGTTACATCTGTCGGTAATTGCTGCTACTGTTGCGTTTTCAAGACCCTCAACATGCCAACATGTTCTGAAAGACGTCACTCTGCGTCCGAACACGACGCCATGAATCAGTCATACAGCTTCAATCATTTCCCAAGCAACCCCGAGGCGTTTTATTGTGAAAGGTCACCTCAGGCGTCCCCTTCCTCAGATGAAACCAGGTGTTGTTGTTGTTGTTGTTGTTTTTTTTTCTGCTGTGAACCTCCGTGATGGAGAACCAACGACTACAAAGCAACTATTGTTCTCCAGCCAAGTGAGTCGGTGCTTCCAGGTTCAGCGGAAACACGGTCGGCCATGTTTTCAGCAGGAACAAAGTGGGTTACATCAGACAGTGGAGCTCCTCAGAGGACCGTCCACCCTGACCTCCAACGTCTGTGCGCCGCGGCGTCTCACTCCCACGTCAGGGGAGAAAAAAAAAGAGCTGCCAGTGAAAACAGACCAGGCAGAAATTGAATTGGGTTTCTTTTAAAAAACTGAGGAAATTGAACAAATAAACGTCTCGCACACTGACTGCGCTGACTCGGTGACATTGGAGCCCCGCGGTGTGCAGGCTGTTTATTTGCTCGGCTTCATGTTTTGCTCACTTTCCTGCCCTTTTGGTGGTTCGGACGTTCATGCACGCTCACACTCACTCCTTCAAAACAAACCCTGCAAAGCAAATTAGCAAATAATGACTGTAGTTTGTGGGAGGAAAAGGTTTTCCTGTAGTATTTAAATTAGCTAAAAAACTCTTCTCCTTGTGTTTTTTAAAAAGAAAATCAGTGATGGAACAAATATGTGGTCCTTTATTCCATCATCCTCGGCTCTGTGAGAGTATTTTCCTGCTTCATGGTCTCAGACTTGTTGATTTATTGATTTGTAGATGATTAAAATTGACTGGATTATTGATCCCAACACCAAACTATTGTCCTGCAGCTTCTCAGTCTCTGTTCATATGCATATTATCTGTTTTTAAAGAGGATCTGAAACGTGACATGAGTCCAGATTAGATGCTGTTTTGGAAGCCAGCTGGTTAAATTTGATGAATTAATTGGATTTTACAAGTTTGTCATGTGCATTTTATGTGAAATCTGAACATAAAAGTAGCTTAATGTGTAGTAGAGTGCAGAAGTGTAACATCTTGTGTCATAAAATGATACTTAAAGGCGACTTTTTTACAGGTTTATGAACAAACAATGAGGCCTAGCTGCTAAAACAAAGGATAAGCAGTTTGCAGGAGGGAACATGACTTTGAATCCATGTTTGCTTTTTTAACGTTTGGGCCATAAAAGAGCAAAAAGATCTCACTTCTCTTGTAGACCATATGATCAAAACTGCTACTAAAAAAAGCCACACATTGCACATTAGAGCACAAGGGTCTGAAAATGTTCCTAAAGTGCAGCATTTGAATAAATGTACCTACTTCACACCGCTTGACCAAAAAATCAAACAGCAACATACAGAGAGAGGAGGGAAAGAAAAGCCTGCAGCTCTTCACTCGTCTCCACTTGATTAGCATTTGTTCTCATCCCACCAGGTAGAAATCTGTCTCTCGCTGAAGAGAGCAGCAGAACAAAAAAAAATAAAAATCCCACACAGTCGCTCCAAACGGTAATTCAGAAACTCGCAGCGCCGCAACATTTTTCCAAGAACCGACGCTGCGAGTTTGAAAGCTGCGACTCCCTGCAGCTTCTTATCTTCCTGTGTGCGTTCTGACTCATGATGCCTCTGCGAGCTCTGCAGGTTTTTCTCTCTCCACTTTTGTTTGTTAGTCTTAAAAACCTGCAGATACAAACAACAGCGAGCGTTTCATCCCGACTTCAGCCAGCAGTTTCACCTCACAGATGCTTTTTTTTAACTTGTTTTTCAGTGTAAACAGAGAAATACTGGTTTTAATTTGGAAAAACCAAATAGAAACCTGTTTCAGCAGATCAGATAAGATGAGTTATTGGGATCAATGTGAGAGAAAAGGGTGTTAAAATCAGTGTTTCCCCTCATAGCAGGTATTGATCGTGTGAGCTCAGAAACCCTCAGCGTTCAGCGGTGACTCGTTTGCAGAGAGAGTGGGCGGACCGCTCCCGGACGTCTGTGTGACTAAAAGTAAAATAACTTAAAACCAAAGAAAAAAAAATCATTTCTCACTGTAGTTTTTTTTTAAATTTAATTTTAGAGTCTTAGTCGCCTACCAGAGGAATATTTACAGAAAACAGGAGCCAAAGAGGAAATGGGAAAGCTGCCTCACATTCTGTAGGCGGAGAAACCGACAAAGAGATAAAAATACATACCGGACATGTATAAATAAAGTGTCAAACAGGATGCAAAACATGCGATTTTATTATATTTTATGAATCTAAACCTGCACAAATTCCTGTTTTCTCTTATATAAACCTCCTCATCAACATGCTGCATGTTTTTTAAATGAAAACAGCTGGATTTCTCTGTGGAGTCGAGCTCTTTAGTGAATGAAATCTGCACACATTTTACAGCAAAACAGCCTCGTCAGCACAAATCAGAATTAATGTCAAGCACAAAGCTTAACCGGGGTCTTTCTCCGCCTCCTGAATGACATTAAAATGTACAAAAAAAACCCCCACGGATATTAGATGAAGACCTCAAAGCTTTCAGCAGACGTTTAACTGTATAATTGAGTAGCAAAATTAAGTTCTTTCATCTCCTAATGTTCCCGTTCAGCTCCTCTTAAAGTCAGGCCCTCATTAAGGTTCGGTTACTCCTTTAAGTATAAGACGGAGACCACGTGGTCGCGTCGTTGATAACGTGCGGTTGGACTCCAGGACCGACGATGGGCACATAACTGGGGCGTGCAGCTCATACCAACCGGCTGATTTAGCTTTCAGAGCAAATCGCACTTTGGCCCGATCCATTGTGCTCTGACAGAGGAGGGAAGCAGTCGATATCAAGAACATTAAGTGTGATGAATTAAAGAGTGCTGCTTGGGTGTTTGAATCATGCACGAGTTCTCACTCAGGGTAAAGTACTGAATCAATCCCGCACTGACCAAATGTGTCTTCATTTCGCTAACACAGTTACATAACTGACAATCCCAAAAGGAACATTGCATTCCTGCTGCTTTTTGTCCTCAATATTCCTTCGCTCGTGGGTCTTTGCATTGTGTTTATTCTCCGGTTCAAACCCAGAATTTCATGCAAAAGTTCTGACCGAGCTGACTTTGCATTAGACAAGAGCAACATTTCCTTTTTATTTATGGACAGAAAAGACTTCAGAATTAAAACCCCTGTTGAATGAAACCTTGTAAACAGCATCATGGAACAGAAACGGCGGCGGAGCGGACGTGTGCTCCTGTTTGCTGTAATTTGTTGTTCATATTCTGTGCTGACTCCAGGCGCCTTTTTTCTGCTGGTGAAGCATATTATAGAAAATGGAAGTCTAATAGTCTGTTCAGAGGTTCAGTCGGCTTCGCTGCATATCTTTGTTGTGAAACACCATTTTACCGTCGCTCATCAAGGTCAACCCTCCCCTCCTGCGCTCCGGCTTTTTCCTTTTTTTTCTGAAAAGCTGTATTTGTACAGATCTGAGTGCAGTTTGATTGGACTCTGCTGGCTCTAATGAGACGGCAACACCTTGGTAAGCTGCCCTTTAATCCCCCCCACCCACCCAAAAAGATGCATTCACACCAAACGCCAAAAGGAGCACAATTGTGCCGAGATGCTGCTCGGCTGGAGGCTTCAGGTTCATGTTCAGGCTTCCAGTTTCTCTTCTATTCATGCAAATGCAGGCGTGGTGCGTTTCATTGTATCTGCACAGAAAAGTTCCGCACATTAATGTTCACGTTTTGTGTGTTTTTTCACCAAATTTATGGAAAAACAAAGTGTGACAATGCAGTCGATACAGTGTTGTGTCTGCATGAACAAGACGGGGCGTGAGTCTGCATGTCTGGCTCTTTTAAAAACGGGCTTCACAAAAGGCGGCACGCACACATGAAATGGTTTTCTTGGATCTGCTGGAGATGGATTGTTCAGACGTCGTGCTCTCTGACTCGCCCCGTGACCTTTACAGCATCTCTGACTCCCGAATCGACGGTTTCGGGTAAAAGACGTGCATTAAGTGCTCTGGTATTCCTGTCAATCAGTCCATTCAAGGTGCTGCCGAACCTGATAATTGAGCCGCCTCAGGATGTGAGCCTGAGGCAGGAGTCGGGTTACAGGCGGCGTAAAGCCACCTACAGGCTCCATGACATTTAAAACTAAAGAAAACTCACTCGGCGGCGGCTCACCGGGGCTCCTCTTTGTTTGATAAATGTGAGATTGATTGTCTGGAAAAGTAGTTTTACTCCCTTTTAATGCAAAGTCAATAAAGGATTTCCTTGTTCAGATTTTCCCCCTTTTTTCTGACTTTTGTAGACTTAATTGTAGAAAAGATCTTATTATATTCAGCAATCGTTAATTTTATTTATGTGAGTTCGGTGCTTGTGCTTCAGATTGAGTTTAATTTATAAATTGGGTAAAATGGAATTAGAAGTTAAAAGGTAATGCATTAATATTAATATTTGTTAAACAACTGACAGTCAAGCAGCTGCAGCCGAACCTGAACTGAACCGTTATGATACACCTCTCTGTTTAAAAAGAGCTGCATGCTTTTCTGCTCTGCACACAAAATCAGCTTCTTGTCTGCATATAATGTTGACACAGATTATCTCTCAATGAAACATTTCTCTTTCCAATTTCCCCTCTGTGAGTTGTGTACAAACTGTTTTTTTTCTGCTCAAAATTAACTCGTCTACTCAGATTTAAAGTTTATTTTTTGCAGAATTTTCTCCTTCTCCTTTAAAACTGAGATGAAGCAGTTGCAAACCTTGCAGGTTGTAAGTAGCAGCTGCTGTGCAACAAGCTAATCAAAGCTCCACTCTGCAACTGTGCAACCATCAATGCCTCTGATTGGTTGCCTTCACTGGTTGGATGATGCATGTTAGTTAAAGGTTTGAGTCATGGATGCTGCCTTGCATGTAGCTCTGGTTGTTTCTGCTTGTTTCTTGCAGCTGGTTTGCACCACAAACAGCCGGCAGCGGTGCTGATATCGCAGCTTGTAAGCTGTAGTTTCCACAAAAACACACTAACCTCCTCAGCTGTAACATCCCCCCCCCAGGCCTCCTCCTGCTGCTGCTGCTGCTCTCCTCCAGAGATGCTCCTCTTTGCTGGAGTGTTTCTGGGCTGGAAGGAGCGAACAGGCCTGGTGTCTGCAGGGCCGACAGTCCTGGTCACACACACATCGCTTTAAAAAGCTGTGTGTGTGTTTGTGTGTGTGTTTGTGTGTGTGAGGAGGAGCAGACACACCCGGCCTGTTCGCTCTCTGTAGCCCAGAGTCTCATCTGCGACAGCTGAAGAGGTCGATGTATTTACCAGAGAAACTACATTTCACAATCTGCTCCATCAGCAGCGCCGCCGGCTGTTTCTTCTACAGAAGCGACCAGAAGAAAACAGAAAATTCGGCCTCTGTGTTTGATACAAACCGTGAACTCACATTTCTTCAGAATTAACATTCAACAGTGACACTAAATTCACTGCGGTTTCATATAAACCAGGTGAGCAGAGGAAGAAAATCAGGCTGAGCGAATCAGAGGCAGAGGCTTGTTAGGAGGAAAAGGAGTGGGATCCATAACAATGCAGCTTTCACACTTTGTTCCTCTTTAGAGGCAGAAAAAAAACAGCACACACTGTTTCCATCATGAACAGCAGAGCTCAGGCTTCACCGACACTTTCCCACAGAAACAACAGAGCCGCACTCAGCACAGCGGCTGCAGCTCAGGTGCCCACACAGCGACGCTTCACACGCCCAGAAATACGCTTCCAGTGTCTGTCCAAGCAAACTGTCCTCATGGCTATGAACTACAAACCCCATGAGCCTGTTTCCACCTGGTTTTTCAACCCGCCCTGAGTGATCAAATCACAAGTGGACAGCGCTAATCAACACCCAAACGCGTTTGGGTCTCACTCCTCTGCTCTACATGCAAGTAACCACAGACTTCATTTCCGCTTGAAGAGACCAAATGCGTTGTTGTTTTTAACCTGCAGGAGGCAGCAATGCATTAAACCGCACCTAGCCAACCGTAAAAACAAAGAAGAAGAAGAAGACTCTTCCTGTCTGCGGGATATTAAAAGTAGAAGAAGAACTTAGTGTGCAAATCAAAACAACCCAGTTGACAAAGATGTTTCAGGTAATCGTTGTAAATCTCAGTGGGCTCTTCGAAATCCTCTTGATGTTGTTTGCAGAGTTGTTATCGGTTGTTTTGGCTGCTGCTTGTTGTCTTCTTACACAGAAGATGTCAGTTGAGTGGGCGGTCCTTCAAAGCATCTTGGGTGCACTCCCACCTGTACTGAACGCTGTCCACTTGTGATCGGATCACTCAGGACGGATTTTAACACTGGGTGGGAAACAGGATTTACGTCACTTTCAACATAACTGAGAGTAACCAGATCATTCTGACAAACACTATCAGCTTTTATACATTTATAACGTAACACCTGAACAATAATCTGCAACCCAAAAGTTGCATTTTCATCCACTAGTCACTGATCTATCAGTAAATAATTGATAATCTGTACATAAACCTTACAAACCCTTTGCAGAAGCGCCTTATTACAGCGGCAGCAACATAACCGGGTGAGTGTGAGGAAGGAGAGAAACTCAGAGAACAAATGCTATCTCTCTAGCATCACGGCAGTCTCTTCAATCAGGAACATGAAAAGACTGAATGAGCATTTTCACAGTGTGCAGCTGACTTGTCTTGCTTGAATGCACCTCATGATGAAGCTCAACCTCTAAACGCTCTCGCCCGGCTCGTGTGTCTGCGAAACCTCTCGTGTTGAGACATCGTCTCACTCGTTTTGCTGCACATGTGCTGTGTTTATTTCATGGCTTTTTATCAATGAAGGCGTTTTTTTTTGTGTGTGTGTTTTCTGTCATTACTTGTGCACAGTTTATAGTCGATGTGCAGTAGATGTTTTTTTTTTTTTAAGCAGAAACTGCACACTCCACAATCTATAGCCAATCTGTTCCTGGTTGAGCATCAGTGAGTTTTAAGATTTTTTTCTTCTGTGTGGCATTTTAGCTTTTTCTTTTTAGTGATAGTTCACATGGTGGAGGGACTGGGGGTGTTATGAGACAGAGGAGGAAGAGGAGGAGGAGGAAGGCATGTAGGGAGGACCAGGGCTGGACACAAACCCAGGGTGTCATGTTTGCATCCCCTCAGGCATCAGGATGCCCTCTGAGTTCAAAAACACAACCTGGACTCCTCTTCAGGAAGCTGAACACAGATTGCTTCAAAATGCTGTTGAGGTCTCACAGAAAACATTTCACCTTCAGAGGGAGAATCACAAAAACAGCGGACAGTATTTCTAAAAAGCATGATGACCGAAATGCGTTCTTATTCTAAGAATGCAGATGTTGATCTGTCAGATGGATCATCTGCAAACAGCTTTAGTCCAGACTCAAATATCTCAACAGATCCTGGATGAATTGGCATGAAATTTTGTACAGATATTCATGATCCTCAGAGGATGAATCCTACTGACCAATGATCTTTCTATTTTTCAACTTGTACCACCAGCAGTTCAAAGGTTTCACCCAGAAAGCAAAAGAAGAAAGAAAGTTTTTGACCCAATTTTTTATAGACAGTCATGGTTTCCTGATGATATATCCTGATGACATTGGTGAAACTGTAGAGTAACATTGATTTTAGTTGTTTTCAGTCAAATGATTCAACTACAACTGGTGGATTTCCATGAAATCTGCTGCTGACAGTTATGTCCCCTCAGGATTTTCTTAATGTAAATTCAGTCATACTTTGTATTTGATGCCAGTTCGTAGGTCAGGGTTAGATTTTAATTTATCCACAGTACAGCATAATGCAAGCCTGAGGACATGTTGAGGACAAATGTTAGCATACTAGCATCAGGAGCTGTTTCAGTATCAGAGATTCACATTTTTATCAGTATTGTGAGAATTCTCATTAATATTAGCGTGTTATCTGTAAAAAGAAAAAGTTTGAAACACAAAGTCTTTGGTCTAATTCATCTTTTTAACTCTATTTATTGTGTGTTTCGTCTCTTTTTTCTGTTAAATTACGATGCACTTAAAATATCAGTGTAGGGATTTCAAGGGAGAGATTGTAACTATAACTGTAAGAAAAGCATTCAAAAACAACATTTACACTAAAAAGATTTTCACAGTTTGTAGCGGGTGGCAGCCGGACGTAATGTGCATTACCGCCACCCACTGGCCATTCGAGAGGTGCTGGATTACTTTCACGATGTTATCAGTTGTGCATTGTTGACATGATACCAGTATTTTATATATTAGTTTTGCAGTTATTGTCAACACTGATACATACAGCAACATTCCTGTGCTAACCTGCTAAACCGGCCTGGTTAACCTGTTCAAACACCTTGTTGTCTCTTTAAATAACTGAATCTGTGCCGTTAAATCCACATTTACATCGGTCATTACATCTTCTCCCACCTTGCTGCAGCCACATGCAGCTCCGTCATTACAAATAAAAGGTCAAACTTTTATTCAAATCCTCTGAAACTCAGCGAGAATTCTGGTTAAAGAAAATCTCAGTTCCCAAACATGTCAAACTAGCTGCCGGGAACATGTATATTAATAATGTTTTCATCTGTTTCTGTTGCATCAGGGGAGATTTAAGTTGCAGGAAGTGATGGGGTTTTTAGAGTGTGTGTGTGTGTGTGTGTGTGTGTGTGTTTGCATTCCTTATCGTGTGAGGTGCAGCGTGCCTGTAGGTCCTCACTTTGGAAAGCACATTTACTTCTTGGCCTTTGTACATGAGAGAACAGTCACTTCCTCCTGCTGAAGCTCTGCCTTCACTCTCATGCTCATCTGCTTCCCTCTGACTGCTCTCACTGATTGAGAATGACTTCCTCATCCACATCACTTGTCTCCCTGCACTCTAGGGAGCACAGGGTGTGTGTGTGTGTGTGTGTGTGTGCGTGTGAGAGTGTGTGTGTGTGTCTAAATCATTGGAAACAGCCCACTCACTCACTCAAACACACACACATACATTCTGAAGTGTACCTTTCTCAGTGTGTGTGTGCTTGTGTGTGTGTGTGTTCACCAAGCATCTGGCATCAGACTATATTGATCCAAACTCAAGCCCTAAATAATCAATCAAAGCTGTCAAAATTCTTTACAGCACATTTTTTAAAAACAGTCTTTCATCACTGTGAACCCTGTAGATTATTGATAACTGTTTGTATTGGTTGTAAAAGGCAAGAATTATTGTAATAAATACAAAAAACGACAAATATTACAATCACTGTTTGAGACTGAGGTCGTATTTTACATTAACAGTAACTTAATAAACTAATATTAGTGTCATTTTTTTTTACCTTTGTGCAGAAGTAGCAATAAAAAACTGGGAAAATATTTTGCTATAAATCAAAATACTGCATTCAAAACTTTACTAGTATCATGTAACTAGTTGTATCAGCAAATTTTACTAAAATTTTTGAAAAGTAAAAGTACTAACTCTGCAAAAAATGCCAATATTATTATCTTTATGGTTGAGAAATCTTAGCTTCTCTTCACCAGATCTTTATTTGTTTGCATCGTCCTGCAAAAACCACAAATCTTTAAGACGTCAGCTTTTAAAAATGCATCATTACAGTTAATTTTCCAGCTGATTTTCATGAAACAACTTAACAGTTACAGTTACAGTGACCAGTAACTCATTAAATGGCATTCAGATATATAAATCCACCTTTTTTCTGTTGTTCTTTTTGCAGTGTTTCAGTCTAAATCCTCCATATTAGAGCAGTAAAGTCTAACCACATGTAGCTGTGTGTCGTGCAGCTCGAGTGCAGGATGCGAGGACTCGGCCGGTCAGCTGATCCTCTGTTGATCTCTGCATGCTGTCACAGATTGTATCTCGTATCTGGTGTCTGGTGTTGGGTGTTTCCTGCTCTGTGCAGATTCAATAAGATGCAGCTCTGACGGCTCCATCTTCACCGCGTCGGCTCGATGAGCTGCAGCATCGTTCAGACCAGAAAACTACCGGTTTGATGCCACAAATGTACAAAAATACGAGGTCACTCGTTCGCCGGCTTCCTGTCTCACATTCACGCTGTCGTTCACAGTGAAAGAACAATCCTTTGTTTCTCATATCTCCTCTAATTTCTCACTTTTCTGGAGATGAATTGTGTTTTTTAATTGGAATCAGAATGGTGATATGATAATGAGTCCCTGCATGCATTTTGTTCCTCACACTCATTTTTTCATCAACCAAAGCCGTTTTTTTTTAACATTTTGTGCACTGGTCATTTCCAGTTTGTGAGGTTCACTTACTGTAACCTGCTCACACACACACACACACACACACACACACACAGAATGAGACGATCCATTATTTTTCCACTCTTGGTCCACTTGCAGTCTTTCTGCTGCTTCCTGCCAATAAACAGGCCTCCCATGGCTTCATTTATTACAAGTGAGGTGAAAAAGCAGGTAATGATGAGTCATGCCCCCACCCTCTCATCCAATCCCCTTCGCCCTCATGGTGCCGCCACCAGCTGTCAGTTTTTTGAGGCTTCTGTCGACGATCAGAGGACGATCTGACAGATCAAACTGCTGTTTGTGCCTTTTTAAATCGAGCTAAACTGAAAGTGACAGCAGCTGAGATGACGACCATGCATCCGTTATCGAATTAAAAACACAGACCTTTTTTTTATTATAAAGTTAGTTTTACTGCTGTTGGTTTTAAAATGGATAAAGTCTTTTTTTTTTTGCATTTTATTTGCAGTGCAACAACCGTGCAAACACACACACACTCAGACAGAAACAAACAACATCAGACGGCTCAGAAACTTTCCATTAGACACAAAAACACACACAAGAAAATAGCTTTCAGTGTGTGTATCTGTGGTGAAAATCTGGTGCAGGCCTGCCGAAGCACTCAGCAGGTGTTTTCCTGCTTTCTTGTACAACACAGTATCTGACTGTAGACTCCTGCTGGCAAACATAATGTAATCCGTCTGTCTCCTCCTCTTTTACACTCAAAGACTCACAAATGCTTTGTCCCTATTCGTTTTTTTTATTTTTGTTCATTCTTCAAGCCACTAAAACAACCAGCTACCTTGCTCACACACACACACACACTTATACACACACACAGGATGTAGTTAAGAATTGTGAGCAGCTCTTAAGATCAACTCCTGTCTGCTGGTTGGTATAGCAACAGGTTTTAAGGTTTAAAATAAACGCTGCTCCTGGTCTGCCGTGTCTGTGGGGCCGAACCAGGCCTTTCTTTTTCAACCAATCAGATCGTCGGTAGGTGTTGTGTTGTTTGAGGAGAACATATATGACAAAGGCGGACATGTTGGATTAGTTTTGAGTGGCCAAGCCTGAAAAAAGTAACTGTATTTAATAAAAAACCAACCAATCCCAAGTTGTCACATCTGGATGGAGGTGGTGTTTGTGCCCTGAGTGCAGACTGTAAGGCAGACGCCTCCTACAAACAGCAAACACTCGGCTTTGTGAGCCAACTGAGGAAGCCGAGCTTGAGCTGAATTAAATATAATAAATTAGGAAAATAAGCTTTCAGTCATTAGTATAAGTTTGTTTTAATGATCATTTGCATCTGGGACTCCAAAGTGCTGCAATCAGGCTCTGACTTTGTTATTTTTAAATTGTGTCTCATAATCCTCACTTAGAATCTCATAAAATATGATTTCTGTATCTCATAGCTGCAAAAACAGATCAAACTATTCCAGTATTTCTCTCATGCTGATGTTTAGCAGGTTTGTCATGTTTTATCATCTTTAGATTAGCATGTAGCACTGGCTAATTAACATGAAACACGAGAAAAGGTCAACAATATAACTTAATGGTGCTTCAGCAAAAGTTAAGGGATGGTCGAAGTCTGGAGAACATTAGGTTTGTTTTAGCTGCTTTATGAAGTTATTTTTAAAGAAATATTGTGTGGAAATGTTAAAAAAATCTAAATTTTCACAGAATTCAGTCAAAATTTGCATTTTATTCGGATGAAAACCTAATTATTGTCCAGGAACCATGAGTGTGTGTCTCAAAACAACTAATCCGTCTTGCAAGTGCTGAGATAATTGAGATTTTTGTCCTGTTGGTGGCGCTCGATTAAATAGTCAGAGTATCACTTAAGTCATCAGGATTCGTCCTCAGTCACCAGTTATTTGTGTATCTATTGTTTTTTTGACAATCCATTATTTCTTTATTCACCAAATTTTATTTTGTTTTATTTATCGTCTCTTTCCTTCCTGCAGCAGACTTTCTGCTTAATGGAACATTTCAGGTAAAAAGGAACACCCATTTCTCTGGGTTATGAATTTAGATACCTAATTAACTTTATGATTTCTCCAGAGGAAGCTGTTTCAAGCCATCGGTGATGATGAACCGCTGTGTTTGAGCAGGCAGAAACCTTCAAATTCTGATATAATCAAGTGTCTCAGACTGTGACCTGAGCAGGAGTTCATTCAAAGCCAGAGGATTCAGTCATGACCGACGCTCTGTTAACTCCTCACCGTGTTCAGTGTGTCGGCTCCTGAGCTCTTCTGCCTCACAATATGTTGATTTTATATCTTTTTTAATCTTAAAGGACCATACAAAGGATATTTCCTCAGCTACAGCAGCTCTAAATACATGCTGTAGGCCTTTTTTCTGCCTTGAATCTGATGTTTAATCCATCACATCGAACAATATTTGCGTCTAAGCTCCATTTTTGTATTTTTTTTGTTTGTTTTGTTTGGTTTTTTTTAAAAATCTGACTGTCTTTTTGCACCACGTTGCCAACAGTCACATGACAAACCTCATCAGCCCTGTGGAGACTCTGCACAGGGAGGAGGTCACGGTGGATGAGCCAACACTCCTGATTTTTCATGGAGTCTCCCTATTTTTATCTCCCTCTCTCAGGCTGTGCATAGCGATACAAATCAAGTGGGTGTTTCTCGGTTTTCTGTGTGGGATATGTGATAGCGTGGAGCACAGAGGGGGGAAAAATAGACATTACTAAACATGCTAATTATGCTAAATGCAAACAGGCCATTACAGCACCGAGGGGAACCTTCAGCTTTGGCATTTCCATTTTAAAAGGTGAATCGGAGGCTGATCAAGTTACTTATGCAGAGGTGAGAATATTAAGTATTTTTCATGTCAGAAACGTTCTCATGTGCTGGAAATGTGAGGTTTAGAAGAAAGGTGGCGCTGGAGTCGACTGTGCAAGAAGCATGAGGTGTTTTGTTTACAGACTTCTGGGAAATTATGGCTGCTTTTGCTTCTTCAATAGCAGATGTATCTTGATATATCTGCAATATCACCAAGAGAGTGAAAGGATTAAAGTCTGGGCCACATGATTCATGCATTCGTGAAAGAGGCTTTAGAAGAAATAGCTTCAGCTTTCAGTCGGCTTGATTAAGTTAAAGCTTTAAAACTGCATGTTTAGCTACAGGAAGTGATTGTCGTTCGAGCGCAAATATCGTTGTTGACGACAGACACTTGGATGCAGGTAGCGTGAGCTTTTATTATCTTTAACTAAAACCAACTTCTGCCTTGAAAGCAAGAAAACAGATGTGCAAGAAAAAACATCAATACGCTCGTCAAAGGCCCAGACTTTCGCAGGGAACAAAGCGATTCAGACAGAACAAAACACGGACTGCGAGTTTAATGAATAAACACATTCTTTTGATCCTTTTTCTTGTTGTGTGCAGTGAGTCACAATCTCTCGCATCCATCTGCAGCTTCCAGGCGTTTAAACTTGTCATCACAGTCGTAGTCAGAAAGTGCAGATTACCTGCAGCTGCTGCCGTCGTCGTCGCATGAGAAGAAGAAAAAACTCACGCTGCACAGGCGGCTCTCCGCTGTTTCATCCCCACAGATCACAATGCTTAATCCAACCTGAATCCTCCATTAATTTAGCAACTCTTTTTAAGTGTTGCAGCTGTGATTTGGGTTTAAAAATAAAAAAAAAAAAAGTGAAAATGCTTTGATTTTTTTCTTCTTTCTGCTGAAGAGATGAAAGCAGAGTTGGTGGATTTTGAGGCGGTGGCTGATGGGAAGGCGACAGAAACAGACTGGGGAGAAAAACAAACGTTCCCCTTTTTCATAATGCATCAGATTTGACAAAACAAAGTCCAATCATCATCTGTGGGAAAACTTGAGGGTCAAGAGCCAATCAAACGATTAGAAAAAGGGCTCGTCTGCTCTTTAATTTGTCCTGAATGTCACTCTGTGATATGTTTTTTTTTAAACAGGAAAGTACGACAGACGAGACAAACTGTTTCACGTTTTATAACAGTGGCCTTGAGGAGGAAACAGCCTGCTGTTTTCAGGTCTGTGCTGTGTGGAATACTTAAAAAGAGATAGGAGGAGAAAAAAAAAATCAAGATGTTTGGCCTCGCTATTCACCGACATCGTTTCATTGTTCAGCCAGAAGTCATTGACGCAAATGACGCTCTTGGTTAAAGCCTGAGGGGTCAAAGGGAAAATGAAACCTTTTATTTTCTGGTATCAAAAGAATTACATCAGTTCTGTTTCAGGGGGAGTCTTCACCTGAATAATTGATGTAAGAAATGAAATTTTAATCTTTAAATAATCCTGCAATAAGCCTTGGAAATGTTCCGCCGATCGACAAGATAAGCTTATTTAGTCCGATAATGACGGCAGCAGCTCAGCGGAGCCACAACACTGAAAAAAAAGAGTGTTTGGAAAGTGGAGGATGATCACAAGTACGTCTCCATTTTGGATTAGCTAACCCCTCTCAACTCTGCCGTTCAATGCAAAGAAGTGCCGCTAATACGTATTAATTCATACTTTTAGCACAATCACGCCTGACATTTTACATCCTGACACATTCGAGTTTTTTAAGAGCTGAAAGTTCATCAGTCGTGTCCACTTGTTTTAAAGTCCTCAGTCAGGCAGCCATTTCACAGATTTGTCCAATTATGGGAAACCAAAGTTAGACGGTCAAGGGCCAATCAAATAATCAGTCTGAAGGACACTTGTGCACCTTAATTTTGCCTGAGGATCACACCTGAGGAGGGCTATTGCTTTTTCAACACGAGGGCCTTTCTGAAGGGGCAATTTCAGGTTTGATAACAGGAGCCTTGAGAGACAGACTCATTCGCTTTGATGGCTTCTTTTCTCGGAGGAGTGATGAAGAGCCGCGGTCGTATGTCGGAGTTCACACACTCCAGATGTGGCGATGTTTGATCACATCATTCTATCACCACATTACCAAAAACGTCATGTTTTACATTCACGGCCTGTCGTTTTTTATGAGTCCAAACCGGATTAAAATGTAGCTGCTTCCATCTTTTTCTTTTTATTTATCAAACATGACCGATCACCTGCTTCAACACCAGTATCTCACTCACAAAAGAGTCAGTAAGTCGACTGAAGAAGCAAAAGAACTGAACGTCGTGTTCCTTCTTCGATAAACGGGGCGTTTTGTTGTTGATCTGCTCGATTTCTTTTTTAAAAAAATGATTTCAGACTTTGAATCGCTGCCTAGATGACTGATTTTGATGTTTTTCTCCTGATTCAAACAGGTCTGGCTGCTGTTGATAAAACAGCATATTTTTCTTGGATCGATGTGAAAAATGTGAAGTCGTCCTGCAGCTTGTTTGTCAAATGAAAGTGACGTCAGCTGGACAGATGTGTCACTCGCTGCAGATACAAACTCCTTCTGCTGAGAGGAAATTCAGTTGATGTGAACGATTTGTCAGACTGATTCGCTCTTTTATAACACAAGCAGCCGGGTAACATCAAAAAATGCAACACAAAAGCATGAATTTATTCCCTTTAACTAAAGTTTTCATTGCTTTTTGGTTTTCAGACATCGTGTCCTTCTTGTCTGGTTGAAATGGACCAGAGAGATGAACTAAAGCAAGCAACACAGCAGCATCTTTAGCAGTGAGCGCCTGGCATTTGGCCTAAATGATATAAAAAACATAGACAGGAGCAGATGTATATAAGGTGATAATGCACAATAATCATTCGTACTTTATTTCCCAACATAACTTATAAGTCTGAAGCAGAACAAGCGATGAGAGCAAACCTCAGTTCAGGGTTGTTTGCTAATTTTACGAATTGTTTCGTTGTTTTTGCACAGAAATAAAACGTCAGTTAAAACAGAAACATTTCCCCGTCAATGATCTCATCATTTCATCCTCAGATGTGAAGCACTTTGCAAAATCTCTCGGTCTTTCTGACGTTTAATAAGAATAATGATGATGGAGAAATCACTGACAGGTGCAGGTGAAGACTTAATGCTACGTGGCTACAAATAGCCACAGATGTGCGTGACGAGAGCTGCTGTGGTGCCGATGGAGAAGAGCTCCACACCACTGATGCAAGACACGTTTTCTTTCTCCTTCTTTCCAGTTAAAACAGTCACTAGAATAAATGTTTGTATTGTGCATTTCTGCAAAACACAGATATGTAATGACATTTGTGCACAAAAGCTACTTGGTTTATGTCAAGAAAAGATCATTTTGGGGCTTAAAATACCTGTAAGCCCCCTTTTTCTTCTAGTTTTGCTGCTTAAAACAGGAAGTGACAGGTCTTAAATAGCAGCTGCTGATTGGCTCAGCTAGCTTTAACGCCACAACCAACCACCAAAAGGAGAAAAATCAGCTCATGTACATTTATCCTGAGTTTTATGACTTTCATATTTAATGTAGAAAACCTTAAATGATTGGTACAAATCGTGGTTTGCAGACTGAGCTGTTTCAAGATCTGACAAGTGGTGGAGCAGATGATTAAAGTTGTTTTCCGCATCAATTTTATGGTTAAATGTGCGATCACTTCCACAAAAGGTTTTGATTTAACCTTTTATGTGCACGCAGCTTTAAAATCTGATGAAAACAATGTGTCCTCGGGTGTAAATGAGTCGCACGAGGCCGTCAGACGGCGAGACGAGCTGCGAGAGGAGCATCATCGGTGTAATTTCCTGCCTTGTCAGTGAAGTCGAGATCGTGACTCAAATCGTGACTCCAACTTAAAGTCGACTCCGGTTTGTGTTCAAACATGACGACAGAAAATATGAGACGTGATTAGATAAAAACACGGAGAGCAGATCCAACATCAGTCTGTGTACGTTAACGTCACTGAAGGATTTTACAAACAACAATATAATGAAGACGACTGTAACGATGGAAGAACTTTCACAGTCAGAGTTTATTAAATCTGTATTTATAAGATCTCAACTGAATATTTCCTCTTTTTTCATGAGCATATCTGATTATATTGATACCAAATAAGCACAACATGTTTGATATCAGTGTTTTCTGTTTGTTGTTCTCTAATCTGCTCGTTTCTTTTCCGTTCACACACTCTTGAAAACTAGATGAAGTCAGACCGGCTGCCTTCAGGTTTCAAGCAAATCTATCAAATTGAATGTTTTAATAGAAAAAGAATCAACACTGAAAAACAATTTTTTAGTTCATATTTTAATGTATTCTGATTCTTTATTATGCTGATTATCGCAGACGCATTGCATCCGCCCACACAATCAAACCCAGACTGAACGGAAAGAATAATTAAAATTAAATATCAGACTGAGGTTGCTGCTTGGTGTTTGAACTCGGGTCCATGTTGGTTTTCACTTTACATCCACTTTCTTGATGTAAAGACGGATTTGATCAAATTGAATCAAATTACGGCTCAACAACATGAATCCCTCAAAGGCTTCATATCCCAGGATTTCTCTCTGTGTTCATAAACAGCTATAACTCAAACCTTAACACCTTCATTAAAGCTGGTAAATGCTCCCCTGGTGTTATCGCTCTCAGTAATTTAATGAGACAGGACATTATGTATGCCATGCATCCGTCGTCCGTCTCCTGCAAATCCTTCACACGTTTGTCATTTCTGCTGTAAGTCGACCTTGTCAACGCCGACGGTCGTTTCATCAGAGGAGAACGCCTCTATGTGCGGAAAATTCAACATTATTTTACCTGCGTGATCAGACGAAAAGGCTCTGATACGACTTGAAAAAGGTGTCAAAACCAGAGGAGACATCTACAGGAAGTTCATGTCACTGCGATCAGTCACGTAAAGATTTAAAACCAAATTTAAAAACCAATTGCTTCCAAAAAACTGATCAAAGGAGATGAATGAAATGTTAAAGTATCACCAGCTTTAATTTGCCTCAAAGCTTATTTCCTGCTGTAATTAATAACCCAGTTGGATTTGTTTTTTGTCGAGGGAACCCAGGTGATTCTGGTTTCCAGGTTTTGCCAGAAACATGTTATCCCGGCTGCATTTGTTAATGCAACTCTTTACTCGCTCGCAGCAAACACACGGCGGTTACGACTTCTTTCATTTGCATTGAGGACATTTTTCTGTGCAACAGATCTGGCACTCAGAGTTTTGGAGGCTCAGATAAAAAAGGCAGAGTGTAAATAATTGTGCGCCGGATGGAGAAAAGGAGGATGTTTTTAGGCTCAGCCTCTGTGGCACATGAGGCCCTTCAATGGAGAAAAGCCATAATGGTTGTTTTTGATTACACATGTTCTTTACCTGCTGTGTAAAGAAAAAAAAATGTTTGTCGGGAAAAATGTCTGGTTGCAGGTGAGCCCTCAGGCAAACAGAGCGGTTTATGTATCTCCAAAGACATTTTTTCCCTTTAATAAAAGTAAAAGTGTGAAGAAAACCACCCTGAAAGCAGCAAGAGAAGACAAATTTTAATTCAATTTTCGGCTGTACAAGAAAATGTTGCTGGATTTTTCTCAACATGAGCCTCATATCTTTTCTCATGTCACCAGAAACATTTATTTTTCTAGTTTAAATATCCAAAAGAAGAATATTTCATTTGCTCTTCATGTCTTAGAGGATCATTCTGGCGAGAAACACAAGGTCACACAAGGATAACAGGCTAACGAGCACATTTTATCACCTCCCTCCCCAAATTTGCCTCCATTAAAGGATGCATCTGCAGGCCGGCTCAGTGCACCATCAGATATTTTGGTATTCAACCCAGGCATAAGAGCAAGATCGCTCAAGTCATGTCTGACAGCAGGTTATCGATTTGGAGGCAATTTTATTCCTGCATCAGGAGGGAGGAACGCCCCGTGTATTTCTCTGTGTGACCGAATCCTATCGCCCCTGCACATCTTTAATCTGCTGGACGACCGGCGGATCGGCTGAGGGCTGAACGCAGTCGAGATGTGAAGGCAGCGTTTGCCATTTATCCTTAACGCTGCGAGGCCGATACACTGTGTGTCTTTATTCATTCATAAATCTCTGCTTTATGAGGTGAGGCCTCCTTTAATTCCACTGCTGCTGCTTCTGCCGGCTGGAACAGAACAGTCTGAGAAAACATACATCCACTGCAGACACACACACACTTTAATAAGTCTCAGGTCGTTTAAGTGGGAGTTGATCTAATATTTCATAAAATTAGGATCTGAAGTTTTTGTCACTTCATGTTAGACTCATTTTTCAACCACTGAGGTTGCAACTTGGATCTTCTCATGCGTGTGTTTTCTGCTTATAGGAGCTCAAACTTCCGTCTGTTGAGCTCATGTTTACACTCGACCCCACGGTTTCATCTCTGATTCAGCCTTTTTTTTTTAGATTCGACTCTTTTGATCATAAAACATCTATAATGTCCAACCAATCTCCAGTTTGAATACCACTCAGTGGAGGCTCGAGGGGGTTCAACATCTGAGCTGTTCCGATCATCCAAAGGCCTGAACGCAAAGTAAAAAATACAACTGTACAAACCTCAGTCCTCATTAAGTTTCCCCTCGTCCTTTTGAAGCTGACATGAAAAACAGAGACAGGGCGTCTGTCGCCGGTTGGTCTGATGCTCGTAATTATAACAGCGGTGTTGTTGTGTTGTTGATGCCTGCTATTGTAGCTGCCGGCTGTTAAAGCAAAGCGATGCGGCAACCAGCCTGCAGGTGATCTTCATGCTGACTTGATGACGGCAAATTACAGCTTTTATTTTGAAGATTTTAAGGTGATTTTTTTTCCTCATTTTTGTTCTGAAACAGTTATCTTTTGAGTATGCTTTAGCCTGTCAGCTTCAGCATATAAGAGCCCTCAGGGGGGGAAATGAACATGGCTGGCCTTGTTTTTATTAAAAAAAAAACAAAGATATATCCGATAGTGTGTTTGTATTTATGAATGCAAATGGGCGCCGCTAAAGAGACGTTTCTTTCTTGTGGTATCAAAAAGCCAGAGGATGGAAAACACTCAAAACATCAAGAAGGAGGAGATGATGATGAGTGAAGCTGTTAGCTTTTATTTATGCAGAACGATTTCTCCCCTTCCACTTTCACATGTTAATCGTCTTTTGTGATCCTTTCTTCTGTGCCCGGCTCATTAGCGGCGTTGAAATTAACACTGATGCTAATTCTTCCTCTTAAAAAAAAAAAAAAAAGATACTTGAATTACTCAACATGTGAAATCATGATCTGTGTTTAAAGCGCAGCCATTCCTCCGGTCACTGGAAGACAGATCTTACCCCGTCAGATCCCCTGTGTGTTTGCAGCTCCGGCGCTCTTGGAGCTTGTGAAGTGACTAGATGGGGTAAACTGTAAGGGTGTGAGAGTGGAAACAGAGAGGCCATCAAGGAGGGAGAAACGGCGGCTGAGCTGTAGGATGATCAGAGCTGCAACCCAGGAGAGATTATTGCATTCAGGCCCGACTAAAAGTAAGAATCACGCGTGTTTGAGCTGCTGTTTGTGATGTTTGCATGGTTAAATTTTGCAAATGATAATGTTGCAAACTTGATTTCACAGGAAAGATGATGAGCTCACAGTTTATTCAACGTGAGTTTGTGTTGGAAGGAAATCCACAGATGTAGATGAGTTTATATTGGAGTTATTCAAAAGTCAAACGCAGATGCTAAAGGTGCACAATTAGAGGTGACAACAAGAGAGTCTGTATCTAATGAGATGGAAGTGAGAGCGAGTTGAAATGTCGGCCATGTGCGAGAGAAGCACTGCATCACCGCTGACGTGAGGAAAGAATAAAAACGCTGAGAGGAGAGCAGGCTGTGCGGTGAACAAGAGACCTCCATGCAGTGACTCATAAGCAGCAGGTGGGAGGAAAACCCTGCAACACTTTTTAGCTAGAAACCCCAAGATGTCTGAGTGTGTGCGTAAGAGTAGGTGTTGGTTGACTGAGAATAGAGAGGCAGCCTGAGTAACATGCAGTCCTAAAATTTTACAACTGCAGCCTCTCGGTCGAAAGAGTGATGGATGGATGGATGAGTGATGACGGATGAAGAAATCTCTGGGCTTTTCCGGGCTGGATGTGCGAGAGCATCCCGCTTTCTGACAGGGTTCGGGATCGACCAATCTGCTTTTTAATGCATAAGGCTGCAGGGTGAAATATGGGCAATACGCAGGTCTGTTTCCATCTGCTGTCTGTGACCTATAACACCATTTTCAGTGTGGATCTGCAGAAACGTTTGCATGTTGTTTGCAGATCCATCATTTCTGGCTATAAACCTGTCCACTGGAAATAACATTAGGATGAGATACAACACATATGCAATGGCAGGTATGTTTTGATGCAACCAAAATAATGATTTTTAGAAACATAGTTATTGTTTTGAAGTCATTCACAGCCCTTGTTTCAGGTAAAAAATGACCCGGGACTCAGGATTGTTTGCTGTATCACAACCCTTTTTGTTCATGAGCTCCTAAACCTCAGCTCCTCCTTTCACTGGAAAGGACATTAGCAGCGAGCGTATTCCTGGCAGCGACTGCGTTTCCCTCACAATGTTTTTGGCAAACACATTAGCAATATAAAAACATAATTCAAGCGGGGACTCGCAGTCAGACTAACATGCTCTGGACCTTGACCTCCACCAGTGACTCTGCAATGATAAGTAAGATGAGCTGTGAGCATCCTGTAGAGCACAGATAATAGCTCCTAAATGATTTTGTTAATATTATGAGATAATTTATCATCAGACGAGCAATATGTAGCCACCAAATAAAACTGTCAGGACACTGAACATGAATATGAAACCTAACAGGGTTTGAATGTTTCCTCAGTGGGTGCAACCAGCTGAAAACTAATAATGTCATCATTAGTCCTGGATTTTATCTCTGGGACTTTTTCTTTGATATCTATTAAATTTCAGCAGTCAAACAGGTAGAAATTAATGCATTTTAAACCCTCTGTTTCGTGTTGATGTTAATCATTTTCTTCTAAGCTGCAGGAGTGTGAATTAAGACGGCGCTTCTTTTAAACAGGTGTGTCATGTTTCAGTCATGTCAGGCGGCCGTGTCAGTTTGACTTGTGCTGCGTTTAAGCTCAAGAATCTGGCACGTTTTCTTTTGTAAATGACGTAACATAATGAATTAAGATGGAAAATTTGTTTCACAACGTTGCATCACATGTAAGCCAATGATCTGAATAATGAGTTTTGCTTGGAAAATGTATGCTTATGTGTAAACACTTGATACGAAATTAGCTTTGCTGTGGATGATTCGGTGTATGTGCTGCTTCTCTCTGTGCAGGGGAAATGAAAGGTGCCTCTCGTTGTGCTGAAAATATGACAAGAGCATAAAGCACTAATTTCACAAAATGGATCTTATGTGTCAGCTCTGCATCACATCCTTTGTCATTTACATTGAAATGCTCCACAGACCGCTGAGCTGCAGCCTGTTGCATTTAAAACATTTATGCACCTGAACCCTCCATGCAAATGTTTCTGTAAATCACTGCCAACATCCGCGGAAATGACTGAATGTAATTGTCACTCTGAAAGCTGCTCTTCCGGAAAAAAAACAACACATATCTTTGTTCATTTCCATGCATCTCTTGACTCCTGCCAGCCTTAAATCCCTAAGCCATACAGTAACCACATGCAGCCACGGTGCATTTTGGTAATATGATTGTTTGCAGCCAAATGCATATCCCCCATCCACAACCACCCATTTGTTCCCCCCCTTGATATTAGATCAAGTCGAGCTCAGTGTGGTAAGCTATTTGATGGGGAGACTAAATTGTCTGCCTCATCCATTCCCCAGCTTGCCCAGTTCCTAGCAACCAACAAGATTAGACTGTCTGTTTCTCAGCGGTTTGGAAAGACCCAGAGTGCAGGCAGATACCCTAATCACATTATGCAGACTTAATGCATGCACACCAGATAAACACATATGCCTGCACACACACATGCACAGACACACACAGAGTTGATAAGTCAGTGATTCAAAAGAAGATGTAGATACAGAGAAAATTCTGCAGCCATTCTGTGGTTTAAAATTCAAAACATCACAAACTGTATAAATTCATTTTCCCTTCTCTTTTTATTTGCAGAACAGAGTTCAGTCGTGTTGTGCTGACAAACATTGTTAAGGCTTCATATTCTAAACATAAAAATCCTGCCAGGATGATAAATACTTTAAAGAAACACTCTTGTTCCACATTTTTCCACCTTTTTTTTGTAATAAAGTCTCACCTCTTCACAACACAAACAAACACAAACACGCACATCCTTTGTTTTGACCTCCTGCATGTAATAAATGTGTAATTATTGTCTGTAAATGATACACAAGATTAAACTTCAGGTTCATTTCACAGGAAAATGACAGTCATTTAATATGCATGTTATCTGAACTACATCACATCAGATAAGAAATGCATGTAAAATAATATTACTATGCTAATGATAAAACATGTAAATTTCACATATCAACGGTTTGCAGAAACGTGCAAAGCCAGCATTAGTTTCTAACCACAAAGCTGCAAATTAAATTGAAAACTACACAATATATTATAGAAAACATGAGTGGACATGACAGGATGATGAAAAATAAAAAAACACTGCAAAAAACAGGAACAGAGGAGGATGTAACGGCAGAAAAAAACATCCTGTGAACAATAAAAATGCATCAGATTCAATCTCAACCATCTGCTACTAAAATTAGTTATAAAAGCTTGAAGTTTTTTTCCTTACATACAAAAATCTGGACCTTAAAGTGCTCAGAAAGCTAAAGTAGGTCAGTTGAACCTGTTGCTTCTCTCTAACGGCGTCGTATCCCATCGTTTTGTTCGGTAACCGATGCCTGATTGGATGGATGTGGCCTCAGTAAAGTTCTTGAAGGCATGTTTGTGACGAAGGTCTATAAAAGTAAATGAACTTGACCATGAAATCACCACCTGGTCAAACCTCCGCTCAGCCTCTGGTTTTCTGATCAACAACCCTATAAACCCGCACAGATGCTATATCAAGGATGGTTTTGTGTAATGGAGCAGGCAGGAAAAACATCCAGGCTCAGCAACATTAGACATAAAAAAAAAAAAGAAAAAAAAGCTCTGATCCTCCTCATGTTATAGCTGCAGGGATAAAACGGCATAATGGACAATAACATGAACAGGGAGAGCGAGATAAGACAACAAGTCGCAGGAAAAGAAACATGATGACAGATAGATGGGATTACTGCCAAATAGGCTGATCCACCGCCAGGTAAAGTCAGTGTGTGTGACAGGTGCCCAACGGAGAAAAGCCAGACAGCTTCACACACACACACACACACACACACATACATACACCACAGAGGCTTACAAAGCCAGACACACACACACACACACACTCACAGCGGATCTATTCAATATCGTACTGTACACACGGAGAATGCCGACTCTCCTGAAAATAGAAGTGATGTTTATGTTGGATTTGCTTTGACTCACTCGGCTCTCTGTTGCCAGGAGTTACAGCCCACAGAAGTGATAGAAAACTTTGACATCTGCAGCTCAAAACACACACGATCGGTTTCCTCGACCTCAGGAAAAATATTAGAGAACATGCATTTCATATTTTAATGGAATTAGTTACAATCAGTTGATAAAAGGTAAGAAATATTAAAAAGAATCTTATTAATTTAAAAAGCAAAGTACATTTGTTCATTGTAACACTGATGAGGGTTCATGATGTAGAAACAGTAAAGTTAGAAAACATTTGTCTGGTTAAAAGGTGCAAGGAAAGCAATTAAATCAGAGTGTTTTACAGCTATAAAGTTGTAAAATCTTATTTTTTTATAGCTTTCTAATATCTAGATTATTTCTCAGTCCCACTTCCCGTCAAATAAGAGAAAAAAAGTGGCTCAGTTGTCTCATTTTTATGTGCGCAGGTTTGTAAACTAACTTAACACCAAAATATTCAAGACTATTCTTTTTAAAAAGAGTCGAGTTTTTGAGACAGAAGTTAATATGTAGCACTTATTGTTTATAATGTGATGAGCTGAAAAACATACATGAACATACAGGAAGCCCTGCCTTGCTGTGTTAGGACGTTTTTAAGGCATCCCAGCAAGGCTACTTAGCATTTTTGGTTCAGCATGATGAGTTGACCCAGTTTTTTTTTCCTCCAATCTGACTGCTTTAAGCCAGGATCTTATTTATGCTGTTAAAAAAGCTAATTACCAACATACTGGATTATCAAATTTAATTTTTAATTGCAGGGAGCAGCTCTGTAAAAGCCTGTAGGCTCAGATTATTCTGTAAATTAGCTCATGCTAGCACAGCTGCTACTGCTCTTTGGCCTCAACTAGCAGGAATTCAGTCTGTGAGGTTTATTTTTTGGCAAAATTATACATTTCTACGGCAGAATACTCATTATTTTTGTTTAAAAAAACAACCAAAGGTGGTTCCGGTGTTTTATCTTTCCAGGCGTTGTGGCTTCATGTTTGATCCCTTCGCGCCCTTTGCCTCGGTGACACATAACATGTCGAGGCAGGTGCTTCACAGCCGATGCACAGCACTGATCAGACACAAAGATTAAACGCTGCATCAATCAAGCGGTGCTCCATCACACAGACTCAACCTGTCGTCACTGCAGTAAATCTCAGTGTAGAAACTCAGTCTGCAGCAACATGCATCTTCTTAATGGAAGTCAGCCAGCATTGCTTTGTCATCTGCGGATCACTCTAATGTGAAACCATCAGGCTCCGTATTAAAGTAACTTAATTAGCAGTGAATTAGTTAATTTTCAGGGGCTGTGCAGGTGATTTGTTGTCACACCTGTTCCTCTTATAAATTAAATCTAGCACTATTCTTTGCACTTTTTTTATTTACATAGACTTTCAAGGGTTTATTCTTACGACATGTCAGCTACTGCTGATGTACAAGCTCTTTGCACTTGTAGCTATGTTTTCGTTTTATTTGATGGTTATATTTCACGTAAACAACAAAATGAAGACATACGCACATATGAGCTTTAGCCCTCGATGCAATCTATCATTATTTCTGCTCCAGTCAAACCTGAACTCCATTTTATAAAAGCAGAACGTATGCATTTGTGCCCTATGGCCCGTTCTTTCATGTTAAGTTGCTCCTGCTTTCTTTCATTTTGACATTCAATAGATGCTCATATAGTAACCTGCACTCTGCATTGAAATATCTCCACCAAACTGAAAGAGGAGATGACATCTGTGAGCCATCTATCATTGCTACCTGCTATCCGTGAAGACAGGAGCTAAATAACTTAATGTGTTCACTTCAACAGCATCCAAAGCTGTTTTTATCGAGTGTTTTCACTCTGCTTTAACATCATATTGTGACATGTTTTTTTTCTATCCAGTTGGAGGGAGGTTGAACTTGGCCTCCTCTTGCAAATTGCCGTCTGCCAAATGCTTGCTGGGTTGTGATTGCATTCATCTTTAATAGAGGATGGAGAGCGCAGAGGCTCAGCAGCTCATCGAAATGTTGATATGACGGCATCTTTCACCAGCTGATGGATGCGAAGCTGTGGTTTTTAATGCAAAATGGACACTATAGCATCCTGCCTCTTTAAGTCTACCTATATAACTGACTGGTGATTCATTGGTAGCATCAGCATAACAAGCTGTAATGAATCTGAGGGAGACATGCTGAATTTAAACATACATCTTCCACCGACTGCAAAAAACGGCGGCGGCACAATATGCAGGGTGTCGTTTCTTATCAAGGAGCCCTTTCCCGCCCTTCATTCTGTTGTCAGTTCTGTCGACAGATTTTCATATCGCAGGGGGGGAAAAGCAAAAAAAGGAAGGAAAAAAAAACACTCCTCTCCCTGTCTAATCCACTGGGCTGCAACGGCGAACGTACAGCCAAGTGGAAAAGATAACTTCTCTCAGGGGAGGCTGCCAGGCGCAAACTCTTGATCACCGCCTCCCCTTCATCTTTGTTCTCGCTCTTTATGAATAAAAATGCAGTCAAAGTTTAACCAACAGCTAAACTGTGTTTTATCAGTCGCAGCTCAGTGGAACTTTGACTTTTAACTCCGGAGGGGATGATGGACTTAGCAACTTAAGTGGATTAACACAGTGTGCGACAACAGTATCGCCGAGGTTGTAACGCAGGCCGGCGTCTTCAAAGTTACCTTTTGTTCCTGTAAACTAATACACAACCTGACAGCTTAATCCCACTAAAGGAGCGGATGAAGTCAAATGTTATTGGATGAAAGAGTGACATGTAGAAAAAAAAGACAGGAAATGGTAAAATTATAACCCGCAGTGTTGTGTATATTTACCACCTGGGGCTTTGCTTTTTCCATGAAATATGAATTTTAAATCAGCAAAGAAATGAACAACCAGACTGAATCAATCTTTGACTGATAGTTTAGACATTCACAGCCTAAAAAATAAATCTCTCCACGCTGTATTTTATTATATTCATTGACTCTCTGTGACTGTTGTCATAGTTAACAATTTATAATATTGGTTTTTCTACTTTGCCTCAACTTGTGTTGATCTCCAATTATCCTTCAGGAGAAAAAAGGAAGCAAAGAATAAATTGTCTTGATTGAGAATGACAGCGGAAAGAAAATTGCAGGTCTTTTACTTACAAGAACAAACAATGAGATGGTCACTTAAAAGCTCATAATTGACAATTCCTGAAATAAAAAAAGCAAAAGTCTGAAAACATTGGATTTACATGACAAAAATGTCTCGAGAAAAACAGGAAACACTGTCTTATCTGCCAAACTGTTCATCCAAATCTTTCCAAAACAAAAACATCAAAAAACTCATTAAAAAACAGATGTTACATGTTATCTTCAAAAACCCAACACACGTCAGGATTCTTTAGCTGTGTTTTCTGTGAAAGCAGTCTGCTAAGGTTAGCTAACATTAGAAAAAAATAAAAGGCATAAACACTATTCCACTGACCTGCAGGTGGCAGTAATTTGCCAACGTCTGTTTCTGAGTAACAGCAAAGCAAAGCAATGAAATTTAGGTAGCGAGTAAACATAAAAATTTTAAAAACACTTAATCTAAAATACTTAAAATCTGTGCAGTTTCTCTAATAAGGAATAGAGCTCAACAACACAAGACGCTTTTTAGCGATTTGGCAACTTTCTTGTTTGCTAAAAAACTCAACAGGCACTTTATTATTAAAGGATGTTTGCATTTAGGATTTTTGTACACTTGTACTTATTCTGTATTTTGCACAAATTCACATTTTAAGCACATGTGGATTCAGTTAACACACTGTTGCTGCAGTATTGGACCCATTTACAGTCTTTACGTTGTATCTAATATGTAAATTTGAATCATCTCAAGTTTCTTAAGCTTGCTTGTTTAAAAGTGGATATAATAATACACATTTCTGCAAGATCACACCGTTATTAGATGTTTTATACCCATGCTGAGCTGTTTGACTTCCCTGTGAGCAGATATATAAACTCTGATTAGTTGAAATACGCAGTTATTGTACTGTAATGTCATGAAAATAATTAATAGCACTGACTAACACTGTTGATGGGCTTCACAGTGTGAGCTGTGCTGAAGCCGAATGACTCTTTCTCCTGTATGCTGTGGGTGCACATTTTAATAAAACAGCACTGATACCATCCATTAAGAAATAAACGCAATTTGACCGTCGGCGAATCTATCAGTAGTCCTCCGTTGAGCTCATTTGAGTCTTAAGTTACTGCAAATGTCTCAACTCTCCTCTTTGTGCCCTCTGGTACGTTACTGATCTCACTCATCTTTTCATTCTCACAGCAGTTTGCTTCTCCCACACGGAGATTTAGACGCTTGTTAAGTTTTTTTTAGCAGGGCCGTTGGGTCAGACTACGGCTAGACGTTTGTTTTATGAATTAAGACGACTGTAATCTTTCTGTGTGGAAATCAGAGTTCGGTATTAAAGTTTTCCGGCAGCCAAGGTCACCGAGAGGACAAAGGTGTCGCGATTGAAAATTGTCATTTCCTGGAAATTTAAGACAATAATTTGTAAATCTTTAAAAATATAATACTCACAGAACAAGTAGTCCTTTTTTTGTTTTTCACCTGCTGCTCCATTTTTAATTTCACGTTATCAATCCTTAAAATCAGCAGATTCATTAAAGTGAAAGTTTCCAGGGTGAACTCAGGTTCTGTTTCCAATCAAAGTGGGATTATTTCGCACTTGTCTGATTTCAAGATAGAGTTCATCCTCTAATAATTGATATTAGTATCAACCTCCATCCCAATACATAACCAGCTGACCTTTTATTCTAAACTGGCCTGCAGATAAAATCCATGTGACGTACTGATGATGCCAGTTCTGAGCTTTATCAAAACAACAGAAAAGCAATTTGAGATAGAAAGGCAAAAGATGGAGATTAAATGTGACCTAATGTCTCTGCAGGCAGCGTTCTCACATCTAAGGAAACAGTTCGGCTGTGCTGTTAAACACGAGTTCCTCTCTGAATTATTTTCATTCCCATTTCAAACATGCAGAGATTCAGATGAGTATCTGGGTTTGGAGATTGTACTGTGATTATGACCTGTGCTCTAACTGCCTCAGGGACAATACAAATCTACCCCTCGGGAATCATCTACACTTGTTTAGTCCGAATTTTAAGTGTCCTCTTGCTAAAGTTCGTACAGGAAAAGACAAAGAAAAAAGCCTTATATAGTTTTCTGAAAATTCTTTGTAACCACACCAACATGGCTGGCTCATATGGGGCATTATTGTCTAGTCTCTGCCCTCCAAAACAAACCACATGAACATTGTCGGATTTAGGGTGCTTTCACATCTGCATGGTTTGGTCCGGACTTTCGGACTTTTCGGTTTGATCCGTATCAAAACAGCAGGTGTGAAACCTCCTCGGTCCACCAAACAGCAAACCCTCAGTCCAACCAGAAGAGGTGATCTCAGTTCGGATCAAACCAAAACCACCGTTTAGTTCGTGTCCAGTATGAAAGCAAAGGTTCGGACCTACGGACCTACGGACCTTCGTACCAATGACAGGAAGTAACGGCAGGAAAAAGGAAAACCAATGTAATCGTAACCTAAACAAAAAATGAGATGAAGAACTACATTGGGGGAAGAGGATAACAAATACCTTATTAACATTTGATCTGAAGATTTTATTAACTGACCGGACCAAATGTATATGAAGTAACAAAAATACGAACCTTGGTCTGGACCTTCAGGTGTGAGAGTGCCCTTAGTGTATCAGCCTTTCCAAATGTATGTAATTCGTATTGATGTTCTGTAATATACTGTTCCTCTGGATAAGACCTGCTACTTGGTCAAGTTCCACAAAAAAACCCTTAAATCCACTTTTTCGTGGAGTTTTAAACCACGACACATGTTCTGCATCAGCTGAAGCAGCGATCTGAGCTGTCATTGATGGATCTGCAGACATCTGTGTCATTTGTAGTTGGGCCAAGAGGTGGTATTGGGATTTGATCTTGGCACTGAATTTACAAAGTAGTTTTCCAAGGTTAAAACACACATTTCGGTTTCTTACTTGGTTGATGTTACAAAAATATAAAGGTCACTGATTAAAGAAGCTGACAGGACATGAACAGCAGCCTTCAGAGTCAAAATCATCCACTTTTTAGGGAGGTTTTTCTGTAAAATCTTCCCTCCTCTTCCCTTTTGTCTCAGAGAAACAACTCTTAGTATCTGCCACAAGAAGCCACCTGTTTAAAAAAATGTATTTGATTATCCACATGCGATGAAAAACTACCCGCTGCAGCATCACTGGTGCTTCACAGGGCATTAACACAGCTTGTGTTCTTAGCTTAAACAAGCACGGTTCAGCGATCCGACAGTAAAACGATTCAGACTTCCACCTTGTCAGAGATTGTTGTCTTCCTTCATCCTTCACCTGCCACGTGTATATTATCACATACTGTGCACCGGCGTTGGCAGCACACTTCAGTGCATCCAGATTGTGATGCACATTCGTACGAGCATGAGCGCATACACGGAATATTTTATTGGCGTGAGGGAGCGACGCAGACAAAATACGCCACACTTCACTGGCTGTACTAATTAGCAGGAGTTTGACCTCTGCTCCTGTCGGCTCCGTTAATCTGTAGAGCTGCAACAAAGGTCTCATAGATTTACCTTCCTTTACCTCCACTGTGTGACTATGTGGAAAATGTCCCGAGATGATGTGTTATGTATTTGAAATAGACAGACAAACCATAAAAGATACAAAAATGAAGCCAATAGTTCAAGGGTTGTTGGTGTTTTGGCACAAAAACAGATTTATTTTGATCATTTTGGTTGAAAATATTAATGTAAATTCAGCTTGAGATAATGAAAATCAGTTGAATTGAGGTAGGAAAGTGCAGGTTGTTTGCTTCCATGGCTTGTACATAATGTTCATAAAAAGGAGCTTATGCAGAGATTTGCAGGTTTTTTTTTAGGAAGTTATAATGCATTTAGTGTGTGTGAAAGAGTGAGTGTGTGTGGTGATGCCTCCTGAAGCTGCAGTGCATTTCAGTATCCGCAGTGGAAAACATTTCACATTAAAGAAATAATCTCTTTCCTGTGCCGTGAAAAAATATGTAGTGACAGAATCTGCCGTGCAATCTTTCCATTTTAAGGTTTAACTTTTCAGTTCACTGCAACGGCACTGCAACTGTAAGCACATCCCGCCGTCTAATATTTCACATTGGGTAATAAACTCAGGAAAACACTGAGCTTGAACCCCGAAAAGCATGACTCACAGGCAGACAGGTTAAGATAAAAGGTCACGTTTATTTGAGGAAACAACCAGAGGTCAAAAACAGGCAGACAGTCACACCCGGCGAACGCATCAGGAAAAAAAAAAAAAAAAGGGTTATGTGGAGAATCACTTATCTGTAGATCAGGCGGAGGGTCAGGCAGGCAGAACAAAGGCTGGAGAGCTGGGGCGAATACAAACGAGGCAATCTGGCAAAGACAAAGTGGAAAAAGACCTTTTATATAAATATATCGCAAGGGGGAAATTGGGACTAGGTGGGGGGGTGGATATGGTTAGGCTCATGGGTATCAAGAGGTGGGTCAGAGTCACCGGTCCTACCAAAGAGACAGATTAAACATGATTTTTTAATAATTTAACACTGAAATACCGTAATTTCCGGACTTTAAGCCGCTACTTTTTTCACACGCTTTGAACCCTGCGGCTTAAACAATGATGCGGCTAATTTATGGCTTTTTACGTGCTAAAGAGCTTCATGTCACCAATACACTCAGCCTCGTCAGACCAATGAAATTACCGAACAGGTCACATTTGATCAATGAAACTGTTCGAATTACATCAAACGCACTTACACGAAATTCTTCAGATCAGTCATTTTGTGCTTAATGCACATGCCCTAATCATGGATAGCA
>JAQMCX010000013.1:2850169-2865797 GCA_029814765.1 Acanthurus leucopareius
GCTTATAGACAAGTGCGGCCTATATATGTACAAAATCTTTTTTCTTTTTAAATTTAGTGGGTGTGGCTTATATTCAGGTGCGCTCAATAGTCCGGATATTACGGTAATCAAAAAAATAAATGAAAAAGCTATAGTTATTAGTAAATATGCTGGAGATGAGAAGGGTGATTGATAAATTCGCAGTCTGAGGCAGAAGGAGATGAGTTACAGAGCTCTCATCACTAAAGCATGCATTTTCCCCTTTTAGACCAAAGTTTATGCGGAAAATTCGAAGTTTATAACTTTTGTATTATTTCTGTTTCAGTTAATTGAAAAATTGCCAATCATCACTGTCTGAGAAAACAGACATCAGCCTTTGTGTAGTTATCTGCTGTCTGCTTCTCAAGGATTCACCTTTTCATTTTCAGTTTAATTTCAGTTCAGTTTTACTTAATTACACTTATTTTTACATTTAAAGTAACTGGGGTTTTTTTAAAATTACATAGAAAACAAATGATATGTTTATGATATGATGCAACACTTTAGGCCACTAATTATTGCCTCATCAGTATAAAAAGTATCTTAAATACAGCTCTTAATTTAAGTTGTACAACATTAAAATTCTCTTATGTTTTTCTTCTGGTGATTAAAATAAGAAAATACAATATTCTACAATAATATAACACTGCAAGGGGAACCATTCTGTACTATGAGGCCTATTACTTTTCATGCTGTAAGTAGATTTTGTTGATATATTTTTTGTATTTTTACCTCAGCAATATCTTGAGTTCAGGACTTTATTATAATTAAGTCTTTTTAGTTTGTGATACTTCCTTTTTTACTTAAATAAAGTACATAGGAACTTCTTTTTCCACTGGTTACTTGGCTGCATGGAGGCTTAAAGTATCAGAAGTGTCACATTTTGGGATTGGTTGCACTCTGTTGGGTTTGACATATTGAATTCTGCTGCTTATTTACTTAAACTAACAGCGTGCAGGAGCCACTACCAGGGTTTTTCTGCTCACATACTGAATGTATAATGTTTTGCTGGATTTTAATCCTGTTGTGATGAATAAAAGGTGATTTTTTTTTAGATCGACTTGGCTTGTAATCTGTTAAATGGGATTTTCCAGGATGGATTTCTTGCTTTTTGTCAGCATGTTATAAAAAAAAAACTTTGAAAATGTTTTCACTTGACAGGGAAATTTCTCAAAAGCACACTACATGGTTTTTTATTTAAAATTTGCCTTTTTTCCATTACTATTGTCTCTAAAAGAAGCTTAATTTATTACAGCACTCTGTCACGGTAGTAAACAAGAGGTTCATTATAAGATGTAATAATTAAAATGCACTATTTTTCATGTTTCTATTGCATTACCAAAAAGTTAACATTCCATAAGTATTTGAAATACTTGCTGGTAGTTCTAATTTAATATGAATTTAACCTAAAATCATTAAGATGTTACAGACTTTCATTTTATTTCTCATTAACATGCAAATGTGTGCAGTCATGAGCTGCAGCATCACATCATTTCCTCTGTAGGTGAAATCTGGAAGTGTTTTTTCAACCATGTTTCACAAAAGAACCCCTGATGTCAAGAACAGATTACATAGTGAAGTGAGCACATTTGAGTGTTTGTCACTTTAAATAAAAAAAATTGAAAAAAACAAGTGGCAGCTGAGGTCAAAATCCTACTTTTCCCTTCATCAGACACTAAATCGGCTCTGTGGTAAAAAGGAAAACAAATAACATCTTTAACAGAACCTGTCATCCCCCATGAGAATTTTCCACTCTAATGAGAGCCACATAATGGGATGCTGAAGCAAAGCATGCAATCTAATTGTTCACTCAAGCACTGCATAAGCAGACAAATTAACACTTGGGTAATTTGTTCCTTAGACTACAGTAATGTAGTGCGTAGGTTGGGACTTCCCTCCCTCCTCTTTCTTACTGATGCATGGTCACATCATGGAAAGTAAACAACATGCAGACTTGCAATCTGTATGTTTGAAAAGGTCTTTTGAGGGGCCTTTCCCATTTTCCATGAGCGTCTGTGGGCTCTACTATATAGTTTGAGAGAGGGAGGTGATTGGAGGGATATTTAGTTGGTTGCAACTTGAAATCTCACTGCGAGATGTCATTAAATTCTTCTCACTGGACTGTTAAGTGTTATTATCTCAGGGCTGTTGGTCTGTCAGCTTGTTCCAGACTTTTTAGATGCCAAACAATAACTACTGCAACTTTAAGATTAACCAAATGTTAGGAAATCAAAAGTATGACAGACGATTATCTCGATTAAATCCAAGCTGAAGACAAGCTGTTATATAAATATATACTACTGGTTTATGTAAATAAAGTTAAAGTATTGACACTGTTTTTTATGATCTTCATGCACAATAAACAAAAAAGCAGCACATGCAAATTTTGCACATGGAATCAATGATCCCAAATGTGAGTCATTAATTATCCATTTCCTTTCATTTCCTGCACAGCGATGTGAGAAAATCAAAAGGTGTTCAACCTATTTTTGCACGATGCATTGCTTTGCACTCAAATTATGCAAATTTTCCTGCTAATGGTAACGCTAATTGCACTTCCATTCCACTTGAGCGAGCCCCAAAATAAAAATGATTGTGGTTGTGCTCACAGAGTGTGCTGATTATTTCTTGAAAATGTTCTAGTCGATCAGTTTTCCAAAGTCTGAAATAAAGATACAAATTTGCTCAGCTGCAACTAAAAAGTCCAAATTTGCAGCTGATCGTTGGAGACCTTTGAATGCAAATGTGTCTGCAAAGGACAAAGATTAAGTCTGCAAAGGTTGATAAATGATCCTCTTTTTGCTTTGGAAGGTTGCTAATTGATGAAAAAAAGAGTAGAAGAAGAAGTGGCAGCCATCATAGGAGCTGGTTGAATTAGCTAAATGCTAGAAAAGGTGCTTCTATGCTTCCTCTCTTTCCTCTTTTATGATGCATCATCAGCATAATTAAATATTCCAGGGAAAGTCAGATTCTCTTTGCACCTCTGTTGTTTTCCTTCAGAGTTATCAGCCTCATCTGTCCTTGACCTCATGACTCAGGACGTCTTTTTGGACTTTTCCACAGCAGCCAGTGTTTGCATGTAAGGGTCCAAACGCAGCAGTGCATCGTGTGCAGTGCATCATGGACTCTCAGCGGGGAGGTGACCGCCCGGTCAGCCTCACTCAGTGGGAATTGCCTCTGTAGTTTTGCCTGGAGGGAAGTAATTGAGCCGGTGTGGCGCTCACCAAGAGCATCGTCACTCAGAAAAAAAAAAAAATCCTCCTGTCCCCGTCAGCTGTTTCTCCTTCATCAGCTCTTTTAACACCATTACGGCCGAAAGAGTGGACACATTGCTATAAAAAGCACTTAGACATGTGCAACAAGCTGCTTGGCTGTGCTGTTACATCAAGCACCAATGTGTGAATGTGCAAATTAAGCCTCTTTTTTTTGACTGCGGTGGAGGCCCGAGGCTGTTTCCTCGCTCAACCAGCTTTTCTACAGCCCTCTCAGTTTCGCTGTTTTGGAGATCAGATTTGAAAAATGTCACCTCATACGAATCATGTGTGACTCAAATCTGCCTCTGTGGTGTCTGCCTCCTGCTTTTTTTTTTTCTTTTTGCCACAAGCCGGGGATTTCTCTAAGATCTGCTCAGGTTAATGTGCCTGAAGATGAGCCCACACAATCACTCTGTGCTACTGACACCACTACTTACTGTACGTCTGTGGGTTAATAGGTAGAAATGGAGAGAATCGCCTTCAAAAGGACTGAACTGTGTCATTCAGTGCAGCTTTGCACTGTATAAACAGGCTAAATAAGACATCTGTTTGCCTGCACTCGGTTTGTGTGAAGGATTTTCAGTGAGACCTTGTGAGACAAAATAAAACTCACTGATGTTTATGGTGTTTATTAAAGTAAAAGCTGTTACAAATGTTAATGCATACATAAAAATTAGGGAAGTCATGTAGAAGCAAGTTTTATCACAGTTTTCAAGCATTTTCTAAATATTAAATATGAAATAAATGAGCTTTAAGATTTTCAAGCTTCAGCAAGATCATCATTCTTCTGTTAGAAAGTGATATTAAAAACTATCTGAGCATGCTGCTGCACACAAGGGTTAAACTCTGATTCATTTTTACAGTCAGCTTTTATTTATTGTTCAACCTTTTGTCACTCCAAAGCCTCAATCCACGAATTCAGGAAAAGAGGTCGATACGTCTGCTTCAAAATGTTGCTTCAAGCAGTGACTCTGATAACAGGCGGAGGGTTTCCTCAGCACATAAATCATTGCACACGGTGGGAAGAGCATATTTTGTACCGTAAATGATGATGCTGTAAACATCTTTAACAGTTTCTCGACTCCTCGAGCCTCGTTCCTTTTAAAAAACAATCACATCACCTGATTCATCTCCTGTTTTTTAGCTCTGTGGAGCTTCGCCGGATGTTAATCAGTATTCCCACATCTCATCAGTCCAACATATTTGCACAGTTCTGCACTCAAAGTTATTCTGTTGATGCTCCCAAAGTACAGAGACGTTCTCAGCACTCAGCACCTTCCCATAAAAGGAAAAAAACCTGGAAACCAATAATTATTACATTCATTTATCCCTTTCTTTGCTGAAATTATGTAATTAACAATCCGTTGCAGAAAATTGGGTAATTATTGCTTTGAACAAAGTAGCCACTTGAAATGGAATTAAACCTATCATCTTTTTTCTTTTTTCTGGGAGTTGCAGAAAATTAGGTTTCACAGCATGACTGAAATGTGACTCCACTGTCGGAGAAATGACTTCACTTTATTATTCTCCTGTAGAGTTCGCAGCACCGTTGCATCTTTCTGGGCTGAACCCCACTGCTGCCCAGATGGCTCGTGCATTTGCGGTGCAAAATATTGTCATAAGCCGCTTCTCCACAAACTGCCAAATAAAATCCGACTGTTGCCCTGAATAGAGAGAGAAATGCATGCAACATTACTGCAAAATTAATATTAATGTGAAGCAGTTTGCGGCAGGAAGGAAACTAGTTTCTGTTTGTTTATAGTATTGAAATAGATTTAAGTCACTTTGAGACAAATCGACTAATTGAATCCAATTAATTAACCATAAACGGAGAAAAGAGAGGTTCAATTTTGAGGATTTTTTCAAGGAGAAGTAAAATATTGTAGCTTTTATACTGAAAATATGTATTAAAACATATTGAGAAAAGTTTGCATGCTCTTTGCATCAGATTTCCTGCATCAAAATGACAAAATCTTACTAAATCAGGACATTACAGCAACTAAATGACAACATTTTGAAGCTTTTTTTTAACATTTCATCATAACTCTGTTGGACAAAACAACCAGTCCTCTGGTTTTTAGCTGTTGTTGTTGTTAGAGACACAGAAATGGTCCCAGGTTCCTGAATCGCTGCCCACGTCTGCGACTCTCAGTGAATCAGCAGGTCAGATACTGTGCTCATTAACTGCTGTGGCCCCCAGTTGGAGAAACAATTGACAAATCGGAGCTTTGTAGGTTTCAGGATAAAGACGTCTTCTTCCTGTGCCAGAGCCAGAATCAATTCCCCCCCCTCCTAAAAAAAGACAAGTGTAAAGAAGATCAACTCAGCTGTAAAGACTTTTGTGGGTCTGCAGAAATAAGACGTCTCCTCACTGCATGTTCCTTTGATTTGGATGACGAACATCACTTCCCCGAGTCGCCACAGCAGGGTTCGGGATTTCTGTTCGGGATTTCAGACAATTCAGAATGAAGTGAAAACAACATATCAGTTCGGTCTGACTGTCAGGAGAGAGATTAAACCAGTGGGGGGATTTAAACGTTAAGGCGGCGCCAGAGGAAAGGACACGACGATGATGTTATTACTTAAAACATCACCTAAAAGATGATGGAAGAAGAGCAGGTGAAATATGACCAACTAATGGCATAAAATATCTGTGTTTAACCACTGAAAGTAGGTTTGTACTTTAAAATGAGCCGGAGTCATTAAAAAGCACCAACTCGTGTCACTTTCTGCATAATTCAGTGCCTGAACTCTGATTTTTTATTGCCAATTTTCAGTCTTAATTCTTGAACTCTCCCTCTTTGTTGTAAAACTCCAGTTACTTCTCTCTTTTAAAAGATTCACCTCTTTGTATCATTATTTTTGGTGCCAAATTTAAAGTAAATCAGCTCAGCAGTTGTAGTTTGATTGGACCACAGAGCAGAAAGGACCAACCAGTGAGGTCAAACATCCTCAGGCTTCGCCGTTAGAAAAGTAAAGAAGACATTTCTTTCTTTTTTTAAGCATTAATGCTCAGGGCATTTTTTTTTTTATCTTTATCTCTGCCTGCATCAAGTATCAGCAAACAGCGACTATGCACAGTGATTTTTAAAACTCTGTAAAACAACTTCACCCATTAATCATTCAACACAACATCGATGAACTGAGCAGGAAACTAAACACTCCTCCTCATCTCACTGTGTGTGTGTGTGTGTCGGAGGTGGAGGTGGCGAAGCTTCAGTCATTGTTGATGAGCTCAGCTCTCTTTAGAGGAGCATCGATTCACTGCTGCGTCAAACCGGTGGAGTTTTATGCTCTGGAAGCCGACCAACTATTGATATGGAGTCTGTTAGAGGAGAACAAATGTAGCTGGAAAGTTTAGTTTTGTGTCTTGATGTGAAAAGTAAAACTATCTTCTTCTCTTGTACACCTCAGTGTGGAGAAACACCTGTGTGATCAATGTAGCATTAGCCAGCAAGCTAGCTAAACGAGCTAAACTAGCTAGCATTTCCTAAACATGGATCTGACTGAGGATCAGTTAATTAAATTTTATAATATTGATTGATGCTGTCAGATTTGTTCTGTCTCCTGCAGCACAGTCAATACAAATCTGAATTAAGTTATTAAAGTATCTTCTAATTGCACTTTAAAGCAGCTAAAAGCAACTTTCCACTGCAAAGTGTGAACCTGAGTCATTTGTTTCAAAGTTGATTGATCACAGCCGTCAATTTTTTTCCTGAGAGGCACCGAAGTTTCGCCCTTTTTCAGGGCTGCAGCTCCTTTTCTGCCCCTTTGCCGACCTCCTCCACCCTGCTGGTCCCCACCGTGCATCCACCTGTTGCACAACTGAGCCTTTTCCACTCAGTTCATTTCACCTTTAACGCCAGAGAAGATGTTGACATTTCTAAAAGATAATGTTTTAACGTAAGATGCATCGTTTTTACAATTCAATCTGAAGATGGAGCCTGAAAAATGCTGTTCTGCATCATGTTAACTGAGAGATTGATGCTGTTTCAGTTCAGTTTAGTTGCTGCAGATGCTTTGTGCACGTTGAACAGATGAGCAGATCTACATGAAATATGATCTTAAACAAATATAATACAAGACTTTTGCATAAATGTCTTGTTTATAAAGACACACCTGCATTTTTTTAATCAAAAAAATCACAAATTGAGTCACATAATAAAACCGATGAAACAGGAAACTCGAAGCTCCATTCACCGTTTTTTCTAAATGATCATTTCTTGAGTGTTTATTTCTCTGTTGATTATTACATGTCAGTGCCAAAAACACCATTAGATTTCCCATTAGGACGATTCTTTCAAAGCAGAGCAGCAGGTTCGCGTTTCTTCTTCTTCTTCTTCTTCTCCCCAGCGACGCTGCTGATGTGCCATGAAGACTTTTATTTATTTTTATTTCTTTTTTTGTATCCAGCCACTGATTTTCTCCTCTCTCTCTCTCTCTCTGTTCTTCTTATCTGTCTCTGCAGCTACGTTGGGGACCTTGGACTTCAGTTTGCTGTATGACCAGGAGAACAATGCACTGCACTGCACCATTAACAAAGCCAAGGTGAGCCGCCATGATGACGGTGATGATGGTTTGCTGATTTGCAGCCTCTGAACGGCTGCTTGGATTTCACTTTATGTGACTTCTGCGTAAAAATCCTTTAGTGAAGCAAGTCAACCTGCAGCTGCTTTATCAAACTCAGCATCAGGCCTTTGGATAGACTGAATATATGAAACAATGAACGTTCATAGCAGGAATATGGAGCTGAAGCAGCTCCAAACAATGAAGCAATATGACAGTTTTATTTCTTTTTAACTGAAAGCAATCATGCAATTAAAGGCAGATCGATATAAATTAAGTAGCAGGTTTTTTTCAATATATTCTTAAGTTTAATAATATCATTGTTAAGGATGAATATTTTTGCAGCAGCCTGCTCTTGTTTCAGCCTACACAAACTGGCAAAAAGGCTGAGAAACAGCGACTTAACACGTCCCACAGCTCTCTGTTAGAGATGTATTTACATCTATTTTCATCTCAGAGAAGCTGGAATTATTTCTTAAGCATATTGCAAAAGAAACAAACCAACAATGTCCAACTCACTGTGTTTCTTAGCAGCTCATCGCAGCTTTAATCAGTGAACTTGATTTAAAAAAAATAAAAGTAACATGACTGGAGTTTTCGGGGAAGCAAACATTTAGTTTTTGCTCGAGCTGAGAGTTGTTTTGCTGCTTTAAACCCTCAGAGACTCAAACAGCCGCCAGCAGCTAAAAATTACCATTATTTTTAAAGTGTATTAACTTTTGAGTCACTCATGCAGTCAACATGCTTTAAAAAGTCATGTAAACTGCAGCTCCTCAGCTTCTCGGTGGTGTAACATATTTTTTGTTTGCCTGGGATGATGAAATAAAAAGACTGGCTGCCTCTTGTTCAGGGTTAGAGTTAAATTAATCCATTTTCAGACAAAGAAAATGTAAAATTAGGACTTTAAAATGAGAAAAAGGCTGAAACAGAGAAGAAAAACTAAATAAATCACGACACTCAAAGTCCCTCAAGTCTTAAAGAATTAAATGAGTTTCAAGGGCATTTGATTGGCTGCAATGTGAGGGGGAGGTGACATTTTATTCTCTACTATTTTAAACTTACATTACAAATATTAATTGCACAGCCCGTCTGTTTACTTCCTGGCAACAGAAGCATCACTTTCACGTCCAACCTTAGTGATTAAAGCTCTTTTTCATTCCTCAGTGCTTCATTTTTTACAGCTAGCTTTGTGGATACCAATAAAATTAATGCAGTTCATTTTGTACTAAGTGTTTGTGATCATTCCAGTCTTAAAAAAAAGCTGATAGCAACATTAATCATCATAATAACTCAGTGTAACACCAACATTAGCCGAATTCTCAGAGCTTAGCTATCATCAAGTCACTGTGGCTCATTTTTTTTACACTTTTTTTACACAAAATTTCAAATTGATTTACTCGAACAATCCTGCAAAACACTGAAGAGATGAAATTACACGAGTCCGGCTTTATCTTCAGTTATAAAGGTGATAAAAATTAATCCAACTGGAACGTTTGCCAACATTTTTCTGTTATTATCGACTCCGACTCGCCTCCTCTCGCAGCCGGCGCATCAACGGGCCCCCGATCAGACCGGATTAATGTTGCAGCTGAATCAATACTGTTTATAGGCTCCTTATGGAAAACCAAAGTAGCATTGATGAAATCATAAATAAAACATCATCATCCAAACATGCAGGATAATGGATGTAGACTGCAACAACAGAGTCACGTCTGACTTTTAATAATAATAAAAAAAAAAAAAACATAATTTGATTCATAAACAGTAAATAAGGAGTCTGGAGGTGTTTTCCTCTCCGGTTTCCTCTCCTCTGTTCGTTGTGATGAAGTGGTCGTTCTCGCAGCCGCCGCCGTCGTCAGCAGCTATAATTTCTCCAATCCGTCTGCCTGAATGGTCGGTATGGAGGAAAGTGGGCATCAGAGGAGCCGGTCGCTGGCAGAAGTGGCGGACAGCAGAGTGGGCATCAGGCCATCGTGATTTATGGTGCTTATTTTCTATACGGCTCTGCTCCTGCAGCCTGGTCAACCACAGAAAATGGTTTTTCTCCCTCAGATACTGTACGACCGTGATTTAATTTGTTTGCTGAATCCCTTAAAGGTGTTTCTCACTATTGATCTTTTTTTTTTTTTTTTTTGTTATAGCTCTTTGCTGCAGCAGCTCCAATATTATCTGTGATTGAAAGTCACTCAATTAACCATTCAAGATAAGATAAGATAAGATAAGATAAGATAAGATCTTCCTTTATTAGTGCCACAATGGGGAAATTTGCATTGTTGCAGCGGCAGGTGGACAGTAAAAGACAAAATGTAAAAAAGCAGCAATAAAAATAAAGAACAATAAATAATAAGAACAAAATAAGAACAAAAAATTGTACATTATTTACCAGGGTGACAGTATGAAGTTATAATATTCAGTTGCACAGATGAAATTGGAATAACATACATGGATATTGCACATAAATGAAATTATTAGTACACATGAAATACTAATAATAATATTATAGAGTATTGGACATTAAACTGCAGTGTTTTTATTGATTTATCGATTAGAAATGGAGGAACTGGAGACGTTTGACTGATATTTGAGCCCTCTGAGCTCGTTAGACTGATAGTTTGCAGCAGTGATGCTTCATGTGTGCAGTGCTAATATTATCATGGCCCTGTTGGCATTTTGGTCAGTAAAATAAATGGTGTGTACAGCAGAAACCGACAAAAGGTCACCAGACAACATGACTTAAGCAAACAAAAGAGGTTAAAAGAGGCTGCAAAAGGCCAGTGGTCTGATTACTGTTCTAACAAGGAGGAGAGCTCAATTAAATTTGCATTAAAACGACTTTAACGAGAAATAATCAGCCATTTGTAGGAAATGCACCGAGGCTTTTCTCTGTAAACAACTCAACCTGCTCAAATACTCTTAAACACAATAACCCTCTGAAGAAAAGGAAAATCCCAAAACCTTAAATCCAACATGAGGTGAAGAGAGTAAAGCTCAGCAAGTCTGTAGAAGAAGAAGAAACGGCCTTTTTTTCATCAGTTACTGTCATGAACTCGTCCAAAATCCTCTAAAACCACTAAATTTGGTGAGAAGTTGTGTCTTCTTTTGTTTCCAAAAGTTAAAAATGTCATTTAATTTACATATTTAGAGCGGTCATTCTCTTTTTGTCTGATTTTCATATAAATTTGGTCATTTTCTAATGTAGGATTGCATGATATTTCAATAATGTAAGCCATTTTTTCCTGTTATTGATTACAAACAGGCTCTTATTTGAATCTGATGACGTCTTGCTCCCTTGATATGAAGCCCTTTGTGTTTTTTTCAACAAGTCTGCAGACATTATCGGCCCCTGCACTCTGTGCTTTTCACAGCTTTCACATTTTAGGTTTTATAACAGCTTATTTGTAACAGCGTTGGTACAAAAAAGCCTCAACTCAACACCAAGTTTAAACCTCTGCTGCTGAAAACTGAAGCCAAGGCACAAGTGCTGTATCATTATTGAAATCAGGGCTTGAGGCGTTCAAATGCTCTCACATTTGTAGGGAAATATGTAAAACTCCACATCAAATTTTATTTTTACCTTTGAGCTTTTCGCTTTTTTGCTTTGCATGACGTCTTTTATTTGTAATATCTGCTTTTTTCCTGAGACTTTTTTGTTTATGGCTGCATAGTTGCTGAATGAGGACTATTTTGTCTTTGCATGCTATGTGCTGTTTCAGTTTTGCAGCTTGAACCTGCAATAAGAAACCTTTCCACACGTTTTACCTTCGGTGCTTCCTCATTGACTCCCTCTGTGCAAAACAGACAAAATACTACCTGCATTATTCAATTACACTGCCAGTCATCACCTCTGCATTCTCCCTTTTATTTTTTGCTCTGGTTTTACAAAGAAAATCCTGTTATTTATCCCTCAGTTTATTCTTTTCCAGTGCTTCTTATGATACAAACATGAGGAGCAAGAATTCACTGAACCTCAACCTCATTACTGCACTCAGAAACAACAAAAGCACAATAACAAGGCACCGTTTTACCTCCTTTTCCACTAATTAATGCCGTCATTAGTTTTTCAGTGAACCATTTACGCTTGTGCAACCTCCTGTTTTTTCAATATTTTCTCATGGAAACTTTTAACCTTTAACCTGAACACAGTTGAGCCTTTTTGGATAAAAAAAACGCACATAAAAAGAAGTTTGTGGGTTTCTTACAAACTGCACTTGGTAATCTTCTTTGGCTTTAATTCATAAGTGGAAATGAAGGGCTTTGAACCATGCAATAAAGATGAAGGTAGTATGACTAATAGGCCGTAGACTATCTGCTGTTAACATTTAATTAAAGGTAATTTAAATCCCTCACCTTGATGTGTCAACAGTTTGAGAGCCAGAACTATTCAATTATTACCTCTCAGTTTTTTAATGAAGGTTATTTTTACACGGTTAAACGACTTTGGTTGCAGCCCTTTTTTTTTCTTCTTCTTCTTCTCATCACAGAGGACAAATTTAAAAATCTGCCCTTTGATTTTTTTCATCCTGTTTGGCTTTTTTTTATTCTGTGACAGAGATTTTTTAATTGTTCAGAGCTCAGTTTGCTTCATGCACAAAGGATTAGACAGTCAGATCCGGCTCGTACTTCATGTTTTGACCAATTACCAATAAATTATTGATAGATTTTGACAGAGTTTCTTATTTAACTAGAACATCTTTACTAGTTTTTAAGCCATGCAGGTGTTATTGCTGCATTTCAAGTTCTTTCGTCTCATAATCAGCTGATTTTTTGAATTGGTTGTTGTTTAAATGTCTGTAATAAGGTCTTAATAGACATAGATATTTTTTCTAAGGCGTTAAATATGTGATTAAATACCCAACCTGTGATTTTTTAAAGCCTTTAGTGACTTAAAAGAAGTGACTAAGTGAATAATACAAAGGTTTTCATGCACATTTGATGTCATCAGGACAAACAAACTCACTTGTCTTCATTCACAGCCTCTTTGTGTTTGTTTTTACAGTCTTAAAACTATTTTAACTGAACTTTCCAACTATAATTATTAAGTCAGAATTAAAAAATCCAGTTGGCTTTTTGTGGGACGTGATGCTGACTTTCAGATCTGCCTGCAAAACTACATGATCCCTGCAGCTCTCTGTTGCTTGCTGCAAATCATCTCATCTGATGCTGTTCAGCCAATCAAACGCCTGCATTCTGATTGGAGTCGGTGAGTGAGATCATGTCACACAAACAGAGTGGAGAGATTAGATGAAGGAGAAGTAACTTCACATGGCGTTTTTCTTATAAAAGCACTTTAAAATAAACAGAGTAGAATGGACTGAAAACATTTTTTCTCGTACGTTCTGAGATCAAGACGGTTGTTAAAAGCAGAGATGTGAAGAGCTGCTACGTGACGGAGCGCAGAGCATCTTCACAGCAAACAAACACAAAGAGCCCGATATGATCGATTCGCCAGGTTTTTAACACAAACTGAGATAAAAACCTGACAGGACGAGCTGAAAGAGAGAAACACGGAGGAGTTAAATCAAGCGAGAACAAAAGAAGAGAAGCTACACTTTTAATTTTAGTTTTTCCAAAATCAAGGACTTTATTTAAAAAGATGCACATTTCTAAAAACTCTCATTAATGTTTTTTATTTTCCTTTAACTAAAGTGAGAAAAGAACATTTATTCATCATTAGAACTCTTATTAATTATAATCTGTTCAGTTTAATGTAAAAACTAACAGTAAAAATTGATTAAAGTGAATTTAATTGTCTCTTTTTCATTGGAAAGTTGCTGACATGCAGACGAAACACAACATAAGCTACTTTAACACATAAACAACGTTAAACATTGTGATGGTTTTTTTTGCTGGAGGAAATTTTTCCCCGACTGAACCTCTTTGAACTGTAATTGAAAACCTCTGCCCTCCGAGATAAAACCATGTGCCACATGTTACCTCACCGGGGTTTTTACTGGGTCATGATGAGCTTTGTTTTATTTACACACTTTCATCATTTCACCAAGGAAATCACTGCTGCTGGTGTGTGTGTGTGTGTGTGTGTGTGTGAAGCTGCTGCTCATTTGAACCAAAGACACTTCACTGACATCAAATGGTGTTTCAATTAAGCTCCAGATGTGAACGCAAACGGTTCAGCTACAAGCAGCGATCGCTATCGTGGCGTCTGTCAATCAAATTCAGATGATTAAGAAAGTGTGAACCAGAAAAATGTCTATTTACTAATTATTATATGCAGCAATTCCATTTAGATAAGATGATCGTAATGAAACCTTGTCCAGTGCTTCTGAGACCTTTTTCATCTCTTTTTGCAGCTGCATAAAAAACATGAAGGAGGAATATTCTTCTTTTGAGCAGAAAGCCAGAAAATACATTAAAGTCAGTGTGCATTGTGTCTATTTAATGCATAAAGACATTAATATTAAGTTGCTGAACAATCAATTTGCATTTTTCTGTGTTTTTCTACTCAGTAAATGTAATTTAGTTTTCCCACTAAATTATATAGCAGATGTGTCTGCATGCTTGAACATGCAGTCTGCAGTCGTTCCTTCTCAGTGCTTCACAATGTTGGAAAAGTGCATGTAAATTAATTTAAAAAAAACTCACTGTAACATTTATAACTGCAGACTCACTGAGATAATGCGTCTGCCATTAATCATCCCAGAAAAGCAGTGCAAACTCTGACACCAACAAATCAAAGCAATGGAACATTAGCAGGATTAGCAACTAATGTAATTACTGAGTTTCAGCTTGTTTACAAAACTTGTTGCAGAAAAAAAAAGTAATCAGACTACTGTAACTCAACTGTCCAACACTTAGTGGAACTAATGTAGCAGCTAATGTGACTCTGGATAATAATGGCAATTAAAAATACAGAAAGTGAACTCATTCATGAAGCACTTTTCCTCCAGATGAAGCACAAAGATCCCCAGTACATCATCTGACAACCCTTCACAGTCCAATGACATGAAATTAATGTAAAATTCGAGGGTCAGACATGAACTTTTGACAGCGGGGGGGGGGGGAGTCACATTTCTTTCTTTCTAACATTAATACATCATTCAGCTTCGCCGTCTTCACAGGCCGCGCTAAGTGAATCAGGCAACATCCACTGTAATGGCTCACATGACGGAAATAAGTCAATTTAGCCCCCTGAAATAGGCTTTAATTGATTTAAAGGGGAATACATGCATGTGGACGTTAAGAGACACAGAAATAGCTCAGAGCGAACGGCTTCTTCCTCGACATGGTCACCGTCTCTGTTAGCTGGAACAGTCAGATGAAAGGAGTTTGCAGAGTTGGGGAGTAACAGATTACATGTAACGGCGTTACGTATGAATACAAAATAAGAGTAACTGTATTCCGTTATAGTTACAATTGAAATTGGTGTATTTTAAATACAATTAGTTTCTTTAAAACTGGATTACTTGTAGGGATTACTTTTTACCACACCACACGCAGGTTGCACTGGGCGGATGCACACAACCAAATGGCAACAATGGCAGAGGATGAGACAAATGACGAGGGGGAGGGCAAAAACGCATTTTTGGCGTGGAAATTTAGAGATCATTTTACCTACAAACCTGGGAAAGAAGGTTGCAACATCACAGTGCAATGCAAGCTTCGCTAACCATCAACGAAGCTGCTTTCAGCATCGAGGGACTCCACGTCCCACGTCGTCACCTGCTCGTTAAAGCAGGCATGTTGCACGTTAATTTTCCCAATTTCTGAGCTGTGGAAATTAATAAAACTAAAGGAAATTGAAACTGTTGACTCTTAGATGCCATTTTTCGTTA
>JAQMCX010000013.1:2866090-2905460 GCA_029814765.1 Acanthurus leucopareius
GGGAATACATTACAGATTACATTTTAGGACATGTAATCAGTAATCTGTAGGGGAATACATTTTAAAAGTAACCCTCCAAACACTGGGAGTTTGCCACCAAATCGCAGCCTTTGAGAGTGACTCAGTTCTGGTTACAAGGCCGCAGACATCAATAGTTTTCCCTGAGATTACAGTAAGTTGCTGCCGGCAAAAAAACTCAATACTGTCACTAGTTTTGAAGCTACAAGGTAAATGGCATTTCCTTTGTGTCGTCTGACACGCTGAAAAAATCCAGTTGAAACCAGATCAGGACTCACATTCAGCCGTTTCTCTGCAGCTCACAGATATTAAATCCAAAGCAACTTGAATGAGCTGATTGTTGCTCAGATCTCTGACTTAACAGCTTCCACATCCAACAAAAAAAAGAAAAAAAGAGAGAAACTGGAATGTTATAACTTAAAAAAATTCAAAGCAAATAATTAATTAAAGTGATTTAATTGGATGTGAGAATCCAATGGATCCTCATCTGAGGAATTTATGTATATATGATTATATGTCAGTAAGATCAAGGCTCAGGCTCTTTTTGGTTTGTTACAGCGTCACTTTATAAGGCAGCTATAGAAGAGCTGAGATTTAGAGAAGAATTCCTTTATATAAGCAGATATAAGCTGAAAGACACATCTGGAGCAGCATGATGACTGTTTTTTCACAACACAGTGCAATAATTGTACATATTGTTAATTTTTAAGAAGTTAATAAAGATTCAAACCTCTGATAGAACAGAGCTGCAATGATGAGGGTTTATTTTAATACAGGACTTTAAAACTCTGCAGATTTATCAGAGGAGGAACTATTTTATCTTTATTTGCAATAATATTAAGGTGAACGGCTGAAACTTAATGTTTGTTACCAAAAAATGCATATATTTGTATGTATTTGCACAGTAAATGCAGTGTGTTGCAGGATGATGTTGCATTGCAGCAAAAAAAACTGAGCCTGGTGCAACTTCTTCGCCTCTTCATCTCACTGCATTGACAGACTGCTTCCACATAAGTGAGAAGGCAGATTATCACACAAAGAAAACTTGACATGCAAATTTAAAAGTGTGCATCTTAAATTTATCCCTTTTTTTGTTTGATTTCCCCTTTGGAATAAAATATAAATTTAAGATGCACAAAGGAAACAACCTTCCTGCAGACAAATGACACAAAACGACGTTAATCTTGAAAGAAAAAACAAAAAAATCTGTTGATCCTTTATGATGAACCGTCTGCGTGTTACCCATTTACTTCGCCTGACAGAATAAAGAATTGTTGTCTCTGTCTCGCTCTCCCGAGTCCTCTTCTGGTAAACTATGTAATATAACAAGGAACAGTTCATATTCTCCTCTTTGCTTTTTTATTCTTTCAAGTCTTTTATCACCATCCTGAGATACTGAGACTTATCTGATTTATTTTTTTTAAGAAAGGAGTTCAGATTCTGCAAAAATCAGATAAAATGTTCGTTCCTGTCACTTTATTTTCTGTGCATTTAAATTCTTGTGCCTGTTTTGTTCACTGCACATCCAGTGATTTACAATACAGAATTATTATGCATGAAACTTTAAGTTAATTTGATTAGAATTTACTTCAACACAAAACAATGGAAGTATCTCACTAAGTCATACAGTGCTACACAATATTTCATTGTCATAAATCTGCATGCAAGTAACAGAACGTTACACTTGAATGTTGCTGCAGTGCAAAAGCCAAACAGCAAGTTTGTGCACAAGTGATTGTTCAAACCTTCTCAGCCTCTTTAGAAAAGAGATTCAAAGTCAGGTGACCTTCAACCTCATGGTGACATAAATAAACTTGTGATTAAGGCTGTGAAAATGTTGCAGTTTGGGAAATTAAACCAACAAAACTACTTGATTAGTTTTGGAAAAGATAAGTTAGAGATATTAGTTAAATGCATTACATCTGTTGACTCAAACAGGCGACAATAAAACAAATCAACAGTAACTTAAGATTTCACTCTGATTAAACTCTGGTCGTCTTTTCTAATCTCTAACATTTGCAGACTCTCTCGCTCTTTACGCTGCACCTGATATGTTTTATGTGCTTCATTTAGATGCATCTTTTCCCCTCAGAAGTTATCTGCATGTCACCTGCACATAACATGAGCTGCAGGCTGTAAAAGTCATTTGTTGTGTGTGTGTACAGATTAAAAGAGACCAGGCTGCAGTTTTATGTCAGTTTGGCAAATATAATGATGTGAGAGAGCAGAATTCATTTATATTATATTAATACGCACAAGAAGTTATTAGAACGGCCCTACAATAACAATAAAAGCACATCTTAATAAACAGAGTCCACACATAAGCATTAACTGTAGTTATAAAGCTTCTAGAGTCCATTAAAGCTAAAGAACAACTCAACCTGCTGCAGAACAAACATTATCTTGATGCAAACATAAAATAATGATGCATTTCTACTTTGTACCTTTTCACAGAGTTTCACAGTGTGACCTCCTGAAACTTTCTTTAACTCCCATCACCTCTGCAGAATAAAGATCTCTCTGCTCCCTCATGCACTAAAATCAGACAAAATACGTTAGAATAAGATCGTCTCTGTGCTTTAGTTCGGCTGCAGGCGTCCTTAAAACCTGCTTTGCCTCACTATATCACCACACGACCATAAAACCATCCGGAGAGCGACTCCCTGCAGGAGGCCTGTCTGTGTGGAAGGATGCTGTCTTTGCTCTTTGTCTCTGTTCTGGTTACTTAGCTTCACAAGAGTTGAAATATTACGGGCTAATTTACAATCTTACACCTCACGCCAACAGCAGCTGCCTCATGTTGTAGCTCACACACTCTGAATTTTAACAATCCCCCCTCCAGCTTCAGCTTTTCAGAGCCCCACGTCAGCCTTCAGTCTCCTGGACGTCGGATGCATCAGCCTGGAAGGTTTACAACACCGAGCTGGCATCCAAATCACCGCGTCCAAGTGGTTTTACTCACACCTGACCTTAATAATTTGTTATTTTAGCTTGTGAGTGAGTAAGTCCCAGCTGATCTGACGTCTATTTCACATCCCTGTGCAAATTTAGTGGGATCTTAATCACCCTCCGCTTGTCTCCCGTCTAAACTGATCCGTGTTGACTCTGCAGAAAGATGCACAGGACCTAAAGACGGAAAAACAAGCCAGTTTGACAGCTTGTCTGTTCATCTGTCCAACAGTTTCATGCACAGTGAGATATCTCAACAAGTGCCGGTCAGACTGCTGAATGAATGAATGTTTAATGCATTTAGGAGCAGTTTTAAAGTTTGTGTTTGGCTGTTTCTTCTGGACAAACAAGAGAAGCAGAGTTCATAGCAGGGTTTTGCTGTTTTTCAGGGTCAGTGAGTGTAGCTGAAATATGTTCCTTCAGTCAACTCGGAGCCAAATTTCCTGAGTTCTTGTGAAAGTTCACAAGTTTTTTGGGAAAAGTTACTGCAGACAAAAAAAGAGCCATTTGTTACCTTCACAGATGGCTTCGGCTCGACATTTTATAAGTTTTTTTTTTTAAACTTTGCAGTCTTTGTAAAGCAGTTTCTCCACTGAGTTACTGCAAATGAATACTTTGGTTATGAAAAGTCTGAAGGACACACGAGGAGAATCTAAAGAAAAGATGCTTGATTGTATTTTGTGAAATGTTGAATTCAGAACTTAAGATCTTGAGCCATGTGAGGAACTAAAAGTCAGAAAAGCTCAATCTCTGCTGCTTCACTCTCCTGTAACAATGTATTTTATGTAACTATAACATTAAATCCTTGAAGTTTCCCTCAACTTCTTCTAGTCTTACATTCGACTTTTCAAAAATCTGATAAAGTATATTCTCTAAACCGCCTCTTCTAACCAGCTAACTCTGAGTGTTAGCTAGCAGTTAGCTCATGTTTAAGCTTCCTACAGCATCATCAACCAGAATTTGCAGCCATTTGAATACAAGTGAATGACAGAAGCCTGTAATGCAACATAGTGTTTCCAAGCTGGCATCTTCAGAGAGTTTATATTAACAGAGTTACAGGGCTATTTTTGGTTCTCCCCCTTCAGGAAACACTTTTGAGAGAATTTCATGTAATTGCCTCCTCAGAAGTTCAGATCAGAGTTCAAATTTCAATCAGACTAATCAGATTTTCAGCCCTGATCAGTTGCACATAAACATATTTTAAAGGGACTCAGTTGTCTGGAGCTCCAGGAGGGAAATGAAGTGAAACAAAAGAAGATATTAAGAAAATTATATGAGCTTATAGATAACTGAGATGATAAAAACTAACACGTTTCAGCTCCAGTGTGATCAGCAGCAGACATTTGCTCATTGAGTTCATTAAAAGTGCAAATTCTTCTGTCAAAGTGCCAGCATATCTTTTTTCACAGAGCCTCGAGGTTTTCCGGGCTTTTAATTGACCTCACGCTTGATATATATGTATATATATATCCCCGTTTAACTTCCTCTCCGTCAGCACAGTCATACCTTGTCTCATTCCTCTCCGTCATCCCACACAAATTAAAGAAAACAGCTGTGTTAAAATATCTCTTCTTTAAGGCAGCGCCTCCCACCACCACAGAAGAACAAGTTTCCTGCCCTCATCAGTGAATCAGACGCTGTCTCACCATTCAATTGCAGATCCAAGACCTGTTTATTCAGCACCGCCTACACTACAACCTACCTTAACACTCCACTGCAGTCTTTCATTCTCTTACTTCTTCTGCAGACTGCCCTTTCATTGCCCTGTACGCCCACACACTCGTGTGTGTGTGTGTGTGTGCACACACTCACACACAGACACACACATGCTCTGGCTCTGTTTCTTAGAGATGTTTTGGCTCTTTTGTATTCATTATCTTCATTTGTATCTGTTTTCACATCCCTGGTTTTTTTTACATGAACGGCTTTGCAGAACAACTCGTCTTCATTTCTAATCCCTTCATTACAGTAACATCTGAAAAAATCTGAGAAACGCTTTGTTTTTATTGTTCCTCTCGTCAAATTTCAGCTCTTAATATTGATGAAATGTCTTTTTACAACAAGGCTATTCAGGAAGAATGACGTGAGAAGCTGTGAGAAGCTGTATGTCATGGCCACAGGAGCAAAAATCAATTGCAATTTGACTCTTAACATTTAAAACTGGTGCTGTGAGGTCTGAGACTGAGGCTTTTTCTCTCTGTCTTTTGTTCAAAAAGTGTATTTTTAGGTTTGTGTGTCATCATCTAAAAGGTTCTTCCACATGGATGTGAGAAGAGAGGGTGAATATCAGTCTCATGTCTGTCAAAAAATACTCAAAATGACCTTTTTGTGCTATTATGTTGCCTTAAATATCAGACTTTGACTGTACTGACTTGTATCTGTCACTGCAGAGGTGCTTTTGCATTCCTGTACTGAAGAGGGCGATGTTAAAGAGTTCATTTGTCTGCTAGTCACTGATTTTGGTGCTGAGTCTGATAGAAACAGCTATCCTGACTCTGTTTGGTCAGATTTAAATATATCTTTATGTTTCAATTAACAAAAGAGATCCTTCAAAGATTAAATGCACAAAAAATTCAACCCATAACACTCTTTCAATTAATCCTTATTTCTGTTTTTATGTGACTTTGTTGACCTTAAGAGGGTTTGTATGGGAATAGTTTTCATCTTTATAAAGAGCCAAGTCAGTTTTGTCCCTTTGCTTACAGTATTTATGCTAAGCTGAGTTAAGCTACCCTCTTTTCTATCATTTCACATGTTATTTACGTTTTCTGTCAGTGTCAGTGAATTTAAGCCATTCACTGTGTTGGAAGTGTTGCATTTAAACTTAATTTCTCTTCCTTCATCTTGTGGTTTTCTGAAAGTTTGTGGGCAGAAATGATCCTGAAGCCGACTTCAAACTAAAAACATCACTTCAAAGCCGCCTTTGTAACTCAGACTGAAAGCAATTAAATTAGAGCCGAATGCACACAAATGAGCAAACAAGTGAGCGGGGAAAAATTACTGATTCAACAGACCATTTAAATTCAGTTTGGCGTTAATCGGGTTTTACTGTTTCCACAGAAAACACGTCAGCGTCGCTCTGCTCTGTGCAAACCATTTCAGAAAACACACACAAACTGTTTCTGCTTATTTTCCTTTCAGTTTTTCATCACTGTTGTTGTTTTTCTCTTGTTTTCATTTGCATGTTAATTAATTTGTTTTAACTTTACTTTCACATGATAAATGTTTCTTTTCTTTTTTTTTTCCTCCTCCATCTTACTTTTCTGCATGCATTCAACGTCTCTGTGTGTGTTGCTGCTTTATGTTTCCTGGGGGGAAAAAAACAGCTTCCTATCCCCAGATACAAGAAGGTAAGCCACCGAGATAAACTCAGATCCCAACAAGTCCCTTTGTGATCAATCCTTAGTCTCATCCAACCAACGTTTAGACCCAGCAAACCCCGAGTGAACCCACAACAACCCCGAGATACCCTCCACCCAGCTCCCTGTCATTGTGATCTTTAATTAGCAGCAAAACAAAGTCGTGTTTGTTATAAATGGATGTTTTGACCATATTACTCTGGTTGTTTCCGTTACATATGGTTATAAATCACTGAATTTCCTAAATAATTACTCACCAAGTCGAGTTAACTGATTAAAAGCAAAGACTCTGATAACAAAAACAGACAGGAACATGCAAACCACACGGGGAACAGAAGGTTAACCAGCCTGCTGATTGAAGAAAGGTAACCTCCGTCCTCGCTGATAAAAGATGTGGTTACACACCATGAATCACTGCTGTTCAGGTGGTTATTTGTAATTAAGTCTTGTAAATGGTTTCCTTTCTTCTGCTTACGTTAACAGTTTCCTGCTTTAAACAAAAAAAGAAGCCATTAAGAAAAAGCTGCTGAATCAAGTCGATGTTTTGCATGTTATAATAATTATACACACGTTTATACCGTTATACAGAAATAACAAGATGATTCACATTTAAACTGAAGTATTTCAACACTGCTGAGTCTTCTGCAAGCAAGAAAATGTTAAAATTAAACATGAAACAAAGAAATAATCCTCAGACAAAGTTATAAACTTTGACTTTGGCAGAAATTTATCCACTTAAAGGCCGATTCATGTCCGTCAGAACAAACCTATTTCAATTTAATTTACACTAAGTGCAAAAAAATAATGAACTGTCTACATCAAAACAAAAGCTGCATCCCTCATTACCTTCAAATCCCAACGCATAGTTTTTGTATTATGCAACGAATTAATAGAGGGACTCTGTTTCATTATAACAACACACACACCTTACACACTGTCCTGTTCCTTGAAGGAGCTACATCACATTTATTTCTTCAGATATCAAAGGGATGATGTTCTTGATTTATGTGCACAGTGTCGATTGATTTGCTGGCTTTTTATAAAATCTGCAACAAGTGCATAGAAAATCCTGATCACAGCTGATGGTAAATTTGCCACCGCCGTGCAATTCGGAGCCTTTTTGCAAATTCAATCACTGCCAAAATTTGTCTTCTGTTGTTCTGCAGTGAAGCTGGTGAAAATATCTCAGCTCCTCTCTATGATTTGCTGCTCACCCATGCGATTTTTTAAAAAATGCTTGCAGCAGCAGCAGTGCAGTGACAAACATGTTCACTCCTACTAGCTGTTTAAGTGCTGGTTTAGTTTCCCTTCCTGTCGATAAAAACCCCAAGCAGATCGGCCCCTCTGCTGCTTTTTTCCCTCATAAATCGATGACATTATCAATAACATAACTGGCACTAAAACTAATGCGTCCCAGAGTGACCCTGCAACACGACCCCCGCCCTCCGCCTCGCTCCTCCTCCTTAAGCTCCTCCATCACCGGCGTTGACATTCATTGGTGATGAGCGGGACCCATCTGCCGACCCTCCTCTCCATCACCGCTGCATCGCGTCGTGTAGCCTTGACCCCGACACCTCCACTGATCCCAGGTGGCCCCCCAGCCCCACCCCTCCGAATCGTTAACCCCTTCTTTAACATGACTGTGTGTCAGCTCCCCCGGATGAGATCGATGCTCCCTCTTCCATCCATCCTGCAATCTGCTGCTCCTGGTGATTGATGCCTCCTTCACCTGCGTGTCACCGGGCCAGTCAGATATGGTAATGAAGACGTATGCCCTTGCTGATGAAGAGGCCAACGGCTCTGAGGAAAACAAGATCCCATGTGGGACAAACGAACACACATACAAAATACATACGAACAGAACCAGCGCATAAATAAACTGTTTGTCTGGAGGTTTCGTGCAGAAAAAGGGTGAAATCTTGTGGATTTATGTCAGGAAGTTATTCCAGGAAAAGACCAAAGAACCTTGAATGACACGAGAATAAACAATCACACCTGTATGAACTATAACAGAAACAAATTATGATTTAATGCTGTAAAAATAACAGATTTTCCTGCAACGTTTGCAAGATACATATTTAAGTTTTTTACTTTTAGCTCAGAGTCAACACTAAATAAATATTTTGAGATTTTTTCAGGATATAATCATGTAATTTTAACCAAACATATGAAACTCTGACTGTGCTAAATGTGCAGTCCTTGTTGTTTGTGTCAGTTTTAGAGAAGTACAGTTCATGAATCTTCATAAAATTTTAATTCTCAGTCCTCCAGTTGAACTAAGTGCACTGAATCATCATTATGAGTGACAGAGTCGCTGGAGTTTTGCATGAGAGCTTCTCTCACTGGAGACAAAAGCACCAATGTCATCACATGGCACACAGCCTGTTGCTGCCTGGAAAAAAGGATGCAGCTTCACTGAAAGTCTTGCAAAATTTATGTGTAATATTAATATTAAACAGTATGATGATAACACTACAATCATGCCAGCATTTTGATAGTTTTGGACACGATTACTGGCTGTTAGGATCAGATTTTGCTCTCCAAAATAAATGTTGAGATCAGGGAAAACAGCAGCATCACTACAGCTCAGTTCGATTAAGCATGAAACACAAACAGTCAGACAATCAAACAGATTGTAAACGAGCTAACAGCTCAGCTAGTTAATGATATGACTTTAATTTAAAGTAAGCACATCTGAAATGTCTCAAGTTATCCCTCATTGTAAGTGAATGCATTTTAATTAGTTATTGTAAGAACAGCAGGTCAAACCAACAAGTCTTCCTGTGAACTGTGGTGGATAATTACATGAAACGGTTTAGGTTATAATTTAAATATTCAGCAAACTTTTCTTTTTTTTACTTGGATTTTTATCTAAAACCTGCATCATCTGACTGTTTTAGATCTCAGGACAGATTTCAGATATTCTCTTCAACTTTATTTTTACCAACATAACTGCTGACCAAAGCTACAAAATAACCAACAAGTCATTAGGTGATTAATTTTTTATCAAAGTCACTTCTTGAAATTATACTGAGGATTAAAGTTTTGCATAATTAAAAGCATAAGTGGCAGCATCAGAGTCATTGGTGGCCTCTGCAACTTCCTCTTCCTGTCCAAATTTGTTCACTTCTGGTCCCAAAATATCAAAATGAAAACATTATATTGTATTCTACAAACCAATAATCAACATCACTGTGGCTCTTTACACTATTTTTACATGTTAAATGCAATTCAATCATCTTTGAAATGAGGTAGATAGCATTTTTTATTTGATGTGAACAAATCTGTAATTTATGCTAATTTCAGTTTTTTACACCCACTTGAGTTTCAATACTCTTTTCTGTTCATTATGTCGTTTTCAGCTCCAAACTCGGCACCACCACTCATGCCAAGTCCCATCAAACCCTTCACTTCCTCTGAAAGATGTCAAAAAAAAGCTCCAAATTCACCCAAAACAAAGCGAGCTAAACTTCATTTCACAGCATTTAAAGGGCCGTTATTCAAGGAAACTGTTATGAACGAGTGTGTGTGAGACGGGTGGCGTGTGGACACACTGATGCATGTTACCCATCTGCCTTTGCAGTGGTCATTTTTTTCTCCAACCCTCAGTAATTATGATCAACGGAGTATTCACGGCGTGCTCGCGCAATCAGCAGCATGACGCAGCTGTCCGTTCATCCGAATGCAACCACACATAATGTGCCCGCACTTAAACGGTGGCTCAGGTGTTTGCAGAGGGCAACAATAGAAGGAGATGAAGACGGCACATTAAACTCTCCAATCAAGTTTCGTGATGACGTCTCACTTACTGTGTTTAGTGGAAAACACGGTCAGGAAGTGCAGCAGAATTTAAGATTTAAACACCCAGACGTGTAAGATAGTAGAAACATAATCGATGAACAAGAAGTTGCAGGCGAGTTAAAGTTGTACGGTTTATATTTTTTTATTTTCTACACTTAAAAAAACCATAGTTCACCCTTTTCAGATCAAGCACTTCATATATCGTTAAATATTTCACGTGTTCAGGCTGAAGTTTGGCTGAGAGAAGAGAAAATAAGAAACAGGACTGAGGAGGAAGGGTCAAGGCTTGCAAAGAGATTGAGGTTTCAAAGTGAATATTGACTGTGTTGCATCGTCGTATTGTCAGCTGAATCAGTCCTCCTCACCTCGCTTTTGTCGTTGAGTTTTTACAATCGTCAGCGTGGCAGCACATATACAGACATGTCTCAATGCATGCATCTATGTCTGAAAAGTGAAATAATTCATAATAAAGGCATATTCCTTCACTTGCAGTGGACTCAAACAGTCAGTGCATTATTAAAAAATATAGATTAAATATTTATAAAACACCCTCCGACTTTGTTTTTGTTCCTAAGATTGACACTGCGCTGTGTTACACAATAAAGAAAACTTTCAAAATATGATTTACTTCCCTGCAGCAGTGTTCAGCCCTCCGGCCGCTCACGACTCAGCCATCACAACAAATTTCAACAGACTGGCCTCCTGTTTCTTCTGCTTCTGACTGTGAAAATATAATTTAAGCACTGCTGTCCCGATATGCAAACAAATAAAGGCCTTTGGCAATGTTTTAAGATACATTTAGGCTAAAAATCATAAAAGAAAGATTACAACATGAGTTAACAGAATAGAAGAAACATATTTACTTATTGTGATCCATTACTGCTTCATTCAGTCCAATATTTTTATTTATAAACTGCAATAAAACTACAGTGTTAACTCAGTTAGCAGAGAGCTGCAGACTTGAATTTTAGGGTAATATTTGTACTAGTCAGATGTCACATTAGCTGGGACCCAATTTAAGAAGTCTGAGTTTGATTTACTCCCCAAAAGCTCCCTTAATTTTCTCCTCTGACTGTCCAACTACTAAAATTTAGATGAGAGGAGAAAGTTTATCAAAATCTAGAAAAGCTCTAATTAGCTTCTTCAACAGAGATTGAGTTTAATGAGCAGAAGAAGGAGTGCAAATTGAAGTTAGTCACCTTTTTCTGCCCCAGGTTTTCCCTCTCAGGCGCCTAGAGGGTTTAGTTATTTATTGAATACAGAGGAAGAAGAAACCTGCAGGCAAAACTCAGGGCTGAGAAAAGTACAGCTACCTCCTCTGCATGTTAGTTTTATTTAAAAAAAAAAATCTATTAAATCTATACTGTAAAGAACTTCACTGTGAAATAATAATATTCAACTGTAAGCAACTGTTTCTACAGAACATCTGCAGTAATTTATTTTAGCATATTATTAGCATAATTTGGATTGCAGTATATGACTGTTTTACTTTCATTTTTTAATGTATGACTGCAAGTTACTGTTTATTTTGAAAGGGTAATTATATTTGCAACTTCTATGTTTAATTACTTAAAATCTCCATAAAGTTTAAATCACGAGAGATTGCACAATATTGTTCCAAATTTTACAAAAAAAAAAGCTACGGAGTGACAACAAACTCCCTTTAAAACAAGTTTTTTCCTTTCTAACGACCACTGCAGCTCTGTTGAAAACATGTCTTCCTGTATGAAGACGTAACTGTCTGTGAGACAAACCTAAATGAAATCAATCAGGGAAAAAGTCTCTCATCTCCTAAACTGATTTAATTGTCTGTTTTTTTAATAATCCGGACTCTTCGGTCTGGACCTCCGGTGTCCTGAAAACGTCAGAAAAACAAACTATATTTGACACTTTTTCAAAAACGTAGACTCGTTGATGAAACGAGAGTCGCCGTGGTTGTTTGTGCAGACGGGATCTAAAGCAGTCGTGTTGCCTTATTACAGACACAGTCGAGTATGTCATTTTGCTGCCAGTAATTCCTGCTGAGTGCTGGGCTTTGAGCCGAGCTCCTCTATTAAGCCTGATAATTGTGGGTGAGCAGACATCATATTTGTTTTGTTTCTCCCTTTTTTTTTGGTTCCATTGAAAGAAGAACCATAAAGACGAGGGAATAATTAAAATAATGGGGACTGGGCTCATAATAAAGAATATTCCTCTTCTTTTGGATGATGGGCTAAAAAAAAAATTTTTTTTGTAATTTGCCAGATGAGAAATTAAATCTTTTTATTACAAGATCGTAAAGCCACAGGGTTTCAGAGCCTTTTTATTCTTTATCCTGAGTACTAATTTACTGTATATGATTTATTATTCAGGATGTCTAATTTCCCCGTGTGTTCCTCTCTGTGGGACGGAAATACACTGCAGTAACAAATGAGGGCTCATATTTTAAGCCCAAAGGTTTTAAATAAAATATATATATATATATTACATACATAGATCTATTTCTATTACACTTATAACTCTTATTTGCTGTCATGTGTAACTTTATTATTTGGCCTCCAGCTAAACATTTAAAGCCACAGTGGACAAACTAGTCTCTCAGATTGATCCGAACGTCCGGAGGCCACGGAGGTTTTAACTGCTGCAACATTTCATGACGCTGCTTTTTCCAAAAACACTGATGATGGCATGACTTATATTGATCATGTGAATTTATTTATTGCAGCAGACATTTAAACACAGGTTCTATAAGACTCGAAGCTTTCATGAAAAGCTCCTAATGATGCTCTGGTATTTGATCAATTGTAGAAGAGGTGCTGATAATTTGTCGTCAATGGAAGCATCAATATTTAAAAAACTACACACAGTGCAGCCATAAAAAACAACTTGCACACAGTCAGGGTCACATCTCTGACTTATTCTGTTCGATCAGCGTTTCACAAGCACTGGTTTTTATTGTGTGAGGGATTAAATCCACAGAATCACCAATATCAAATTTCAATATTAGATATTAGATCCTATTTCTGAAGGAAACGGTTTCAAGCTGTGATTTCTTTCAATTCTTGAGTTCATTCATGCTAAAAGAACAGATAAAAGTGCTCCTCTGCTACAAAATTTCATTTCCGTTGTTATACAGTGATGGATGAAGTATTTATATCCTTTACTGAGGTAAAAGTACAAATGCAATACTGTAAAATACAGTTTCTTAGGTTAAAAACTTCTGCACTGACAATATTATTTCATTAAATGTAAATAAGTATATTTGGTATTAAGTAATTAGTAGTGATTTTATATGTATTGAGCAAATAACACCCATGTATCTGTTTTATTCCTGTTGATCTTCATCAATTTTTAAAAAAATCGTGAATTCATATGAAAAGTTTCCAGCATATATTTTTTGTAACTTTGCAACCCTCCCATCAACTTTTCAGTGAAACTTCCAGATGAACTTGTTCTTTTCTTTAGTTCATATCTTAAATGTTGATGTGTGTTTGTGAGCGTTGAAGTCCGTCCATCCATCAACAGCAGGACATGTCAACGGATTTTCAGATCTAAATGAAATCTGAGGATGTTTTTGGTCACCAGAGGATGAATGAAGCGTTTTGTTGACCCCATTATCTTTCATGTCACAAGCATTAAGCCAAAATTCCCCTAAAAAAGTCCCATTTGGCAGATAACAATGACATTTACAGAGCAAATTATAATCTCTGGATGATTCAACCTTTGTGTCTGTGGACGTGATTAACGTTAATGCCACTGGGGGCTGCAAACAACAACGTTTAGTCACTTTTTAAACTTTGTTTTGTCTTTCTTTAAGTGTTTTTTTATCTCGTGATTAATGATAACTTGTCTGGGTTGAACTCACAGGGTCTCAAGCCGATGGACTACAACGGACTCTCTGATCCTTATGTCAAATTGCACCTACTGCCAGGAGCTAGCAAGGTGAGTAACATGCTAACTAACAAGAAATCTGTGCTGCATTTTCTTAATTTTTTATTATATTTTGCACCACAAGTCCAATTAAAAGTGTCTCTAGTATTGTGACAACTTCTATTAGAGACACTGTCACCTTGTACATAGATTTTGTATCTTCATGTTTAGCTTAGCTTAGCATAAAGACTGGAAGTAAATGGAAACAGCTAGCCTGGATCTGCCCAGAGTAAAACAGTGGGCCACACCTGACGGTCCCTCTGTAGCTCATAAATTCATGTTTTCTATTTCATGTCTATGATCTAAACATAAAGACAAATAAAAACAACAAGTCAACACCAGGATAGCTGTTTCTGCCTGCCTTTAGTCTTAAATTTCGCATTTTTCTGGACATTAACCAGGACTGTATTTCATAGTTATTAACTGTGTTGGAGTTTGGCAACAAAAACACTTTGGTTAAATTGAGGAAATGATTGTGGTGTTGACTGACACAAAAGTTGTGCTGACTCACAAAATTAATGTACATTTCATGTTTATGTTTAAAAATCCTGTTGACTACATTTTGTGACTTTTTCATGACCTGCTGTGATACTCGGCTGTAAGTTTCAATCATGGCAGCTGTTTTAAATCTTTTCAGTGTCTCATTGAAAGAACAAGGGATTCAATATTGTGGATTTAATTCTTTTACTTTGTTTAAAATGAGCCTCAAAGTTCCCCGAAGTCTAAAATTTAAGAAACAGACACACTTTCTTGGGGTTTTCTCAGTACTTGCATGAGACAAAGTCTAATAATCATTTAGTTCATGATTCGGGGAGCAGAGCAGTGAGGGCATGTCAGCCCGAGGCTTCATCAATGTAAACACATTAACTGAACGACCTAATGTTCCCTCTTACTGACGACATGCTCGACTTGTGAAGGCCGTGCTGCTTATTCACGCCGCGAGCCGAGCTTTGGCCTGCTGAACATCGCAAGTGGACGAACTTTAAGAGGGTCGACTTACAATCTGTTGTGTAAGAGCCATTAAAGCTGTCATAGATCTCCACAATTTTGACCCAAAACACTGCAATATGGCCACAAAATGCATCTCAATATGATCCACTTTTCGTTAGGAGACAATGATTTCTAAACAGGAGGCCTTGAAGTTGATTTAATCCTTCTTTTTTTTTTTAATACTTTCATTAAAGTCCTCAAATCTAATATGGAGCCTGTGAATGAGAACATTCCACAAAAGCAGCTTATTGAGAGCTGAAGCTTGTGTGATTATCCATCTACCTGACTCACATCCTCCTTTCTGTTAATACATTTTCAAACTCGTCTCATTTATTCGTTTGATCTGAGCTCTGCAGTTGTTGAGTTCCTGCACATGCAGTTGAACTTCAGCTTTGACTTCAGACTGTTATCTGTGAAGTTACACCTGACAGATATGTGAAAGGATAAAAGAAGAAGAACCATGTCATCCTCGGTTAATTTATAGCCTGTCATTCTTCAACTTTATCATGCACTGATATTCGGTGTCGACTGAACATTAAAAAGCGAGGTACAATTTAGCCTGTGGTCAGATGTGATTGTGACCACACACACCTGTGATGTAGCTGCTAGGTGTGCTGGAAAAGCCTGTTAGCATTATAACAAGTGCAAGCAGAGTGTTTAGATGGATGCAGAAACAGTAGATTACAGATTGTGTTCAGTAATGTGCTGCTGAGCCTTTTCAACAACCTAAAAGCTGAATCTGAAGGCTGATATTTGTCTCAGCAATACTTCATCTACGTCATTAAATGCAGACAAATGTGACCTATGAACAACATCTGGCTCTGCTAACCACATCACATACATGAGCATGTGACTGTAAACAAACCACACACACAGCAAACAGAGGAAACGTGTTGCATACAGTTAAGCATTTTCTCACACTAGAGTGAATAAGGCTGAATGTTGGCATGCTAACATGTTTTTTTGTGTCACTAATCCTGCTGGATGTTAGTATTCAAATTTATGCAACAATAGCATCTTGCATTTTACTAAAGCTTTAGCATTAGCATGGCTTAAAGTAAAATTAGCGCACAAGTTTGGAGATTTTTGTACATGATGGAGGAAAAACTCAGAAACAACCATAAAGAAATGTTATGAGGGATGTTTAAAAAAGAGGCTGTCAAAGGAAAAATGGTTTTCTTTCTCTTCAGTGGGAAAGTGAATTCATGATGTGACTAAGAAAGTCTGCAGAGCTGCTTTTAATACTGCAAACCTGTTGAACTTATACACAACTTTATAAATCAGCAGATATGTGGATGAAGTACTCAGAGCTTTTAGTCACATCCTGCATGAAAGCATACAAGTATATTATATGTTTTTCACTGTAGAAAAAGACTAGTAACTATAAGTATCACTTAAATGTGAACACTCAACTAACTTAAAGGTACAAACTTGCACAAAATAGTGTTGAAATTGCACTTAAGTGCAATAACTGAGTAAACTTATTTAGTTACACTCCAGCACTGCACTACTGACAAAGACTTCATTAAAATCTCCACATTATTAACCAAGTTTAGAATAGAATAGAATAGAATAGAATAGAATAGAATAGAATAGAATAGAACAGAATAGAATAGAATAGAATAGTCTTTATTGTCATTGTACAAGTACAACGAAATTGAAAGTGCAATCTCTTAAAAGTGCATACTTATTATAGTTTGAGCCTCTTCCTCTAAATTCAGTCTGTCAAATCTCTGCAGACAATGTGCTGTGACTTTCATTGTGCACTGAATGTGCAAAACACAATGTTTTGTATATGACTATTATGGATATGGTTATAATTATTATGATATGTGATTATTAGCATGACGATGAGTAAATTAGCTATTTGTAAAGTGAGAGCGCTGGGGGCCTGACAACTGTAATGAAACAACAGCGTAATAATTGTCCCAAAACACATGGAATCGGCCCATAAAATGAATCAACAGTCTGCCTGCTGTTGGTTTTGAATTGAACAGCTTCTCCCGTTTAATCACTTGAGTTACAAGAGAAATCCTACAACTGTAGATATCATCTGTGATCAAATCCATCCGGCACATTTCGGTCCAGAGCGAGATTTTGTAGCAACCAGTGACCAGATTGTTGTGTTTATTCACCGTTTCTTAAGGGATTATTCAAATTAATGGTCCTTGCAGCAAAATGAGTGTATTTTTTCTGAAAGACAACCCACAGACTTGTGTTTTTATGCAGGAAGAAATAACACTGTAAAAGCAGTTTTTTTATATTTTTTTATTTTTTTTACTGCCTGAGTCTTTGTTCTGGATTCAAACAGAATTGGTTGAGAATACCATGCAGGCCTACACGTACTCCCTGACGGTGGTTTGAGGCTAAAAATACTGAAAAACCTTTGAAAATAAAAATGACACATAATTACGTAAATAGTGACTCATCACTTCATATTTTATAAATGAAAATTTTATTTAATTTTTTTTTTTCTAACAAGATAATTGCTGTTGCCTTCACAGTGGTAAGTGCAGCTTTTGACAGGATTAACCCAGTTTTTAATTGTTATGGTTTTATTCATTGTTTTTAGATTTTTTGAAAGCAGTCTCTTCTTTAACATTCAGGCTGCATATGATGCACAAACTGAAATGTAGAAACAAGTGGAGTCAGATGAGGAAAAAGAGGCACAACATGAGCTTTTTTTGTGTGTTTTATCCTCACTATCGGGATGCCAGGCTTTATAGCATCTGAACAAACAAAACCAAAACTTTTAGTCAGTGTAAATATCTGGCAACCGGTGCACACAATTATCAAGTGGATTAATAAACTGCTGTTCATTAACAAACAGTGTGAGCTGCAACAACCTTATTCTTTTTAAATTTGTTTGTGTATTGAATAAATTAAATCCGAGGTATCAGTTACTAAGCTTTAAGAGGTATTGACAGGTGTATTATTTCATTTTGGACGTCAGCAGGCAAGCTGTTTTTTATATATCTTGCTTTTTGCTCTTTATACGTCAAGCTGCTTTAGGCTCAGAAATCCATTTTGGGAAACATAGCACGTTCATTTTTCAACACAGTTTCCTCCTACATGTGCACACTCAGTCCAATGAGTGACGAGCATACAGATGTAGAAGTTAGACCTCCAGAAAAGAGATGACGTCATCATCATCATCTCTGTCGCAATGTCCATCACTGAGCTCCTTCTTCAGCTTAATTAGTAATCAAATCAGATGAGTAAGTCGAATAAATCCACGTTCCTGGATGACTAAACAAAGGCTGGTGTTGTTTGTTTTCTCAGTGCTGACTTGCAGTTTTTCAATTACTCAAAAAAACAGAAATACCACAAAACTTATTAACCTCAAACTTTCTGTATAATCACTCAACAAGATGAACTTTACGTCCAAGGAGCCAGACTTGTATAACTCATCACCTTCTACCTTCGGGCCACAAACTTATCAATCACCCCTCACGTTTATGAGAAAATGTCAGGGATCATTCCACGGGTAGATGAATCAAAAGTCACCATGAAGGCGTCTTTACTTTGTTTCTCGTCTCAGTAGCAGGTTTCACAGAAGTCTTTGCATAATCCTGCCAGTAAAACAAGACGTCGCCACCTTCTCTCCGCCCTGATATTCTCAGCTCGCTCTCAAAATAATCATTAGGCTCGGTCTAAGAGCCTCATTAAGACTCGCTAAAGAGGCCATAAGTTCTGCCTGCGCTCTAATCAGAAGTGAAGTTTCACGCTCGGCTGCAAAGCCGGATCACAGTTTCATCTCCTTTGAGACCACAGTCAAACACGATGAAATGCTCGTAATTATTCCAGATTAAACCACTGATTACTGAAAGGGATTAAATACTGTAAAATGATGATGTTTTCACGGGACCACAACGTGATTAACTGGTGCAGTTGACACATTTTGCATACAGTAGCTACGGCAAATATCTAAGCCATCTATGGTCTCATACTGATAATGCTGCCTTGCTAAAGTTAGTGCATTATAATACTGTAATGCTAGCTGAGAAAACACATACAGTGACGGATAAAATAGAATTTAAGCGTCTGACTTGATTGATTTTTAAAAATGTAACAACCGTCTGAGAAAATAATTAACAAATAAATGATTTTGGGGGAAAAGTAAAGTGATTTATCCTGAAGAAAACTCTAAAACTGTCAATTATACAATAAGAATAATGTTTCAGGAAGTAAAAATTAGCGTATCAATTCAAAACAAATTCCCTTAAATGCTCAGACACACCAAGCAGCTACTTTTGAATTAATACTTTGTCTTTTTATGTTTGGCAAACATTTTAATGCCTTAAATATTCCAAATACATTGTTAAAGTCTGAGTAAAAGAGGCGTGAATCCTCTGTGGTGATTATGTCGTTTATCCAGCAGCACCAACAGGTCGATATGTTGAGTTTTCTGTTAACTGGGTGGGAACTTAACACACACTAAGTGATAAATGCTGCTAACAGCGAGGTCAGACCCCACTGGCTGCTAAACTTTATGGTGATTTAATATGTAAACACGTTGGTTTTATGCCACTTCAGACCTCTGCAGGGTCACTTAATGTGTCACTGTGGGTGAATTTGAAAAAAACTGTTTTATTATTCAACAAATTGTTTAAGTTCACAAGTTATTTAAGTGATACTGTAACTAAACAGAGAAAACGCTGAGAAATCTTTACAAGAAACAGTGTTAATTTGTCACTTATATGTTTGTTTTCTCTGCTGAATTTAAGGTTTATTTTGAACTGTGTAAAAGGGGACATTTAGAACAGCTCATTAAAAAAAGTTGTTTAATATTTTCTGGGCTTATGAAGAACAAAATAACCCAGATTTGGCATAAAAATGCATAAAAATGAGCGTTAATCACTTTTTTACATAAAGGTATTACACAAATAATATTAGTAAGATAAAGGCCTTAAATGCAGCTTTGAACCAGCAACTTTGGCCTCAATTAGCTGCAGATTTTTAAGCTGAACCTGTTGATTAAAATTAGATTTCTGAATTGCAAACTAGTGATTTTCTCTCCTGCACATGTGTGTGTGTGTGTGTGTGTTTCAGCCTTCGGGTGTGGGGTCGTTTAACACTGAAGCTAATTTGAGCAGAGATCCAGAGATTTATGCAAAAAAACACTGCAAAGCTCGATAACGAGGCCTTTTTAGCCTCAGCAGCTGAAACGACTCGTTACACCTGTTGCTCATTTGTCGCGTAGCCCTCCATCTGTGAGCATGCGAGGGAGGCAAATTGTGTCAACCCCCCCCACCCCCCGACTTTAATGTATGCTGATCACACATGTAAAGGAGAAAAGTCCGTCTCTGCTGAGAGTTCAAGCTGCTTTCATCAGCTCAGTTAAAACAAGCCACCTCTCGTTTATGTCATTTTCAAAGCTCCGAGCCACGAAAAAGCTCTGAAACCCTTTAATTACACTTGTTGAGTCATAACTCCGGGGCACACGGCTTCAGCGTGATTAATTGACATCTCTGCCTACAGGTAACTTGACAACATTGTAATTCGAGTGACTCATTCAACTTCTCCTGCTTTTTTGTCATCCTGCCAGCAATCCACTTATTAATCGCCAAGCGAGGCGTTTAATACAATCAAGGTGTCCCCCCCTAAAGAAAAAATAAGATCACCTCGACCTTCACAGTTGATGGAAACGGTTTTTTTTAGACCGTGATGAAGTAGCTTAATGGACAGGTGCCATATCACTCTGACTTTTTCTGGAGAGGCTGTATTTTAATAGTCTTTATGCTAAACGTTGCTGTTCTCTGCTCTTTGTTTTAATGCGTCTACATTCAGTGATTTTTCATTATTTACCGCAGCAGAACCGTTCAGTAATTGTCTTGTGCAATTCTCAGTTTTCCTTTGTGTAGAATATTGTGCATATTAAATTAGTTTGGGGTGAAATGTTTACTTTAAACTCTGTTTTTTTGCAGAAAAATCACATATTTTGGTTAATTGCAAAGTAAATATCTTAATTTGACTATTTTAGCTTTGAGTTTCTTGCAGGTTCGACTTAATTTAGGAGTTCAGTAAAACATAATCCTTTTTGTGGGCGCTGAACCAAGACGCTCTAATAATATTATAATAGATCGTTGATTGTTTCTCCGTCTCGGACAAACACTGATCATTCAAACAGCTGAAGAAAGGCCAACAATCTTCAGATGGAGATAAGATTTACAGGAAATACAGCTGAATTACATAAATTAATAGGCCTTAAATGAACTGTGGAAAACATTCTGTATTCTTAATATTTCACAGTGCAAAAGATAGAGAAGAAAATAGGAATGGACAAGTGAAACAGAGGTGATGGCGTGCACAAAAGATCCTCTTTGTCAAACCTGAACAAAGAAGACAATTAGAAATTACATGATGCAAATTTAAACCACCAACATGCTAAATCTGAGTTCATTCTGATGCAACACATAATTAGAGCCCACAATCTGATGTCAGTGCACTAATTTAATGCCTTTCAGTGACACATTTTTAAGGTGAAAACAGCAAAAATGTGGAAAAATTTGCAATTTAGGAAATAAAGGACCACAGAGAGAAATGAATAATTAAGAAAATCCCCATAAGATTCAGAATAAATCATGTAATTATTCATAAATTGAAAGGATGTTGTTTGCATTTATACATAATCTGGTTATCAGCCTTAAAAACAATATTGTGGACACTAAATAATGCAAAACGTTGAATCACAGGGAGGAAACATGGGGGTAAAATTACAGGAAATGAGTGGAAGTCTATGTAACGACGCTAAAAGTGAAGGAAACATGACTCTGTGTTTGTGTGTGTGAGTGTGTGTGCGTGTGTTATAACTTCCTGTGGGAATCAACCGCTGATTGAGGGAGAAACAATCAGCGAGAGCCTCATTATGCGAAGCTCCGCCATCAGACTTGCAAATAACCACACCAGCTGATTGATTAAATTTAGCCGGATCACATGTCCTCGCCCATGACTCAAAACACGGGATCATCACGCTCATCATGTCATGTTCATCAGCAGACTCAGGAGCCACGCAGGTTTTAATATATTGCTTCCCAACACCTGTGAACAGACTTTTAATTTGAAAATCAGTGCAGATCTTCCCTCAGATTTGTTAAATTGAACATTTTTAGTCTGAGATTTTAGACTTTGTACCTAATATTTGCAATTTAACTCCATTATTTTGTTTGTTTTTGCTATTTGTCTTCATTTTTAAACTACCAATCTGATAAATTACAAGTAAATACAGTAAATAAATGAATTAAAATGTGGAACTGCTGATATGTGTAACCTGGCAGAGTTTAAACTAAAAGCAGAGGCTCTCCAAAGTTAAAAAATATGCCTGCTAACACCTCCAAAGCTAACAAATCAAATGTAAAAAGCTGTAACTATCTTTTCGGCCTGCAGCAGTTTGGCGCCTTTACTATGCTGAGCTCTTGTTGTCACAGCGGGTTGCCAGGTTTGTCGCCATCAATCCTGCACTGTATCTTCTAACCTGCACTTCAGCCGAACATGCTGCACAGAAATGATGCTCAGCTAAACTGCTGATGGCCTAAAAATCATCACATGGCCTTAATTAACAAATTGCTTTCACATTTGTGTTTGTAAAAGATGCATCATGTGTATTAGACACTTTAAGAGGCGTTGAAAGGCACATTTGTTCCCTTTAGACAGACTCAGAACAGCTCTTTCCCCTTTAGTCTCTATGCTAAGCTAAGCTAAGCTAACTGCGATGACATACTTCCTTTAAAAAGCCCATTTTGAAATGTATTTTTATTCAGATGTAAGAGCTATTCTTGCTCTGATTACTTACTTTTTCTTTACTTTGTGCATTTCTATGGGATTTTACACATCATGAGATACATAAACCAATCGTTTCTTTGTTTATTTGGTGGTTTAAAGTAACAATCTGTGGCTCAGGATGAAAAAGTTTCTTTCAAACTGTAAATGTAATGCTTGATTAAAGTCTCTGAATGAGTCATTGTGTTTTTAAAAGACTGAAAACATTAACAGGAACAGCCTGAGTGAGAACTGAGCGACTGTCTCTTAACTTTAGTTTGTTCGACATCATTGACTCCCTGCATCGCTTTGATTAATGCAGTCGGCTGTCTGTTTATTTTTCATTCCCGACACTGTTCAATATGCGGCAGCGAGCTTGTGTTTGCATGTGTGCCACCAGACGTCAATGCATTGACAGATTTTCACCAGGACGGCGCCGCCGCTGCCGCGAACGTTTTCAGGGATGTTTGCATAACTCTTGCAGGGTTTCAGTGAAGCGTGAGGGCTGAGCTCTCTGGAGCTCTCAGGAGGGAAGCCGGCGGTTTGTCAATCATGACGATCAATCAATCCTGTCAAATGACCAACTCCTCTGTTTGTCTTTCAGGCCAATAAACTTAGAACCAAGACCCTGCACAACACACTCAACCCTGTCTGGAGCGAGACCCTGACCTACTACGGCATCACCGACGAGGATATGGTCCGAAAAACACTCAGGTAAGTCTGTCTACCTGTGAGAGCTCATGATGGAGAGATGGAAAGAGGAAGGAAGAGAAAGGAAGTGAGAAGGAAAAGGAAAGAAACAAAGACAGGGACAAAGGAAAGACAGAAAGGATGGTGGTAAAGGGAATTCAGGAAAAAAATGGGAATTAAAGAGAGTAAACAAAGGACAGAAAGAAGGAAGGATGGACAAAATAAAGAAGGAAGGAAAGGAATTAAAGAAAATAGTAAAGGTAATGAAAGCAATTGGAAAAAAGGAAGGAAGGAAGAACTAAATGCAAAGGATGGAAGGGGAGGAAAATGGAGGAGAGAAGGAGAAATGAAACAAGAGAAAGGGACAAATAAGAGAGAGGGAAGATAAAAGAATGGAGGGAAAGAAAAGAAAGGATGACACTGAAAGTAATGGGAGTTAAAGGAAGGAGAAAGAGGATATAAAAGGAAAAGAACACAAGGAAAGAGGAATATTAAAGCAAAAGGAGGAAGGAAAAGGAAGGAAAGGAATTAAAGAAAGTGTGTGCGATTAATTAAGTGAAGGAAGAGAGGAGGAGTGAAAAGAGAAAGAGAAAGAAAGAAGAAACTGAAGGAAGCAAACAAGAGGAAGTGAAACAAAGGAGGGAGGATGGAAGGAAATAAAGGAAAGGAGGAAAAGGAATGAAAGAAAAGCAACAGGGAGGAAGGAAAAATGAAATAAAGGGAAAGGAAGAGCCTAAAAGACAGGAAATGGAAAAAAAGAAATGAAAGTCTAAAAAGGAAATAAAAGAGGAAATATCCCTCTTGTTGTTCTGACATGTTTTGCTTCAGAAAAAAGAATATTTGCTGTGATGGTTGATGGTTTCTCTTTTCCCGACTCGGGAGCTAAATCACTTATTTACAGCCTGTATTTGACAGCAGCCATTTTAGCCAGAAATGATGTCGTTATTTACCCCGTGTTTCCTTTTTTTTCACTACAATTTACGACGCGAACCTGAACATCTGATTGCCTCCCGATCACTTAAACAGGCAGGAAGTTCTCTGTTTGTGTCGTCCGCAGATCGCACTTTTGTTTGGGTGAGATAACTTCCTGTTTTGTTGGTTATTTGTATTTCACTACAACACCTGAGAATAGACCCGACCATGATAAACATGACACTGTTACGCAACGGAAGTGTTACTTCACTGTTCTTTGCTCCTTTATTTTTACCAAAGTGTTCACACTGCGATGGAAGTAGGTTATATAATCATGTGTGTAATCATTTCGGTAACTACAGTGCAGTTTGCAGTCTTTTGCAATGAAAGGTGGGCCGCGTTCAGCCGAGGACTTTGGTTCGCTTCTGTTTTCCTGTTTAACTAGAGGATCAGAGTGTGTGTAGGTGTGTGTAGGTGTGTGTCTGTACCTTCGGTTGCGACTTCCTGTGAGTATCAGAGATTTTGTTTGTCATTAAAGAGAAAAAGATATTTTTAGGAAAGTCTTTGTCTATTGTTTTGTCAAAAGGTCCTGCACTTTGGACCAAAATATCTCATAAACTTTTCGATGATTTGACGTGAAATTCTGCTCAGACGTTCGTGACGCCAAGAGGATGCAACCTACTGACTTTGTTTTATTGGCAGCACGATAAGGTTGATATTTTTAATTTGTAAGCTCTCATACACCTTCGTTAGCAGAGGATGATGGACTTGTTTTCAGACCTCACATCTCATTTCAAGACGTTTTGATAAATAAATTATCATTTTTTCCACTAGTGTATTTTTTAACAAGCAAAGAGACACCTTGTATTTGTTTCCTTTAAGTTATTGATACATTTTTTTCAGTGTAGCTACCGCACATTTACTGAAAGAGCTTCTGGCATGGCTGTCGAGTTTGCATCTAAAATCACTTCCTGTTAACTATGAAATACTACAAAATAGTACTGTACATTAGCGATAGACCGATTATTGGCGCAGATATTCGGCATTTTGACGCATATCAGCATCGGCCTTTTTGTTTAATACGACGGCGGATAAGAGATCAATTTAAAAACTGGGTTATTTTGGCCCTGATGCAGCCGCTCCTCTCTGTCTCCAGCTTTGTCCCGCCCACATCACCATCTGATTGGTTACAAGCAGAACCACGGCACGGGTGACAGCCAATCAGCAGTGAAAGCTGTGCATGCACAGTTCTCACACACACGGCAATGAGGAGAAAAAGTTTTGCAGAGTGGAGAAGCTCCCGAGAGCAGATGTGAATATTGGTCATCGGCCTCCTTGACTACTAATAATTGGTATTGATATCGGCCCTGAAAAAACCATATCGGTCTATCTCTACTGTACATTGCACCATTTATACTCCTTATTATCTTATTTAACTATTTGAAATCATCATAATTTGCTTGTATTACATCATGTACACAACAGTCTGCTAACATCTCCGAACAGCATCTTATGTTAAAGATTCTGTGCACTTAACCTCTCACTAATCATATTTAATGACAATGATCCATTTGCTTTGCAACCACTAAACAATTAAGTCTTTTATAAAGATAATAATACATGAAGCATCACTTATTTCAAGCCTCTTAGAAGCTTTCAGCACCATTTCATTCTTGGTTGTAATGAACTTTAAAGCATCAAGAAGCTTATGGCATCTTTTCTAAAACTGCAGCCAAATTAGATGTTCGACCGTTAATGAACAAACCGCTTTATTGGATTAATTGCTGAGGAAATGTGCTCGTCTAATCATCATAAAATGTTTTCATCGTCTTATGATAACAAAAAAAAATAGATTGCATTGTTTTTAATTGTTCAAAATGTAATTATTAATTATTCAAACCTCAGATGACTTTTGCTTTAATAGTCGTATCTCACAGCTGGTGAAGTAGTTGTGGAATTGCCTGCAACCTTATCAATGCTCTGCCAATATATTACTGTTATTTTGTGCTGCAGAGCAGGAGAAATTATGACTGTATTGTTGCTGCACTGACTACCATAGCAACACTGAATGTCAGTGATATTGGCAACTTCTCAGAGATGTGATCTGATGGACAGTTGTCTGCACGCAAGCCAAAAAAATCTATTCACATAGCAGCGCCTCGATTAACCATTTTTCCAGGAACAATACCGTGAGAAAGGCCTCCACATTCCCAGACAACGCTGCTCATTTTCTTTTTGTAAATTGAAATTTCAAATCAGCACCACCTGTCCATGTTGCAGATAAGATTTCTTTTTTTTTCAGTCTGATTGCTCCCCAAACACTACAACGCTAATTCATAGCACTCATGCCGTTGGACGTGCGATGGCTGCATGTTTTTTTTGGGGTTTTTTTTGCTCCACGTGGCGGCTGATTATGCAGAGAGAAAAAAAAACACTTGAAACGGACAGTATCCCTCTGCGTGAGTCCGATGCAGTCGTGAGTGAGAGTCATGTCATGTCAGCGCTGCGAGGAGCTGCGAGGAGCTGCTCTCTGCGTTTATTGAAGATGTAGATTCACCTGAGAGCGCCGTTGTCCCAAACCAATAATTGACATTCATTATAAATGTAATGAAACGGCAGAAAGGAATATAGACCTCCAGTCTGCAAAGCAAAAAACTGAGGCTCGGTGTTCAGTACGTGTGTGTGCGTCTTTGTCCTTGAGGTTTTTGAGATGAGAGCTGCCTTTCAGTTCACCATCAATCATTTATCTTTTGTATGCGGTTGTACTTTGTAATATAATGAAAATTCTTTCTTATTGATTGAAGAATATGCTGGCAAACACACACACACACTGGTGTATTCAAAGGATGTTTCCGTGCTTTGAAAAAAAAAAAAGGGGAGGATGTGTGTCTTGTTTATGTGTTCAGTGGAAACAGATAATACAAATAAGTAAACAGGGCTGAACGTACCGTGCAACGCAATTCAATTCCAGCTGTGCTAATTGAGTAAATAAGACGAGCACAGCCAGATACAGTCGTTTAAAAGTCGTGGGTTGTTTTTAAATGATTTTGACATCAGGATTAGTGTCATTTTTCAATCATTCCACTTCTTCTTATCAAGAATTTCTCCTCTCATTTTAGTTTCTTTGAGTCTTTTGATCCAAACACGACTGAATGCTTCCTGAAAACTAATTAGCTCATCTTTCTTTTTTTGCTGATTGAGTTTGACAAACATCTTATGAACCTCGTCGCTGCTGGACTGCCGAGGTTTTGTTTCAGTGCAATGAGGCCCGAAGAAGCCGTGAGAGCTCTTCAGTTCGAGAGAAGATTTTGGTGAGAGGTGAATCCCTGAGATGAAGGATGCTGGGCTCAGGTGGAAAATCACTGGGTTTTATGACTTTAAGCCTCCTCTCAGCCTCAGAAAAAAAAAAAAAAAAAAAAACTTAACCTGAGCCTCACTTTCATTAATGACCTCCTGCTCCTGTCTTGTTATGCTCCTCTTTCAGGATCTCAGTGTGTGATGAGGACAAATTCCGCCACAACGAGTTCATCGGGGAAACGCGAATCCCCCTCAAGAAGCTGAAGCCCAACCAAATCAAAAACTTCAACAACTGCCTGGAGAAACAGTTACCTGTAAGTCCGACATGCTGCACTAATGCATGTGGTTTTAGATGTTACTGTAAAGATATGATTAAGCAGAATAATTAAAAATGTAAAGCACAAACACATCGATCAAAGTTGACTAAATTATCTTTGCAATAGTTGCTAAATGCACAGTGTGTTTCTGTCTCTAGTTGTCTTTTTTTAGGTGAAGTGGTGAGAAATGATGTGAATTTGTTCATTTTATTGTTAATGCAGCACAGGAGAAACAGTGCTATATTGAAAAAGTAAACTTATATATTCAGAAATCTGGTTGTATAAAGCAACTTTAAGCACAAGTGGATAAGTTTGTTGACATTTAGTTGCAAATCAAAAGTCACCCACACACCATCTGACAATATCCATTAGCTTCAGGTTGCCAACAAACAACCCAGTGACGCCTCAGAGCCAGAGGAGCCTTCAGTCTGCATGCCGGTCGCTGCATCGGGTTACAGTCGCATGGGATGGGCAGTAAAACAAGAGAACACACTGGAAATAACATAAAAACAACAACAAGGCAGCGGCTCATCAGCTGCAACGCAAATAAAAACACAACATCATTAACCCTGTGTGTTTACTCTGCACATCAGCCAACAAAAATATGAAAATACATCCAAAATCCACTCATTTGGATTCCCCAGCCACCCTCGTGCAGCCCTGCTCAACAAGTTCTGCAAACACACGTGTAAATAAACAATAGTTTTGCAGAATATATTAGTTTACAGCATAAAAAAACAGCATACAAGATACACAAATGACCCGCCTAATAAATGTGAGCATACGTGCACCAGGTAGAAGCAGCTCACCTGCTCACACCTCCACATCGAGGCCAGACGCCCCCAGACGCCTCCTCCGAACAAAAAAATGACTCATTTAACTGCCATGACACCTGACCAGGATGCAGCTGCCTTATCACACACCAGGTACTCGTCTAGCTGCCGAAGCACAACCAAACTCCACGCTGCGTGCATGTGCCAGCCCTTCATGGGGGAGAAAAAACAAAGAATCACACTTACATCCCACAAACAGATGCCTCCTATGATCCCATGGCCCACTGCTTCCACGCGGTTACATCCACTCCTCCATTATTCTTACATCAAGTCCTTAAATGTGTCCCATGTATGTTTAGAAACCATCTGAGAAACCTTCTTCAACACTGACAAACATACCTGTTGGAGCTGCATCACCTCACTATGAGTTACTGTTCGTGTTCCTGAATCTCTGACTGCAGACTTCAGCAGCAGATGAGGCTTAAAACAAACACCAGCAGTGATGAAAGTCAGTCTATAAATCACAGGCGGAGGCAGTGATGCAGGCGGTGACTGAGGAAATACAAAGATACACTAAATTCAGATAGTAATACTTGTAATTTAGAAGATAACTGAGGCTGACAGGAGTAGATGTTTGCAGAAAAGCTTAAATTCAGCTTTACATGCAGGCATATGATGACGAGATGATTCATTTATGTCAGTAATTGCAGGACAAACATGAGCACAAACAGGAACATCCATAGGAATTTAATTTTAAGCACACGTCAGATTAGAGCATTGAGGCCGTGAGTGGGGTGGAGGAGTGGATTATGTGTTACGAGAGCAAAGGAAGTAGAGTGAAGTATCATTGAACTGTGATTGAATATCCTTTTTTTCAAAATTGCCTACACAGTTTATGGTTTTAAAACAAAAAAAATAAATAAACAGAGTGTTTTATTCATTATTTTTGATGGTCCATATTTGGAGTATAAAGCACTACTTTGTGTTTGTGGAGACGAATTCCTGTTGCTCCTCTCACATATGCTTTGTTGTCTATGTGGGAGTGTGAAACAGCTTCTCAAAAAAAAAAAAAAAAAGAAAAACACAAAATATGTTTGTGTATAACTGGTATCAAAGAGCCACCGAGCGTTTTGCCATCCGAGGCCCCGATTCTGTCGAGGTTTGTTTAGTGTTACGTGCACGCTACGCTTATAAAAAAAAAAAACTGGCATATGTTAAATGTGCAGAAAATGTAGACAGAGTTGGTGTTAAATATCTTGATTTTGTGTCAAAAGGAGTAAAATTGTGCAGTTTACGATTGTAACATAACACCTGTTGGATGTCTGTCCTGAGAAATGGGTCATTTTTTTAAGTTTCTCCCATTTTTCTCCTGTTTAAGAGGCATTTTTAGGAAGTTTCTTTTGTCCAAACCACACAGGTTGTGAAGCTCTTTATAATTCTATATGAATAAAACTGACTGTTATATAAAGAGAATATCTGTTAGGTGTCGATGGGAGAAAGACTGATGACCCTGATGAAGCCCATAAACTGAAAGGCATCAGTAGATGTTGGATCTCCTCAAACTTCTTCTCTTCTAATGCATCTTGAGATGCACTTGTGTTTTGCCTTTTCCAGGCATGAAAGAGATCATTCTCATTTTACAGTCAAGTCAGCAACAATAAATATACATTTGCTTAGGTTCAGGAAAACAAACCCCCGTCTTTTGTGTTATATTTTGAGTTTAAACCCATCCATCCATCCTGAGCTGTGTTTGTCCTTTGCTTCCATCATTATCGCCCCCTACAGGTGCAGTACCTTCTTACATGCATGAACTTTTTAAGCCACAGCCAAAAAACAAGCCACAACCTCCTGGGTTGAAATGAAGCACACTCAGAGGTGCCAAAACTGCAGTTCCTTGACTGACCACTTGGAGCAGACTCCAAAAGCATTACAATTCACATAGAGTCCCTTGTTAAAACACTTAAAGTCATTAAAATTTACAGCAGAAATTAACACTTTTATAGCCTTGTACAAATACAGTTTTGGTCCCTTTAGCTAGTTTTAGCTGTACAGAGGCTGAATTTTTATATAATTACATTATTTGAATAATATTAGGGCTTAGAGTTATACTAAATCTAAAAATGAAGTAGACATGCTTTAAGCTGCTGCTCGACAGCAGAGAGTGGATGTATTTTCCTCCTTTGAGAAACACTGGAGGAGTAAATCAGACGATCGCTCCTGCTGTGGCTTTTACAGCCGATGTTTGTGTCGAACCTCATATATGCTTTTCCTTTTTTTTTTTAGGGGGTTGTTTGTTCTGTCTCAATTATGTTTTCCTTGCTATTTTCAACCACCCTGTCATGCGTCTCACCCTGGCAACAGACGGAGAGTAAAGTACAGTTTGGCCATTTTCACACAGAAAAAAGCCTCGAGGCGAAGTGAAGCTATGAGCCGGTTACAGAGGGGGAAAAGAGAGCTCGAGGCGGGAAGCTTTCCGCTCTGCTTGCTCTTGAAGTGGCGGATAAGAAGTTCTGTCTGAACACAGGAGGCTGTTTGCTGCGCCGGGCAGAATAGAGCACCGACCATTTAATCATCCCAATGCTGCAGCTAACACTGTCTGTCTTATTGACGGCTTCGGCCTGACAGCGGAGCGTTTTGACTGGCTTTTCTGTATCATAAACAAGTCAGCCGGTGCACCTGCGGGTCGGACTCGTCTCAGGTGAAGGTTTAATTACAGGAGCTCAAAACACTTTGATTATGCATAGCCTTAAAAGTCTAAATTTATCACATCTTGAATTAATTCATCTCCTCATCAGGTTATTGACAAAATGACTGCAAACAGTGAGAATTTATAATGCTGCTACAAATTTATTAAAACATTAAGTCGCACACTCTTTAATGAGCATTGAAGATGAACCTGAAGGGACCAGACTATTCAGATTTACACAGAAACAGGCTCAGATTTTATTCAAAATACCGCCTCCACTGTCATTAAAGGCAATTACCAGCATGTGAAAAGAGGAAATGTCCTCAAATGCTCTCATATGAGGGGTGATTGATAAGTTTGTGGCCTAAAGTAGAAGGAGAAGAGTTTTGCAGCTCTAATTACATGCATGTGCAGATTAACTCTGTGAGTGATTATAGAGAAAGTTTGAAGCTAATAACATTTGTGGTATTTGTGGTTTTGAGTGATTTAAAGTTGCACTATCTGAGAAAATGGACATGCTGTCATTTGCTGTCTGTTTCAAGGGTTTACCAAAGGAGGACTATGAGGACATGAAGGCAACACAAGGGGGAAGTCTCATCTTACAGCATAATAAAGATGCAGGATGCTGATTTCAAACATGGCTGCTTTAAATGTTCAACCACAGGAAACAGAAACACCACAAAAGTTATCAACTTAAAACTTTCCTCCTCCTTTAATTAAGAGTTAAACTGCACATGCATGTATTAAGAGCTATAAAACTCACCTCCTTGCACCTCAGGCCATGAACTTATCAATCGGTCCTTGTTTAAGTTTTAAAGGAAGAACTGTTTGCATGTTTGCGTAACCTCAAGGTGTCTGAACAGCTGTGTCCTTGCAAACATTTTGACCACTCACCCGTTTCTATCTAATGGACGTGTGTGCCAGCCTTGACTCTGGATCTGCCCTTAGCATTGGCACCAGTAGACAGTGTGAGAGGCCTGGAGTGTTGCAGGAGCCAGCAGCCTAATCTGGCAACGAATCCCAGTCTCTGTGCGATACATTTCTCTTTCTTTCCCCTCCACTCAGCTGGATAATAAAAAGGTTTAACTATAGGAGATGACCAATAATTTGTGGCTCACCTTTTTGGCCATTTTGTGGTTTAATTCCTGTTTTGGAATAGCACTCAGTCTTGCTGCGGTGCACCTTAACCAGTGTTCAAAAGCTGTTGATTTTTATTTTTTTCTCTGCGGTGGGAGCTGAGCTCCAGCAGTAATGAAGCGTCTGTGCTGAACTGTTGGAGAGGGCACACAAAAAGGTTACGGCCCATTAGTGAAGGAGCCCGAGGGTGAAAAAAAGGTTGGTCAGTCTATAAAAAAACTTTATTCCACAGCAATCTTTACTAGAAGCTGTGAAAGTACGGACAATAATGAAAAATGCCATGTTTGTTTTGATCTTAATCAAGCTTTTGTCTAAAATCCCCATCAGATTATAATCTTATGCATCAATCACTGTTATTCTTTTCATTGCAAAAGCGACCAGTTTAAAGCTTTTTGCATGATAAACCTGCAAAAACTGATTCTTAAGCCTCTTTCAACACTGAAAACAAGCTGTAAAGACAAAACCGACATGTAACCACAGTATATAATTATATTTATAGATGTTATTTATTCATAATTCAATGCTAATCAATGCTCATGTTAATGCTAATTTGCAACATCTGTCCCTATAAGACCTTTTATGAAAATAAGAAGTTGAATACAACAGACTTTCTTAAAAACTGACTAAAAACTGAGTACAGCAGAAAGCAATAAAGCATCTAAATACATTTAAAAACTAAACATAAGGAGGCTACATATTGTTGGTGAATTAAATAAGGTTTGATGGTTAGATCTTATTCAGAAAGTTGCTTGTTGTTGAAAGTTGTTGTGTTTCTGGCCACATGGTGAATTTGAGTGTGATATTTACTTTCATTTAAGCTCTTTTGTTGGTTTTAACTAACCTCAAAGGGAAAAAATCTGGCTTTTTAGCTGCTAAATGCTCTGTTATGTTCACCAGCTAGCTGCTAACTGTGTCTGTCACCTGTTAGGAGCTTTGACAGAAGTGTGTGATTGTTTTTTTAAGAGCTTTTTTCACTAAAACCTGATGCTGCAGAGAGAGATGAGAAGGAACCAAAAGGATTTAGTTAGAAAGAGGCAACATCACACGTATTCAAGCTCCATCAAAGTTTAGCAACATTTATTCAAAATGTGATGACAGCTGTGGGATTGTTTGACAATGCCGCCAACACTGTGAATCAAATCTGATTAAACCACACACACGCAGTGCTGACGAGGCTGCCTTTTTGACTCATAAACTCTTAATAGACGAATAATTGGAGAACCTGACAGTGTTTTTCTCTCATGTTTTAACTTTAATCCTCTGTTCAGACCTGACTCTTGCACATGCGCCGGCACTCGGGCCGCAGACTTGATGCCAGCGCCCTGCAAGCCTCTTTTCTTGCATCAGCACAACAGTCGGCGTCCCACTGTTCTCCGAGAGGTGTTGATCCGAGGTTTCCTACCAGGACATTGGCAGAAGATGGCGTTTTGGCTCGGCGTCCCGATACACACATTTGCAGCCTCATGTCCTCGACTACCCACGGGTGTGTTACAAAGAGCTCTGCTAACGACATGTGGCAGAAGAAAAAGACCTTTGCTCCTCCAAGAATGTCAGGGTTTCTCATTGGACCGTTGGGCTCTTTCGCAAAGAGAAAAGGCAAAGAGGGAAACACTTGTGGCAGATAATTAAGGTTCTCCACTTCAAACTGTATGTTAAGAAATCGAAATTGAAAACCGGCTGCCTACCTGAACTCCCCTTTATCCCGGTTTCACCTGACCTTTCTTTCCCCCTCGGTAATATCTGCTGCTGTTTCTCTGTTTCGCCCTTGAGAGACCGAATAATACCTGAAACCTAGTCACCACCCTCGCAGTGTTACTGTGTTGGTTTCTACCTTTGTGCTGCAGAGTTCAGGAAACAATGAGGCAGGCAGAGAGAGAAAACGATGTATATCTGCAGCGACGTTCATCTAGAACGATGCTCAGACAGTCACGTCGGAGGTGTCCGGTTATACTGTGCGTTAAATTCAATTAATGGACATCCTCTAGCCGATCTTAATTGAGTTTTCCCCCAAGGCTAGGGTGCAATTAGCCGGAAAATTTTAAGCAAACACTAATGCACAGCGGTGTGTTTGTTTATGTAAGTTGATTTTTATGTTCGGGTGGATTGATGCAAAGAGGGAAATGAGGCTGATGGCAGCGAGGAAGGAGAGCAGACTGCAGCCTGGGAGGAGCCGAGGCCATGCGTCGCGGACGATCCGACAGTTTCTATCATTTGTTTCAGATCAATTAAATGAGTCTGTGAGTTTTGTTAGTGTGTCTTGTTGGAAAAACTAGCCACGGTTGTTCTGTGAGTGTGAAATAGAAGATAAAAAAAAGACCCTGAGTGCTGCAGAGACGTCTGCACCTGTCAGGTTTGCCGACCTTGATGCCATCCAAGCCGCCTGAGGTTTGCGCCTCCCTCCTTCGCTTTTTCTGTCCTGATACTCTTGTATTCCTGTCAGCCTCTCGGTTTGTCACAGACTTCCCAAAGTGCGTCTTGTTAAAGGAGACAGAGACAACAGTAGGTTTGTCCTAAAACGAACAGTAGAAGAAGAGACAGGACTAAATGGATCTGACAGTGGAAACGGAGGCGGCGGCTGAAAACATGTTGGCGTGCCGGATGAAATGGATGCCGAGTCCACAAGTCCAGAGAGACGTCTTGTAAAAGTCATTTGTGATTCATGTAGAGAGAGTCAGTTCCCTGGAGATATCCGATTAGCATCCTGCTGTGCACACTGTCGGACAGACTGTCGAGCTCCGTCTCCTACACACAACGCCGAAGTCTGTCTGCTTGTTTTTTTACTTCTCCATATTCTTCTCTTAGACTGTTTCTGAATAATGAGGATGTTCTCGAGCTTCATTGTCAGGCTGCGAATGTGTGAGGCCACGACTGGTGTCACCAAGAGCTCTGCTTGGAGCTCCTGATGGTTGTTGATCATGATCATGATCGTTGAAAGCAGCTTTTAGAAGTCAAATCATAGCTGTCTGTTCATGTAGACTTTATATGTTGTGTTTTTTAAAGTTGTGTTAATAAGCTACAAACAGCTTGGTCTCTCTGTGGAAGAACTATTACACAAACAAATAAACTGCGAGCTTTAAAACTCAAATTAATTGTGTTTGTTCTGTTAACAGGATGTTTTAAAGTTGCCTCAAACCCTTTTGATTTTTCTTTAAACTCATACTAAAAGAAGAGCTCATTTGGCCACAAGGGGGCAGCAGGAACAAGTTGTGAACACAACTTTGACATAATAGCATCTTTTAGGTTGAAGATCATGTGTTTGGAGCTTTTGTTTGAGTCCACCTGGTAAATATTTATCTTATTTTCACTGTTTTTTAACAGTTACGTGGTCTCTCTAAGGGTCTTTGCAGCCATTTGTAACAACATATCACACAGTTTCATGCATGTACAAACAGCGTAGCAACATGTTCAGGAAAGGAAGTTAGTAAATACAGTTTGCACAGCTGATTTAATGAGGCACAGAGGAGCAACCTTGAGTTTTGAGTTCAGAGTTGATGAGATTCTCCTGACTTTCCGAGTCGGAAAAAATGGACTTGCGTGGGCTTTCCAAGTGGAAATATCTAATTGGGAACTTGGAAATTCTGACTTCCTGCTTCAAATCAGATGCATCATTAGCAAACAACACAACAGCAAGTTGTTATTGCTGAAGAAGAAGAAGTCATTTAAATTATAATACTGAAAAAAATACATTTGCTGAAGGAAAAAAAGTCATTTAAACAACTTTTTATTGAACTATACGTCTCTTAAGTTTTAAGTTCAGCCTGAGTTTGAAGTAATTTGCACTTTATCATAAAAAAAATAAGCTCAAGGAGACAGAAAACTAATGAATATCAATTTGAAAAGTAAATTGAAAGAACTCTCAGTCCCAGTCCCCACATTTCCACTGGTCAATGCACTTTCAAGTAGCTCCTAGTAAGCCTGAGGTTGTTAAGCCTCTGTGCAATTGCACTGCTGATATGGATGGTCTTATTCTGTGTATGTGGTTTTAAATAAATGCTGATGCAGGGAAAAGCCCAGTGCATATTCAAGCAATCAGCAGCTGTGGGGGTGTTGCTGGTAAATTGCATTTTAAAGTCATTGGTCATTGCCTTGAAAAAACAAAGCTCAGATAGCTCTTTAGGGATCAGGGCTGCATTTCTGTAAAAAGTCAAACTCCAAGTGTGTGTTTTTCATTATGGAGAGTTTGAAGGATTCTGCAGAGCACTGAAAAGGTGTGGAAAAGCCAATCACACTGACATGATGAGAGGAAAATGCTCATAATCATCACTTCTGAAGGGCCAAAGTGACGTCTCCTAATTGTTTTATTTGCCTGAAACCCAACAATTTCTTGTTTTCTATTTAGAAAAGCAGCAAATCACAACATTTAAGAGGCTGGAATTAGTAAATATTGGACATTTTTTCTTGGAAATCAACTAAAACTTGGAGGGAATTACTTTTGTTTGATCAACTAATCCATTAACTAATCATTACAGCTCTATCTGCTGTCATTCTGTTATTCTGTTTCTCTAGTTTTATAAGTGTTTTACTGTGTTTTTCATGTTGTTCTGAGTGAATTTATCAAATATTTCAGTCTCATCTTGATTTAACTGCACAGGCTTATGTTTTTATGTTTGATCTTTAGGCTTTAACCTGACAATTTCAGAATATGTGCAAAAATGTTTCTTAAATTGAGCCAATCAACATCAAATTTGATATGAAATCATCAAGACAAAACTATAAACTCTCAGTTTGGATGTGAAGGTTTGGATCTCTTGATGAATTTGAGCTCATCAGTAAGAAGGTTTGACGAGCTGTTTGGAGGAAAAACAGTCACACAGGTCACATGACGGCTCGGATGTTTATCTGGTCTCTAAAAAAACATGGTAAAGTACCTCTGATGAGGTTTTTGACTCGTCATCAACGGAGACGACATCAATCAGCCAATCAGTGCTCGCTGATTTTCAAGAATCACAAATGTCAAGAAGGAAAAAGTGTTTTAGCTGCTGTGGAAGTTTAATGACATGCAAAAAGGCTAAAACTGGATTAAAACCATGAACAGCAAACAATAATTTGGCTTAAGATCAGAAGAATTTAGTAAATTAAAGCTGTTTTTGAATAAAATGATGATAATAACAGTCAGAAACGCTGCTGGACGTCAGGAGGAAACCATGACTGCTGCATGTGGTGGATTTTTTAAATCCTGTCGTTTGTTTCTCTGCAGGTCAACAAGACAGAAGACAAGTCTCTGGAGGAGCGAGGACGCATCATGATCTCTCTGAAGTACAACACTCAGAAGTCTTGCCTGGTCGTTGGCATCATACGCTGCGCTCACCTCGCCGCCATGGACGCCAACGGCTTCTCCGACCCCTACGTCAAAACGTCAGTATGCTAATTACTTTAAAAAGCACCCAAACAGAAACTGGAGCTCATAGTTTTTGATTTAATTGCTTCATCTAATGATCAATCATCTAATGTGACGTGTATTGACACGCCCATCAAGTGTCCAATCAAACTCTCAGGTATTTGAAGAGAAACAAAAGGTTGAACTGTCTTTTTTTAACCAAACTGTCTGTTTCTTAAAAAATCCACCATTTTTCAGTGCGGCTCAGTTCATCCTTGAGTTTACTGTCGTTGTGCGCAGTGTTTTTCTTCTGCAGTGAAGGATCATTACGGACATTTTGGGTGAACTCACTGTCGCTTTCACCTCCAGATAAAGTGGTTTGGACGTTCTGGACGGACTGTCAGCTTGTTTACAGCCTGTCCGATGGTGTTTTGTGGCTCGTCAGACTTTATTGTGGTTTCGTCCCCGTGTTCCCAGATCCCAGCTCGGACACGGCGATGTTATTAAGTCGTGATGAATCAGAGTTTTTTTCATCAGAGGTTATGTCATGAAATATATCAAAAGCAACTAAACAACTTAAGTAATAATTTAATATGAGCATAAAACAAAACAGAAATCACTGCGAGGCTGGAAAAAGTTCTTATTTTTAGTTCAAGTTAAAGAGCCTGGAAGTTTTGAAACTCTCAGTTTTAAAAGTAAAATGTATAAATAACTAAAAGAAATTTACTATTAAATCAATCCTAAGTTCATAGTCACATCTTCATGTGTCAGAACATCATTACAAGCCCAAAGTTTATTTTCACGTGAGCCAATAAATCAATAAAACAGGAAGTCCTCACAACTGAGAAGCTTAAACTGGGGAGTTTCAGCTTTTTGCCTAAAAAATTGACTTAATGAGATTTTGATGTATTTATTAGATTGATTTTCTCAGTTAATTGACTTATTCTTTCAGCCATTATAATGATTAGGAAACACTATTTCATCTTGCCTCTTCCTCCTTAAAATTGGATATTTAGAAATAAAATAGCTGCATTAAACTTTGATACAGTTGTCCCTCACTATAACGTGGTTCACCTTTCGTGGCCTCGCTGTTTCGTGGATTTTTTTTAGTGCAATTTTGTGTGCTTTTTTTTACAGCGTATGAACGTGCATTGTGTTCTGCGTCCTGATTGGCTAAGGGACTGTAGACCATTGTTAATCAATCTCCTCCGTGCCGCATCTCCTGTACAGTACAGAATGCGTTCGGCTCTTCAAATTTACATAAATGTTCGATCGCTAGCAGTGTGACTCTGAAGTGCCGTATGTTTTAAGTTTTCTCCCCGACAAAACCCACAATGTCGACGCTATCATATTTATTTATAGGAAAACGTTTATATTTTCATTTCTCAAACAAATGTTTGGGCCTGAAAACAGGTTTTGATCTTTGGTTGCATTCTATAATACTGTACTTATTTTTT
>JAQMCX010000013.1:2905560-2974839 GCA_029814765.1 Acanthurus leucopareius
GTGTGTGTGTGTGTGTGTGTGTGTGTGTGTGTGTGTGTGTGTGTGTGTGTGTGTGTGTGTGTGTTTGTGTGTGTCTGAGGTACAGGTGAGGCTGGCAGGCAGGCAGGTGAGACGCTGCTTCAGATGCTGTTCAGAGATCCTGGTACTGAACTGTGTTGAGATGAATCTGAACCGGTACCATCTGCAGGACAGAGGAGCAAACAGAGGACAGAGAGTGAAACAACGAAGAGAGAGAAAGACTTCAAACATGAGAAAAAGCTTGTCTTTGAACTTCTAGATGATTCAGATTTTGCACATCTGTAAAAAATCTCTATTGTATTATAATAATATTTTAATCTCAATAATGAAAAGGACATTCTTATTCTAAAGATAATGGCTTATGGGATTTTTTATATTTATTGAAAAGAGTTTTCACAATAAATTGATTATTGACAAACATTTATTTAATGTCTAATACTGCCACCTTGTGGCAAAAACACCCATTACTTTGTTTTCAGAGAAAAGATAATTAACTAACTGGACTGAACATACAGAGGTTTAGAGCCACAAAACACAATTTTGTGGATGATTGTGACTTAATTTTAGTTTTATTTTTTTATGTAAAATAGTTTTGTGTAGTTTTAGCTAATTAGTGGAAGAATGTGTGAAGAACCAATTATATGTTCAAACTTTAGACTTTTTTCTCATTGTATGCAAACAAAAAACTGTTTATCACTGGGAAAAAAATCATTTTAAATGATTTTTGTTATGCATTTTAAAACACAGAAAAATCTTCTGCACAACTCTTTCACCTCCTCGTTGACTAATTTAAAGATAATGTGTTAAAGGTGTATTTTTGTTATAACAGAGCATGAAATTAAAATGCACAATAGGATGAAAATAACAGTAACGTCAGAGTTTCCCACCGTGGGCGGAAGCAGCTGTGTGAGAGCGAGCGTGAGGGGGAATGAGGGTTGAGTTCAGCTGCGGCTGGATTGACAGCTCTGCAGAAGATAAAAGAGGGAGTTTTCATTTAATGGTGAGTCATATATCAAGAGGACAGTGTCACACAACAATAGGATAGTGTACATCGCATTAATTGCACCTCCTCTGAGGTCACAGCGATACTCCAAAACAAACCAAGAACACTGGCTGATTGTATTGAGCCAAACAGATGGTGACGAATCCACGGGGCATTATTTCAGCCAAACATGCTAATACAGACTACACATCAGTGTGTTTCCATGAAACTAAAACCACTGAGGCTAAAACTGTGCTTGAATCCGTTTGTACCTGTGGCGCTGAAGTTGAAGAGCATGGGCAGTTCTCGGCCGCTGGGCAGTCGCGTGTTGGGCTGGCGGAGCTCGTCGAAGAAGGCATGTGAGCAGGCCTCCAGCGGGGAGAACCGCGAGGCCGGCGTGTACTCCAGCAGCCGAGAGCAGAGGGTGATGGCTTCTGGAGGGGTGCGAGGTTTAAACACCTGAGGAACGAGAGAGTTTAAGGTCATATGTCTGTTAAAAAACTGTCAGAAAGAGACAATTTCTTGCATCAGTGTAACGTCTTTTAACAGCTGTCGTAACGTCAAATATAAAAGGTCAATGCTAAACTGGTTAAAATGTACAACAGTTTGAATATTTATCATCTCATGGAGGTCATCACGGCACACTAATGTTCCATTTACATCGAGTGTGTTATTTTAGCAGATGATGGTAAATGCACAGAGGTGTGCAGAGGTCTCACATATGTTCTGCATCTAACAAAGCCGTTTGCAGAGTAGAAAGTTATGTGCTTTGTAGTAAATGTTGAAGGGCCATTTCTCTTAGTTTTACACTGTTAGCGTTCTCTTCAGGTGTCAAGGTTAATCGCTTTACAGATGGAGGACACTAAAGCACTTCAAGTCACCGATTTAAATAGACTGTGTGGGCAACAGCACGTTTCAGGGTTTTATCTTCTTTGTTAGAAAAAAACTGGTATAACTGCTATCATAAGATCGATGCTTCAAGCATGTAAAAGGATATTTAGAGCTTTCATATGAATATAAACAAAGAAGAATGTTAAAGAAGGACTTGAACTAAAAACTTTTATTATACTGCTTTAATAAAAACTTTCATAGATGCACCTCTCAAGATTTTTTCTATGAGTTTAATGGGTTTATTTCACTCGGTAAATGATTCAGTTTAACAACAGTGAAGCTGTGCATCGTGACACATTGTGACAATTGTACACAGAAAAAAACAACAACAACAGTGCAACGCTGTTCCAGCTCTTCTCTTCTGTGGGAAACACTAAAAAACTGATTCACAGCCAGCAGTAATTAATGTTTTATAACTTATCAAACTTGGCTTAAGTCAAACAACACAGGAGTGAGGATTCAGGATTCAAGGACAACTGCTCGTAATCTGGGAAAGTCACAGATTTTCAGGGACGTCTCGTCATCTTACCTTGGTCCATGGATGAGCTTTGATCTGAGGGAACTTGAATTCTGTGTAGTTTGGGTTCATCTCTCTGATTTGTTCCCTCGTTGGGGTTCCCAGCACCTGAAAACAGACATAGTAGGGGTTTAAGCGTCATCCTGCAGACACACGTGGAATGTGGGCGTGTGATTGACTGGGTTGATTCAAGCAGTCTTTTATGACATCGATACATCAATACAAAGTAATTACTGAGCACACCCACGAGCACAAAGCAAGATGCATGCTGCTGAGATAACCTGCACTGCAGAAAAGGAAGTAAAAGTGTCCCAGAGATCAGTTCAGCAAAAGACAAGAAACACAAACCTGATCAGGACACTCACTTTAATAATCTCTACTAGCTGGTCCACCCCACTGTCCCCGGGGAATATGGGCTGTCCAAGCAGCAGCTCAGCCAGCACGCAGCCTGCTGACCAGATGTCAATGTTTGCCGTGTAGTCCGTCGCACCAAAAATGAGCTCAGGGGCACGATAATACCGTGAGCAGATATATGACACGTTGGGTTCACCACGGACCAGCTGCTTGGCGCTGAGGAAACACAAGAGATCAGATTAAATTATCACAAAAACTGAAGTTCAAGTGTCATTTAGTTAAAGAAAGACTGAACATTTATGGAGAAATGAAGAGTTGTGAGATTTGTTTTTATTCCTCTCATAACAAACGGCTATGATTTTTATGCTACCGGTGTAAAAGGCTTGACTAAGCCAAACCAACTCTGTCAGAATTAACAGGCAGGTCAAAGTCTGAAATATTTCCATAATACCACCTTGTTTGTGCTGATACACTCAGTGTCACATAAACTGAATCTCCTATTGCAGAATAGATAAACATCAGCTTAATTCTGTTCTTTCTGCACACATTTGCTTTTGCAAATCCTTTATCTGCGTGTGGAAGAAATCCGTCTGTTCATGCAGCTCACCTGCCGAAGTCACACAGCTTGAGGATGGCAGTTTCTGGGTCAACAAGCAGGTTTTGGGGCTTTATGTCTCTGTGACAAACACCCTGGGAATGGATATAAGCCAGGCTGCGAAACAACTGGTACATGTACACCTGACGAGGCCACAACAAAAGAACAACAAAAGATAAATTCTCAACAGCATTAAAATGGACAAAAAAAAAAAAACAACGTTCCAATAAAATAATTAAAATGAGCTGTTTTGTAATAAACATATATTTTTCAACATTGCAATCCTGTGAGATGTTTAAGAACAATTAATCCCAGAGGTTTGCACATAAAGGCATTAATAATTAGACAACACAAGCATGTCCTGTTATAAAGAAGAAGAGATTACCTTCACATATATGATAGGAATGATGCTCTTGGCCTTATTAAAATGCCTGGCAACCCTGTAGACCGTCTCAGGGACAAAGTCCAGCACCAGGTTGAGATACACTTCATCTTTCTGTAAGACACAGGACACACAGATTAGATGATATGCATCATCCAATAACTTTACAAGCCCTAATAAGTTTGAAGCGGCGCTAATGCTAAAAAACTGCCTGCTGTGAGTGCTAATTTAAAAGTCAAATCTTTAAAAAATTAAACACATTACAGAACCTTGTTGCCAGTAATTTACTTCTGCAACATGAAAGTGTTTCTATATTTGTCATTTCAAGAAACAGATTGCTTCCCTTTTTTTTTTAAGGTTGGGGTATTTCTTTTTTACTGCATCTGAGTAATCTTATCTTAAAGTGAACACACTATGTTCTCTGTTTTGCTGTAATCTCTAAAACCGTGGTGCTGTGAGATAAGAATGTGTGAATATTGTGACTTAGCCAAAGTTGGTTTGACCACATTCGATTTTCCTGCAAGAACAAATAAGAAAAAAAGAAAAAAAAGAAAGAAAAACCCAAAAAAAAGCAGCCGTACCTTCTCACCACTGGAGTAGAAGAAGTAACGTAGTCTGACAATGTTGCAGTGATCCAGCTTCCTCATGATCTGAAGTTCCCGATTCTGCAAAAACAAGAAAACAAACAAAAGTGTGAAATATGAGAAAAACTTTGTGAGACAAAGAAATGTTGCATGCATGAAACAAATGCCTCACATTTTTATATCAAAACAAAAATCCTGTTTATGCAAGTTTAGACCACAGAGGGTGAGAAAATATGTGGAGAAGTCTGCTGTTACAGCCCCACCTTGAACCTCTTATCCTGCAGGACCTTCTTGATGGCAACCATCTCTTGGCTGTCGATGAGGCGAGCTTGGTACACCACACCAAACGACCCATTACCGATCACCTGCAAGGTTTGCACAAAGAGGAAACACCGACAGCTCAACCAGTGAAGTGCAAATACAGTCATGATGAGAATTTCTGTAGTTTCTGGCTGCTGAAAAAACAAATTTAAGCTTATCTGAGAAACACATTTTTGACTTAAGGGGGACTTTGAAATAATTAGTTAAAGCTCAAGTGTATCCAGGTGTTCGATTAGTCAAGACAGTGAAAGTGAGTGTATGTGTTGAATTTCAGTTCTGTCATCCTGAAGCAGAGCTGTGAAAGGCCTGTTTTAAACAATGATACAAGATTTGTGATGGATCACATGTTAATTACAAAATAATGTACATCACAACAAAAATGTTTCAGAAAAGTTTACGTGCAGCATTAAACAAGCAACAATTTATCTGATAAGTCAGAATTCCAAGACAATGAACTTTGAGATAAAAAATTGTGTTAACTGCATGTTTGCACAATAATACGAAGGAACTAAGTAATCTGAGGAGTGATGGCGAGAACTAACGAGTCTCTGGCTGAATGCAACACCGTGTATCCAATGTACTTTCATTAGTCTTTGAGTGACACAATTATGTCACATTTTCTCATCGACACGAGAAAGACAGCTGCCAGAATGTAGGCAATGAGGTGAGCCTCGAACGCCACATATATCTGCACCTGGCACAATAATCACAGAGTCCCCGTTATTGATCAACAACTACATCGACTTCAGATATGCAGCAGTCATTGAACGTGCAAGGAGGTGATAAAAGTCTCAGTTACAGTAGCAGAGAGGTGATGGAGTTGTATTTATACATATAATCGCAGAGCTTTGTGAGGCATGTTTGAGTCTTGGTTTTACTTCCTCTCTTACCTTGATGTCAGTGTAGGAGACTTCCTGTGGGCGGTCCGGTCCCTGACCTGGTGTGGCAACAACTGTCGTCACCTTCCCACTGTCTCCTGAGAAAACAAGCAGAAACAGGGTCAACATGAGGTGAGGGGGTATGAGAACACGGTGTAAAGTTTCAGTCACTTCACCAGATAAAAATGGGGCAAGAATAGAGATTTCATAAGACTTTATATTAATCTTCCCTATTTTAACTTGAACTGTAGTTATGAGTCATAGCAGGTAATCTGTTAATTCTTTTAAAGTGCAAAAACTTGATATAATAAAAAAGGATTAAAATGGACTGTGGTCCCTCAGGCTCTTTTCTACAAGAGGTAATGATATGAAACCACTTCACAAAGTAACCAACAATACCACTGACATTCAACCTGACACTTGCTGCCGCAGCAAGCCTCAACATCTGGGCCGTCTCTCCGCTGGCTGTCTGAATATTTAGGTTAATGACAGCCAAGTGAATGGATGTCAACTTTAAGGGGCCTCCGAAGACACAAAAAGAAATGGCAGAGTTCATGTTCAAGACACTCTGACTAATTAAACTGGGAATGAACCCAAAAGTAGGTCAACCATTTTGTCTGTCCTGATAAACTGTTTTAAGTGTTAAAAATCTTCCACAGGAGGAATATTTTGTTTGGTTATACAGCGGCATCATGTTACACTACAACCACACAAAGACAAGCACACATATCAGGTATAACATCTTGTAACATGCACCTTTAAAGTAACTGAAATATATTACATTACTAATTTACTTCACAGAGGAAAAAACAATAAAAGCTTCCTGCAGTTAAAAAAATCCTTCTTCAGAAAATATGAAACTTCTTATGAATTTCTTGTGCTCAATACACTTTGGATATGGACTTTATTGATTATAGATGATTGTGTAAGTGTGGTCATGTAACAGCAGCCTCTTTCCGCCCTGACATGCACTGTCATTAGCCTCGGGGTCAACTTAACTGTAACGTTATTTCAGCCACTAAATGTAATCAGTTCCACCAGATTCAGCATCTTTACACCACAGAAAAATAAGTGAAGCCTTGTCTCTTCAGTGATTTTAAGCTGCTGTTTCTGCTTATTACATAAATAAAAGTCAACTGCAGCAAGTTCAGAAATGCACTAAATACAAAAAGTAAAATATTAACTACAAGAAGCTGCATTTTCTTAAAAAATAAACAGAAGACTGCAGCTATAATTCTGTTACTTGTGCTTTAAAAATGAATGGTAGCACTGAAGCAGTTTAAGAGGCAATTAATGGCTGTGGAAAATATGAAATCTAAAAATAAGTTGAGCCGGCACTTAAAATGAAAGAGCTGCGAGAAGTTAAAGTTTCAATTTAAATAAGTGAGAAAAGCAGATGAGGTAATCAACAGTAGAGGTTCTGGTAATTAGATGAGCTTTAAAGAGGTTTTGCATCTGTGATCTGAAGGGTTTGGACAGTCAAAGTGCGAGAATTTAAAGGAGAAATGTCAGCGGAAGAGAAAGAGATGAAACGGTTTCTCAGTTGACTCATAAGAGATTAAAGCGTTAAAATCTTTTTTAAGTTTTTCTGCTCGACCAACCACTTTCCAAAATTGCCCGCTACAAAATGCAGATTTATTGCAGTGACTGACAGAGCGCTAAAAAAAAAAAGCTACCAACTTCTGACTTCCCTTTTTTACGGCCAGTGGATGGAAATTTCATTTTCCTCTGCTGATCTGTGTTACTAAGCGTGGAAAATAAAGCTGTTATTGTGTCGTATCACTGTCACCATGACCGTGTCCACATACTTAACGCTTGTTTACCAAACAAGACAATGCACTTATTCAAATGGCTCTCTTACAGTCAGAACTGCATGTCCTGGTGTTCTTGTATGTCCATATGCACACACACACACACAGTAAACTGTCCTCAGTCACAAAAGTGCAGTGGACATCCAATAGGCACGTTGGCAATATCTGTTACAGCTGAAACTGTGAGGCCTGCAGAGTGACCGGGTCACTGGGTTCTCTAACTCAACGCCTGGGTTCATCCTATGGACAGGACTGAACACACACACACCCCCCACACACACACACACACTGGGCTCCAGGTTAAAAGTAGGACAGTTGGCTGAAGGATACATTTATACCTACTGACTACGTTGCTCCTCCTCTTACATTTCTTGCTGATGTGTCACTAAACGCAGCTGAAGTTATCAGCGCTCTCTCTTCCTGCAGCATTCATTTCTTACAGTTTGCAAAGACAACTTCCTAAGGTTTGAAACTTCCTCGGGGAAGATAATCTGTCATAATAAAGACGAGGTCTTACTCTGTCAGTGTGTCAGTTTTATCATTGTTTCATTGTGTCCAACATCAGTGTTTTCATATCAGCGTTGCACTTTGTCACACTCTGTTTCCGGTCATTCACCTGACATCCACAGAAGGAAACTCAAGTCTCCAGGAGAAATAATCCCTTAAGAACAACATGCAATTTTTTAAACCTTGTCACATCCCTATCTGTTTTTTTTTGTTTCTAAACTGAAATAGAAGTATTAAATATAATATTTCGACAAACTCCTCTCAGTCTCATTAATTCATTTTGCACTAGGCTAAGCAGCAGAATTTTTTTTGTTCATGGTTAGTGTCTCACCTTAAGCAAAAAAAATCACAATGGACTTACATGAACTCCATAACTTAAAACAAAGTAGCTTCAAGAGAATTAAGTTTACCTTATTAATATGCAGTTTAATGCAGCAAGCCCCTCCTAAATCTAACCAGGTCATTTAATCTATGGGGAGGATCTCTGGTATAAGTGTGAATATCTGTTGTTTTGAGATTTTGTGCTCCTGTGACAGTGAACCTCAAAAACAGTATAAACACAGTGTTCACATCCAGGTCGCTCAGCAAACACTGCTGTGATATCTGCCACCCCTGTGCTGGTCACGAGATTTTAGACATAACTGCCTCTGCATTGTTTCCCAAAGAGATTACATGATTCTTCACACACTTGCTGTTCTGTTAAAGGAGAAACCAACCCTAAAATAACAATATTTGTCTGTGACAGTTCTTTGCTCCGTTTTATTTGGGAATTTGAACATTTCTCTTTAAGTCGTGAAGAGACAGACCGCGGTGATGATGTCATTCACAGACAAATCCTGGAGCTTCTCCATGGACAGTGAATAATGGAACAACTGCTTGGACACTGTCACAACAGAGCTGGTAATTATGCTTGGATGTGGATAATTACTCTGATTTGTGGCAGTGGGTCCTATTTTTAAAAATTTATTTGGATATAATATCTTGGCTTAAAAAATCTAAAATTTACAAAAATCTGTGTTTGTACACTAATTCAATGTTGATGGACCAACCTCTAAAATAGTGTCTGAAGACATGATCCGTTCCTTAGCCTACAATTAATTAAATGAAATACTAGAAAATTAAAGTGACTGAAAAAATGGTTGTCGAAAAATGATGAATATAACATTGTTATAAAAACTATAGAAAATTATCTATACAGGCAAATATGCCATCACACTTGACTGAGTGTGATTCTGTAGCTATTCTTTCATTGAAAAGACATGACGGGACCTGTCAGTTTTTCCTTGGGACATTTGCAACAGCTGCAATCACGCAGGAGAGTATATGTACAGTATTTGTGCTATAAATACTATATATACTATGCTATACTATATATATATGTGTGTGTGTGTGTGTGTGTGTGTGTGTGTGTGTGTATAGAGAGAGAGAGCATTTCAACAAGTTAGGATGTAGGTAAAATGCTTATTATTTAATTTATGAGCCCCTCTGGCTGTTTTATCTTTATGTTTTGCTTCACACTGCATTACCCAAAAAAAAAAAAAAAAAATTACAAAAGAAAAAGTTTGATCCCCAAAATTCACTTTCAGACAAGATATATGAGGATATCACTTTCTCAAGAGGCATATTTACTGGAAACCTGCAACATTACATGATAAAAAACCTTCACTATTTCCCATACTGACACATTACTGGCTGGTAAGGCAACTCGACATCTTCTATGCTCCACGACCAAATTTAATTTTAACAGTGTTTTAAAATGGAAAAAACATGCGGCATTAGTCTCTCCCATAAATATCTAGCTTACTGGGCTATTTCTGCCTCTAGAAATAACCCAGTAGGACTTCCAAGCCTTGCAGCATTTCAAATAATACATCCAAAAGAATATCTTTACCAGCTGAAGGCAAAATGTGGGCTTTAAGGGCCCCGGGCAGGATTGCTCTGCTGCTGCTGAGGGACAGCGAGAAAACAAGGGTCACACTGTCTGAACTGCAGATGACCTCCCATTTGAGCTCTAATACCAAAGTCACACACCGCTGCCTGGTAATGGGTGATAAGGTTTGGGTTAACACACGCACAGATCTCTGCTTACACCCGTCACTGCGATGACAAAGCGGCATAAGATAACTCCATCTCAGACAGAGGAAACCTGCTCCTTGACATGCCAGCAGACAGCCCAGCTCGTGTCCTGGACGGGCATCACTTGCATCCTCCAGGCGTCCGCCACCTGCTGCTAAGCCTTTGCCCCACAGGTGACCTTGGTGAAAAGGCAACTTTCCGCCCTGACCTTCCTCCAGACGAGCCAGACTGATAGCTGATGCCGACCTCTCAACAACACCCAAAAAAGAACCGTGAATGCAGCACCCAAGCGTTAGATATTTGAGTCTAGCTTGGTCACAAAGAACAGAGCCAGTTTTCCTGCCTCACTTACATTGACCACAGTCAAATTAAACCAGATCCTCATCTTTTAACTTGCCATTAGTAAATATGATCATTAATTCATTTAGCTGGCCTTAAACTTGGTCAAAGTGATTAACAACCAGCTGCTTAGATTGACTTCAATAACGTTAAATACATCCAACAGCCGGACGGGAAACTAGTAACATACAAAACAAGTGGCTAACGTTAGCCAGCAAGCTAGCGAGCTAGTAAGTTGGTTACCACTACAGGGAAGCAATAACGACTTCTGGGTTGAGACACATAACACTGATATGTATTTTTAAGGTTGAGACAAAGAATAAAATATAATGTTTAGGTAGCTATTTAGGACTTACTGGCAAGCTTAAGGTTTGAGCATCCCGACGAGCTGCTGCCGGAGGCCTGCGGGACCCCGGACTTTCCTGTGCTGCTCCCCACGGCAGCGGCTGATCCAGTGGACGCAGCGGCGGTTCCTGGCACACCTGGCGGCTCAGCAAACGAGCTGGGCCTGGGCCGCCCGCTGCCGCTCATATCTCTGTGCAGGGGTCAGGGTTGTTTTTTCACTCTTTTCTGCCAAGCGACTATAAATTATGAATACCCGGCAGCGAATAATCGTGGAAAGAAACGCCGAGAAATACCGCTCCCGTTGCCGCCGGCTGTCTGGGACGATAGCTGTTGCTAGACACTTAGAAACAGACCGCTCGCAATGCCACCTGGGAGATGAAGTTCGAACTAGCTGTTGCTCAGGTTTGCTACCCAGGCTTTCATAAAAGGAAACAACTACAACTTTAAAATGACTTACTCACAACCTTGTTCTAAATCAAGAGATTATTTTTATATTACAGATAAATAAAGCTAGCCCTTGAAATACTTTTTAAAAATGACCAGAAAGTTCAGCATTGTTTCTGTTAAAGTCTTGAACTAAAATTAAATTATGGGCTTTTCTGTAATTTTATTCAATATTCTCAGTTAGATATGTCCTGCTTGGGGAAAAACAACATACTTGAGTGTCCTCTGGTAAAGGTTTCCAAGTGTATTGGTGATTTTGAATTGGGCATGCTGGTGTCATCTCCGGCTTCCCACGGTGTTTCCGATGATGTGGACGGCGCTCTGACCGGATCCCCTTACCTTAACCTACCTCTCACCTAATATGACCTGAATGTCAGATGCCTCTATAATCCAATAAGCACTCTTAACACTGACATGTGTGATAAAGGCCAGCTGAAGAGGTGCACACTGTATGTTCCAGGGATTTGGGGGACTTGTCCTGGTGGGTTAAGGTGGCTGCATCTGAAGATCCTGTTCATTAGTCAACAGCCAGACTTGTTCAACTGAGGATGAATTTGCATCAGCTATGCTCTCTTGTTTCTGCTATTTCCATTTCCCAAAGAGACAAGTAAAAGTAGAGATCACAATAAATCAGGAAGAAATATTAGTTATTGACACCTTCTGTATGTGGACTGATAAATAAGACAGTCTGGTCACATTAAAAAGTCATAAAACACTGAACAAATTCAAGAAATTCACAAAAGAAAATGCAAGGACATAAGACGTTGTGTTAGATCTTTAATATTTTCGATATTTAGTTTTTTTTTTTTGTTGTTGTTTAGAAATATTGCACATGGTCAACATGCCTGCTTATGAGATAACACTCACCTCGCTCATCCTAAAATTCCTTCTCCAAAGTAAGGACAGTTTATTTTTAAGCACAATCATACAGTGCACACGCATACATGTGTGTGTATGCACATATGTCTGTGTGGGTGTGTGCACGCGTGCATGTGATTGCACATGCATGCAGATGGACACTTTACAGCCCTAACCCCAAAGAGATGTGAATTGATAGTCTTCTATTACCTGTGTATAGTCATATATATATTTATATATCATATATCCTGAATATATATCTCATATATATCCTGAATTAACTGGGTTTGATAACAGTCAAGATGGTGGACAAAATAGTCGTGGTGACTATAAAAATACTGTCTCTAGAGTAGAATGTAGAATACAATGAAAAATATACTATTAATAATGTTGCTGCGTGAAGAAAGAACAAGAGGTTGGTTGTGTTTAAGACACTACCTGCATGTGCCAAAACATACACACACACCCAAACACAGACCTAAATGCACATATATGGAAATACCAGTATATATATTTTTTTCGCACATCCAACTGTATACAGAGAAACAAAAGAGATACCCATAATAATAACTACCCCCACTCTTCACCAAGGAAGCAAAGAGCCAAAAAGTGCTATTCAAAAAATTGTCTTTGACTTTTAGTTAGTTATACCTTCTGTCTTTTCAACAATAACAATTGTCTTTCTTTTTTTTTTTTGTTTTTTTCTTAGAGCCCGACCGATGTAACAACCTTTCACAGATGCATCAGAGATATTATCAGTGTCAGCGTATATGTTGTTTGATTTACACCTGTAGGATACTTTTTCTCTACAGAGCATAACTTAGTAATTAATAACTATCAAAGTCCCAGCAGTGTTTACAACGTTACGTCATTTTAAACAACTGTAAAATATCCTGCCGTGATTTCAGATCTTTGCCACAAGTTTTTGATTACCACAATCATTGCAATAACAGAAAAGAAAAAGAAAAATCAGCCAATACATTGATATGGGTCATATTTTACTCCATAACATCAGTATCGCTCCCAAACACTCAGTATCGGCCGGGCTCTAGTTTTGTTGTATACCATAGTTAAAGATAGTATCACAACAGCTCATTACCTCTCACTGACTGACTGCACTGATTTATTATCTATGGCACAGAGCCTTCCCCCAGAAACAAAATAACCCACCCATTTCCAAAAATGAAAAAAAAAAAAAGTCCTATTGCACCATTTGACGGGAAAGGATAAAGTGTCGAGAAAAGAGGGAAGAGGGGAGGGCTCCAGAGACTGCCCTCCAGGGCTGGTCTAGGATCTGCTTTCCCTGAACTAACCCTAACCAGAGCCATCCTGAGCTACATAGCGCTTGACCCGGGACCAGTGCTTAAGGGCACTTTCTAACAACACTTGAGGGACTTGAGGGAGGAGGGTGAGGTAAAGATTGGGAGCAGAGGACTGAGGAGATATGGGTTGGAAGGAGGAAGAAAGCAGGGTGGACAAGGGGAGGAAAAAATGTGGTTGATAACATACGGAACAAGGTTATTATTTTTTTTTTTCTACTAAAACAATCTCTGAAAAACAATACTTTCCTGATTTTACTTGCGGCGGCCCCAGACAAGAAGGGCCGCACAAATTGTGCAAACACCTGATTTCTGCGTTTTACAAAACGACAAAACACCCCTGCTCCCCCAACTTCTGTGTCTGGTGAGAAATCCTAGAGTAGGAAAGGAGGCGGGGGGGGACCGCCCCAAGTACAATTAAAAGTAGGGGGGCCACAGACTGATTTTGTCCCCTTCTTTGTCCAAAGTTTTTTTTTTTTTGTTGTGATTTTTTTTTTTTTATGCTGGAGAAGAAACACAATAGAGCCACGAGAGAAAAACAGGCCACGGTAAAACTGGTTATTTCCACGGCAACAATAACGAGAGAAAGCAACATTATATCCACTGGGAGATTGAAAGAAGTTTGGTTAAAATTCTACTTTTTCTCTCTGTTGGTAAGCTTGTCATGTTGTTGTTGTTGTTGTTGTTGTTGTTGATGTCCTTATTCACTATTATTATCTGTCTTCGTATATAGTTGGAATATGAGTCTTCCATCTGTTGAACGTCGTCCAGTTTCTTCTTCCGCCTTTTCTTCGTGCTCTGCTGGGAGCCGGTCAGTGTCGAACTTAATGTTAAATCTTCAAAGCCTCACAACCAATAGTCTCTTTACATAATCTCTTTACGGTGCCTGTTCACACAGGTTTCGGGGAGGGCACCCCAACAGACATACAGACATATATAGTCAGCTCCCGCCAGTGAGGACTCAGTCTTTCAATAATGGCAATAACTGAAGGTGCAAAGATTGGTCACACTACATCCCAACTCCTGCCTTCCTCTTTGTTTCTCAGGAGTGAATAGATTTCATGCTTTCAGTTTTTTTCTTCTCACTACAATCACTAAAAACTGTGCAGGCCAATGGCTTGGTCAGACCAGGGTTGACTATGTTTGTGTACATGTGCTCACACTGCACAGATGTGTCCATCCACTGTGTGTGTTTGTAAATGTGTGTGTGTGTACTGTATATGCATGTGTGTGTGTGTGTGTGTGTGCTGTCTGTCTTGCAGCATCCAGGGGCTGTGGAATATTAGTGGAGGTCGTTGGGGTTGTGTTTGTGTCCCGACCACTGTGCTGAGGAGTGGAAGGGCAAGAAGGAGGTCAAGTCAATGGCATCTGAGGGCTGGCTGGCTGGCTGGCTGGCTGGCTGGCTGGCAACAGCAAACTGCATCTGCACAACAAGTGACAAAGTGCCTTTGTGTGTCATGGTCCTTGGTGGCGGCTCCTGGGGACTGCCAACCAAGAGTAACAGTCTGATTTGGTAAGTGTGTGTGTGTGTGTGTTTGTGAGTGTATGTGTGTTTTATGTGGGATCATGTGCATGCTGGAGATTACATATGCACCATGGTTTCTGTGTGTGTGTGCGTGTGTGTGTGTGTGTGTGCCAGAGAGATAGAGTGTGTACCACAGAGTTTGTGTGTCAAACTACAAACTACTGTACAAATGTGCTGAGAGCAGACCTGGCAAAGTGTTAACTGAAAATATTCTGGATACTCGGAGAAAAAAAGGGAAAACAATACTACAAGAAGCACTTGACTCATCGGGACTTGCATGTGATTTGTCCACGTTTGAGGCTTTTTTTAAAGTGTCTGATTAGACAAATCAAGCGCACCTTGTGTAGATTGAATATTTGTGACCATATTCAAATGTATTCCTGCCCAGGTCAGGTGGAGATTAGTGCCAGAGGAGCGGATCCTCCCGGAGCCATTTACTGGTTCAACACGTACAAGAACATTCTGCAGGGATGAAACACTCCTCTCTCTCTTCTCCTTTTCCTTGATTTTCCCCACTTTGTCTTCCTCTCTAGCTTAGGATCCTTCACTTTTTGGCTCCTCTGGGCTCCGGCCTTTGTCTCCCTGCAGCTCCACCCCTCCGTCCTCCCTGGTTGATTGAATTAAAGAGGAACTGTGGGACGGGGTGGGGTTGGCTTCTGCTGACCCTCCGAGCTCGAAGGTTCCTGGTGCGGCCGTTTGCATGATCTTCTGACGGACCTCACGGATCTTGAGCTGCAGACACACCTTGGTGGGGAAGGTGTCCGAGTAGCGTGCCTGGAAGGCAGCGGTGGCCTGAGCTGGAAAAGGTGACAGAAACAGGAAATGGGAGGAAAGAGTCAGGAAGTGAGCTGTTGTTATAAAAACTGCATGATATGAAGTGTTACCAGTGTTACCTCTTTACTGTAACATTCTGTCGTATTGGTTGTTTACCTGAGGGAAAGAAGCCATGTTCCTGAAACAGCTGCATGACCAGGGCCCGGCGCTGATCCAGAGTTCTGCGCAGAGACGAGTAGGGGACCCGGTCCAAATCTCCAAGGAGATCCTCTCCTTCTGCACCTGGTTGAACAAGGAGAACTTTGTTCAACCTTTACACACGTTTCTGAGCGGTTCTGCAGCTGTTACACCTGGTGTTGCTTGTCTTACCTGCTCTATCGAAGGTGAAGATGTCTCCCTCACACTTGGCGGCGCTCTTGGGGGTGTTGGGCTCCGAGCTGCAGCTGGAGAGACGACGAGTCTTCCTCCTCGGGGAGCTCGGGTCGTCTGCTGTCAGCTCCAGCTCTGGATACACAATGAAGAGAGGTAATATGGAAGAAAAGGGGGAATAAGAGAGAAACACCCGTAAAAAGAGAGGACGAAGGAAAGGAGTGATGACATGTGAAGATTAATTAAAGTGGACAATTGAATTATACGGATCCAGGAGAATGTGGAAGAAGAGAAGGATGAATCAGGATAAATACAATGAAAAAAAGGAGAAATGAAGCTTCTGTTGTGCACAAACGGAGCATTTCACAGTAACGTGCATGTTGTAGGCGTGAGCAATAACTATTGAGTAATCAAAGTTTCATCACTTGATCATCATCAGCCTTTTTTTTTTTTTTGACGCTGCATGCACATGGACCTGAAACTTGGGTCTGCAGCCACAACCCAGAGACCAAAACTCATTTTAGGGAACAGAAAGATGTCACAGGGACCCAAACATAATGAGTGAGAGGTGTGGAGGGGAAATACTGTTTTGTTGCATTGAATTTGCATTTTGTCCAGCTGCCATTGTGCAACAGTTTGCACTGAATTTTTTTGGCTTTGATTGCACCTCATATTAGTCTGCTATCACTTTTATAATTTCATTGGTTTAAAGTCAGATATTTTTGCATTTCTGTTTCTCTCTCTGAAACCCACCGGTGGAGTTGCGTCTCTTCCTGCGGTAGCTTCCCAGGATGGCTCTTGGTGAGGTGGCCAGACTCTGCAGAGTGGGCGAAGGCAGGACCTCCTCTGGGTTAAACTCTGGAAGCTCAGCGAAACGCTCCTCGAAGTACGTCTCCGTACCGACACCGCTGTGTTTCCTGCACAGAGAGAGCGCAGGAGTGTAATCGGGTGATTAAATTATCAAGGGAAGGCCTTTGAATGTATATACAACTCTCATGCCTTCAGGCTGAGTCCTGCCTGGGTTTTCTCTTCTCTGCAGCTTCACCAACACTCTCCTGCTGTCTAAATAAAGATTAGAAAGGGTGACCACTCCACCCCCTCACATTCAGTAAACAAAGAGTTTCCACTATAATTTTAGGAAGTTGGAGGATTGGCCATAAACTAAAAATGGAGCTAGATGCCACTATGTGTAAAAAAATCTGTGTTAAATAAAGTCCTCTCCAGGGTGCCGTAGCTCAACTTCAAGCTGTTTTGTGCCACAATTACAGCAGATCAGCTACTGTTATGAGCTCTCTCAGCTTGAGAAAATGTAAACTGTTAAAATAGAGAGAACATTGTCTTACAACGACCAGAAGGACCAGGCAGACTGGTTTTATTTTGCTTTGGCACTGATTCTACATGAGCCGTAACTAAAGTCAGATCACACACACAAAAAAAGGGGCTTGTACTTGTCTTAAATTATAACAAAACACTTAAATAGTTTCTTATTTACAGGTTTTTACTCAAATTATGTCACTGAGCAAATTCTGAAACTCTGAAACGCACACAGACATGTTTCTCTAAACAAAAGAACAAACGTAAAGTTTCCTCAGCTGATGATTCGAGCCCATTTGGTACAAACATGATCCTACTTACTTGTCGAAAGAGTCAGGTGTCTTTTTAAGAGGTGGGGGTCGGAACTTGGTCTTCTTTGAGGATGTGGGGGGGTCTCTCTCTGCAGGAGGAGGGGGTGGGGGGTCCAAACCTGAGGGTGGTGGTGGAGGAGGGGAACGAGGTCCAGCCTGGGAAGAGAGAAAGACTGGGGTCACGTTTTTTAACTCAACTGTGACAAAAATTAAAAATCTGTATTGAAACAAACAGGAGTTTTTCTTTTAGTCTCTGTTTTAATTTCTCTGTTTTTTCTGCAAGAAAGCTTCCTTTGCCAGGACATGAAGAGCTGTTTTTCAGTGTTTCTCCGTGTCTTTAACGTTGTAATAAGTAGCTGTTGCTAAAAAGTACTTTGATTTACGTGAAAAATGTAAAAAAAAAGGAAAATAAATTCTGATTACACGCATGGATCTGTAAAATCACAGATACTCCCTGACTTCCTCAGAGAAGTTCTTAAAGGAGAAGAGATGAAAAGAATCTGACCCGAAAAGGTTTTGATGGGCCTTTATTGATCCTTTACCAAAGCTTGAGGAAATGTGAGGTTTGATCAGAGAAACGGTTGAATGAACGGAGCAGATATCCAGTGATTTTTCGTTTTTTTTTACCTCTTTGCTGCCGTCGCCGATGCTGTTGTCCTCTCTGTCTGTCTCTCTGCCTCCCTTCTTTTCAACGCCGTCCTTCATCCCCCTCTCTCGCTCTCTGTCCATCTCACTTCGTGTCTCTCTGCTGAGCCCGTTCTCCTCTTTGATTTCTTCCTCTTTTTTCACTGGAAAAGAAAAAAAAACATCATTTCAAACTTTGATTTAAAAATACTTCGTCTCTTCTCATTTACCTCACTTGTTTCAAAGGAGCAACATTCCACCAGTCGCACAGCATCAGTCTCATGCCTGCAGAGGTTTTAATCTGGAAAAACATTCCCTGGAAAAAACACTAATTCTTCAACATCATGGTGCCTTTTTATGCCTGAAGTGAAAACTGAAACTGATTCTGAAACTGAGAAAGTGACATAAAAAAGGGTGAAAAATTCAGGAGGTTCTTGATTTTTAAGTGACTGTCCTCTAATCCTAACCTGTTTACCCTATAAAACTCAATATGCCATATTCTATATTTTGTAGATACAGAAAAAATGTACATTTATATTTATATTTTGGTGTCTAGATATATTCGATCTTACATTAGTACTTATGTTTAAATTTTATTGATATATTTATACTTGCTACTTCTTTTAAGACTTCTCAATGGGAGCATCTGTAACAAAAGGCAATTTCCCCCTCGGGGATCAATAAAGTATTTCTGATTCTGAGTCTGATTCTGATAAAACTCTAACCTTGTCATAGTTTAATATATAAATACAGTATCATACAAATAATAATGAAATATCAGCATTTTAAATATATTGATTTATTTGTGGTGATCTGCCACAATGGTAGCAACATCGACCGCCACAAACTTTCTTTGTCTTATTATTAATTGTAAAAATGAGTAAAAGCTTAATTTCACTGCAGAGCACTGATTCTCTAAGCTTATCCTCACACACACACACACACACACACATTAACCTTTCTTCATCTGCACACACACTCCAAATCAAAATATAACTCCACTTTCAATCAGTCTCCTCAGTGTGTGTGATCGCTCCGGTAGATGTAGATGTTCCACTGTTTGAACTTGAGTTTATTAAATACATGCTGCGATTCCCTGCGGCAGAAAATGCGAAGTGCGTCTCCCCATTAAGGGAAAGGCTGTGCGCATTAACACATGAGCCACAGCAGCATAACTTCATTGATTATTTAAATCCTCTGACAGGATCGGTCAGGATCTACTGTTAATTGACGTTCAGGGTTTTATGTCCAAAAGGTCACAAACAGGGTTCAGGTTCTTTGGGTGACAGCATTTGCATTAAAGCATCTATTAAAGTGATAAATCCTGTCCTGTAAAGTGTTTAGTTTTCAGTTTTGCTGATTAAATGTCCGGTGATGTTTGCCACAGTGACATTACAGAGAGCATGCCGCTCTAATCACTAAGGTAAGTAATTAAAGGAAGCCGTCATACATCAGTGCAGAACACAACAAAGGAAACAAATGGAAAAGCTCTCTGTGCTGGACATTATTTGCAAGGCAACGTGGCCGACAGGGACCTGCAGAGATGGAGTGCTGAGGGCTGGAGAAAATAATTAGTCTGGATGGGAGCTGGATATAAATGCAGATCCAATGAGCCTCTTTCTGCATGAACACTCAGGTAAAACAACCGCAGCCTCGTCAACCTATCGGAAAATATCTGATGATTCTGTCCAACTATGTTTCTTTTCAAATCTTACCCTGTTTGTTTTTTTGGAAAAGTGAAGGTTAAGACCAGTAATTACTTTTTAAAGTGCTGCTTCCATCCAACCAGATGTAGAATCAATTCGTTTTGATTTAATATTTTGTTTTTGATGTGAGAGCAAAAAGGGATGAGATTCAAGTCGATGTTCAAGGCTCCGAGTTAAACGTTTCTGCAGAGTAAAAAACCAAAAGAGAACAAACCCGGTGAAGTGTTTACCTGCTATGGCGTTAGTCATACAGGTGGACCCTGAGGAGCTGGCAGCGCAGCTCGACAGCCCGTATCCTCCATCCTCGGCCTGACAGTCCAGCTGACTCTCCCTCTTCACTTCCACTTTCGGCTCCACCTCCACTGCTGCGTCAGGCTGAGGGGCCGCCGCCAGCGAACCCTGCACCCCCGTCGCCAACGGAGAGGAAGGGTTCATAACATCCTGTGCCGGGGCGGCCACCGCGGGCGGCATGGTTGTCACAGAGACGACGCCTGTGGCCAGTCCAACAGTCGGTGCGGGATAAATGGCAGTTAGCACCTGATGAAGAAAAACAGAAAAGAGCAGAGCGAACGTGTCAGTAAACGAGAGATTTGAATGTTATTTCATGACTTCAACTCAGTTTGAACAAGAAGAGTCAGAGTGATGACGGCGTCCGACATCAGTGAACATGTGAGGAGAATAAAAGATAAAGCAAAGACTCTGCTGAGAGAACTGACCTTTATCAAGATGATTACAGATCAATGCATCAATAATTTAAATCTAGAAATACTATATATATTATTTTATGTATATTATAAATACTTTTATGTAATTAAATTATATTTCTATGCTACTATGTGTTTGCATATTTACTTACGTAGGAATATGAATGCAGGATTTTTTACTTGTAGTAGAGTATTTTATCATATTTACTTTGGTATTACATTTTTATTTAAGTAATAGAGTACTTTTTCCAGCACTGTACATCCAGTCTCTTTGATCCTGCTGCTGCCCCTGGAAGCTGTATGTGCTTCTGTCTTTTCAGACCAAATACAACTGCATTTTTTAAAAGATGAGCTCCCTTTATTGCAAGGTTTAATTCATTCCGACCCAGTTTATGAAAAAAAAAAGGTTTTGTGCAAAATCAGGAAATTAAATCTGCAGTTTTTGTATTTAAAAAGAAAAAACCTGAAAAATAAACCTCATAAAAAGACTCACATATTAAATAAACTGCTGGTGCTCAGCACTGACTTCTGCTGACATTTCTGTAAGTGATCTTTTGTAGCAAACTAGGAAAATAAAATGGATGATAAAAAGACAGACTTCTCTCAGTATTTAAGTCGTTACACACGATTAACTTCTTTTAAATTAATTATTATTTTACTTTTCTTCTCACACAGATAAAATACAGTTTAAAAGTCATTGGCAATACAGGTCTTTTCTTCTCCTTACCTGTCGACCAGCCGCTCCTGAGGCCTGACCCGGAGGCGTCTGCGACTGACAGCTGAGGGGCGGGGCCGGAGCCAACAGTGGGGGTTGGCCAACGATTGGCTGAACCAGGGTTTGCCCAGCGGGGGCGATGGCAGCGAAGCCCAGGGCTGCCAGAGATGATGGGAGATACGCAGCACCTGTGGCGGGTGTGGCCTGTTGGGGCGTTGCCGTGGTAACACCAGGGCCGGACTGGACATATGTGATCCTTAAAGAAAGGAGAGTCGAGAGCGTCAAAGCTAAATTAAAGAGTTAAAGAATTATAGATACAGTTGTCCCTCACTATAACGCGGTTCACCTTTCGTGGCCTGGCTGTTTCGCAGATTTTTTTTAGTGCAATTTTGCATGCTTTTTTTACAGTGTATGAACGCGCATTGTGTTCTGCGTCCTGATTGGCTAAGGGAGAACCCACGCATTGTGTTCTGCATCCTGATTGGCTAAGGGACTGTAGACAATTGTTAATCAATCTCCTCCGTGCCGTGTCTCCTGTACAGTACAGAATGCGTTCGGCTTGTAAAATTTACATAGCTATCATTTTTATTTATGGGAAAACGTTTATATTTTTATTTCTCAAACAAATTTTTGGGCCTGAAAACAGGTTTTGATCTTTGGTTGCATTCTATAATACTGTACTTATTTTTTTTAAATCTATGAAGGTTTGAACTTTGAGAGTGTTTAAACAAGAGAGAAATGTGAGGAAATGTTAATGCCTGTCTGAGAAAAGTGTATAAAGTGTGTGGTGAGGGGTTTTACAGCCTTAAAACATATATAATAATTGTAAAAAATAAAGCTGACTACTTCGCGGATTTCGCCTATTGCGGGTTTATTTAGAACGTAACCTCCGTGATAAACGTGGGACCACTGCACTGTAAAAAGAAGCACTATAGAATATTATTCCATACAAAATGAGTTGGACTTTAAAAATATATTGAATAAACTCACAATCTAATGCTTGTATTACATATTAAGTATGAGTTTACTCAAACAATAATTTATTTTGTCATCGTTATAAAATAAATTATTAATGCAAATAGACATGACTTCATCCCAGATGTTGTAAAAAAAAGATTAAAAAGAAAGAAATGTAAAGTTTTGATGTATTGATGGTTCACAGAAACATAAAGTACCGACAGTCTCTTTGAGTTTGGTTGGAAACGGTTTGGTTGGAGACGGTTTAGCGAGCGGCGCTGATGTTTCGGCAGGAAGGAGGCAGAAAACCTGTGATTATCAGCGGCGTGAAACACACATGCGGCAGCAGAGGCCACAGGCAGGGCTGCAATCTGAAGGAGACTCCTATTTATCACACCTGAACATTCCCCAAGTCTTTCATCTCGCCCGGCAATGAAAGTGCAATTAATTTCCAACTCTGCTGTGCACACCTCGAGAACAAAAGCGCAACTCTTTTTTTTTCTTTTCGGAGGATGTTTGGGGGGGGCTAGCAACAATTTGCCAACAGTTTGAGGTTGAGAAAATCTCCCTGAAGCTTGAAGGACACTTAGGCAGATAATAGATTTACTGACAGGCTCGTGTGTGAGGGACTAAAGGAAATTTATACTCTGTCAGATGGACAAAGCTGCACAATTTCTCTCCTGTTTCACCAGCTCACGTCACGCAAAAGTATAACTGATGCATCAATTCACAGCTGCCACCTGAACTGTGAATGCTTTGCACCGTTGTGTTGATCATTTCAGGGAATTTTCTTAAAAAACATGTGTGATACGAATGTGAGAAGCAGACACACACCAGCCAAACATAATAACTGAGAACATTATGAGAAATATGGCAGTGAATGTCTTCCTTAATGGCTCGACAGTCACTTGCAAGTACATTTCATTAAGCTTATGACTAGAAGTAAAGATACACTTAAAAAAATATAATTTGTTTTTATTGCACAGCTGCTGAACAAAAGGCGTAATGACAGTTCTGCAAAATTGCCACAATTTACACAGTGAAATCACATTTATAAGCGTTGCATTGAACAACAGCGGTGTTTGCATCCTAACTTTGTTTCGCCTGAGGGTCCGCAGCCCCATTACATGACAACAATTAGGTTCAGTGCAATATCCTCATCAACAACAATTTCAGCCCTCTTGCCCTCAGGGGTGCATTTGTGAGCAATAACCCACTTTTCCCTCCCTTTAAGTCTCTGTGTTACCTTGGGAAATTGAAGTGTGTGTGTGTTTGGGTCCAGTGAGCACGTAAAAGTAAAAAGGGATGCGACGAAAACCGCTATAATTGCTCACCGGATTGAAATACAGCACATCAGAATGAACATTATTTCACCAAAATGCTTTTTTTTTTCCAAATGGACAGAGAGAATACAGAACATTCACCACACTATGATGGGTCTCATATAAGCACAACCTGCCTTTTGCATCATTTATGAAGCCAGAACAGAAGCAAAAAGTCCAATCTTAACACACAAACACACACATATATATATACAGAAACAGAAACACACACTGGCTGCACACACATAAGCATCAACCTGCAACCCAGAGCAACAGCAGCACTAACGATCTGCTGTGAATGTAAACCGAAACTGATAAGTGGCCTCATGATTAGGGGGGAAAAAACCCAGCGACACCTCCACAAATCACAATCAAGTCGGCTTTTTATTTATGTTGCATATTTCACAACATACACACAGTTTCAAACAAAGTGAATGCAACCCAATGCAACAGTCCTGCAATAAATCCTTCCTTCCTGAAGACTGTTATGTTCACTTTTAATTTTAACTGCTGGTTCACCTTTTAAGTCATTTTGAAGGCTGTAGCTTGTAATGGACTAAATACAGGAAATATCTTTCAGCGTGAGACTGTATAATTCAGCAACACTGGAAATTAAAGCCTCTGAAATGGTCATAAATTAAACCGAAACCTCTCTGAATGTGTTGAAAGTAGGATTAATGCTGGACTTTTGTATTGTTCTGCATTAGTTTAGCTTAGTTTTCCTATTAAACCGGCAAAACTGGCATAAAAACTGACTAAATGACCCCTGAAAAGTGAAAGGATTATAAAATCCTACCCGAGCAAATGCAAAAAACCTCATATTAATAATTGATGATCCTGTCGTTATGAGACAAGGGGTCTTCACGAACAAAATGAACATTTTGCTGTTAAACTAAATGTATTGGACATTAATCGTGATGCAGGAGTTTTTCTTTGAAAGGTGGCGACATAACGGCATCATTGTGTTTCCAACCGGAAAAAAATGTCTTTAATAAAAGTGTAGATGGAGTCTATTAAAGTTGGATAATGCAGTAATGTAATGCAGTTGTGTGGTTGAACATAGGGCAGTACGACAGCGCCCTCTAGAGGGCAGAATGTATAGAATGATACTTTTACATTGTTTATACTGAAAAGTTTTACATGAATAATGCAAAAAAAATACATCAGCATCATGTAGATTTTTAATAAAGTAATTATAAGCATGTTTTTCTCTCTTTTTCAGCGTCAGCCATGTTTGTCTTATGTTAAGTTTTCATGATCTGCTCTCTTACAGGTACCTTAAACCGGATGAGAACAAAAAGTCAAAGCACAAGACTGCTGTGAAAAAGAAGACGCTCAATCCCGAATTTAACGAGGTACGAACTTTAAAACCTTAAATCTCCAACCTGGTTTTGGTTTTTAGGAGTTGAAGAATAATCCTGTGCAACCTGTGGGACCTACAAAGCCATTCAGAGAGGAGACAAACAGATAAAACACGGGCAGATTTTCCTAAATTCATAACAACGTGACTCTTTGACAGAGCAGCAGAGAATAATAAAGGTCGAATAAGCAGCAAAGACACTTTTTTATCTCATGTCTTCTCTCATCCACTGCAAATCTTTGTTTGATTTTCCCCAAAAATATTGAAATTGTGAGACAAAGATGATGCAACAGCCTTGAAAACATGTGTAAAAGTGTCAGAGAGAAACTCAGATTATGTCTTTATGTCTCTAAAAACATATTTTCTTTATCAGGTTCTTGAATCTAACTGATTGATATCTAAAGATTTTTATTTTTTCAAAACTTTTACTTAGATTGTTGCTTATTTTGTCCTTAATATTTAATCTTGTAGAGAAAAAAAAAAGGTTTCAGCGGCTTTAAAGTTGCACCATCTGTATTTTCATTTGGTGGAAATGGTGGAAGTGATTAGATATGATGTAAGTTTAATCTGCAACTCAAAGGTTTCTGCCAGTTCTTTGATGAATTTTAACATCTTTAAGCTGTTTGTTTTAGTTTTCATGGTCTTCAGTTTGTTTAGTTTTGCTCTCACTCACAATCTGTCATATTTCCAGCTGCATCACGCAACTGTTTTTGGAGAAAATGCTTCAGTAAAACTATTGAAGCAGCACCAAACAGCAGACAGACAAAGTTAGCAACTAGCTGGAGAACAAAATTGAGCATTTAGAAGATAATTAGAATATTTTCCTCAGAAATTAGAGGAAAGAAGATCAGAACAGAGAACAGAACAACCTGTTAACACCGAGTCTAAATTATAAGGTGACATTATGTGAGTGTTGTGTTTACAGACCGCTCAGCAGTTCCACAAGTGTACCAAAAAAAAAAAAATCAATTACAGCAGGTTTAAAATAGGGACCTTTAAATGTCTTGTGCTGTAAAATTGCTTTTTGATAAATTCAGAATGGAGGAAACAAGACGAGCAATCAGCCCTAATTTTCCTGTAAAATGAGCCAGAGCAGCTCGGTCTCACGGATGATGAACACCTTGTTTATAACCAAAAAGACTGATTGTAAATACTGTTGAAATCAGAGATGCATTGCTAAATACCCCGAGGACCCGGTGGTGTTTTTCAAAGCCGAACAGGCCTCTCGGTGCGTCCTGGCACGGGGTGGCTTGGCTCGGAAGAGTCCGCCTGTATCCGAGCGGACGTCCGCGGCCAAAACCTTGACGCAGGCCAGCGGCTTGACATTTCCTCTGACATTTTTTAAACTCCATATTCCCTCATCACCTCGTGGCCTCTCAGTCAGAGACCAACAATGGGGTCCTCCTCCATATCAGGGCTTTGATTTCATTGAGGTGAAGCAGGAACCTTGATTGAACTGCAGATTGAAATGCAGAATATAAGCTCAAGCTTCACTCTCTGAAAATTTAAATCAGAAAAAGTGCTTGTTTCATTTAATTGGGTTTGTTTTTTATTGACTCTTAGCATCATTCTGTTCAAATCATCATGTATGTGTTTTACATTTACTTCCTCTGCACTCAAGTCAAGACACTTGTGACACTTTCTGTGTAATAAATGGGTCAATGTTAGCGTCTGGAGCTAATTGAACTGGCTGTGAGTGCAATAAGAGGAACCCACATTAACCTGCAGGTTTTTTCTTGACAAACAAAACAAAATCAATTAAAACTCAATGAGGTGCTCAGAATAATGTGAATCAATTCTACCAGAAAATGAAACAAATCATTTGCATTCAGGCTTCTAATGATAATTAAGCAAAGCCAAACCCAGTCAAAAGGAAATGAAGCATAATGAACTTTTAGTCAACCTGTTCAACCTTTTTAGGCTTATTATTTTGTGATATGAAGAAATGTGGCATATAATTATATTTCTATGAAGTACTGCAGCTCCTTTTTATTCTGCTGTTGAATTTCTGCAGGAGTTCTGTTACGACATTAAATATGCAGACCTCACCAAAAAGACCTTGGAGGTGACCGTGTGGGACTACGACATCGGAAAGTCCAACGATTTCATAGGTAAGTTCAGGTGAAGACCACAGACAGTTTAATAAGAAGACGTAGCTGAAAGGTCATATAGACATAAAAAAACAACTAATTATTAAAAAATAATACATCCACAGAATTTTATAAAGGAGCAGATAAACGTCTATTTTTTTCCTTAAAAAATAAAATTATAAAGGTGAAATAATTAATTAAAAATGTTTGACAGGTCCAAAAAGATCGTGATATTTACATTTGAGCGAGTTCACTGACGAGATCTGATGTGGCCGAAGGATCTCTCAGCCAATAGCAGAACTACGTTGATGTCACGTGTCGTAATCGACCAATGAGGTTCAGGAGTTAGCGTTAGCATTAGCACATAAAAATTTTTTTAGCTAAAACGTCTGATTATAAAGTATAAAAGTACGATTCAGCACATCTAAACCAACTACACAACAAGTAAGAGCCGTAAAAGTCATCACAGTTTAAACTTAAGTGTTTTTACCGATTACATTGTCAAAATTAGAGAAATATTAGTATTAGGTTCAAACCCTGATTAGCTACGTTAGCATCAGTGATGATATGCTAGGTGTAAATGTTGTTTATGTTACCTTTAAATGTCTGAACAGTAAAGCTGATGAGAATGGCCAACAGGGGGCGACACAACTGGTTACAAGAAGGGATTCAGTTGTGTGGAAGCTTTTGAAAAAGTTATTTAACTTCTCAATTGATTAATAACCTTAGTAAACATTTCCTGATGAGTTTATGGTTTCAGTCCTCTTTAATGCAGCATGACCATCATAGTCCTATTTGGAGAAAAATAGACAATAAATCAGGTTATTCTTTAGGATGTGGCTACCATGACGCGTCCTCAGGTGCATATACAGATCCAATCACAATATAGGCGTGTAGCTCCATCTTCTCATCCAAAAATTGTCACTTTTGGCTCCAAAATACACCAAACTTATAAAATACCAAATTGAAGGCTTCAAACGAGGAACCACAAACCGATAGGTGACGTCATGGTGGCTCTGTCCACATTTCAATACACCGTCTATGACATTAGACTGATATAAATCAGCATCAGCATCACCGCTGCCCTCCTGTCCAGCTGAGTCTGCCATCTGCCCGGCCCTCTCTGAGGCTGGCAGGTGGGAAACAAGCACTGAGGCATGCTGGGAACTAACCGGCCTGCCACTGCGTACTCATGTCTGCTTAAGCTTGATGTCCAAACCTGTTCAAAAGCACTACCTCTACAGGTAGGAAAACATTTGTTTGAAGATTAACAAAAAGCTTTTAATCCCACTTGAAATCAGCTTGATAAGTTTGGAAAAAATTAAGGAACATATCGGAAAAAAACAAGGAAACAATGTCAGATATGTCCGAGTGTTCTTATTGACCTTGAGATCGGTAGAAAATCTTAACTCATGGTTCTCATGAAGTCATTTAAACTTCATTTATCACTGAGAAAACTAACGAAGCACATGAGATGAGGTTAAAAAGCTCATAATTGCACCATTAGTTAAGATAATTTCGCCACAAGAGGACAAACTTTCATCCCTCAGAGCCTGAAAATCGAGTTGAATGCTCTTTAACATTCGGCCTGATTTTTGCAGTTTGTGCATGCAGGAGTCATTTAAGCAGCCACTTCTGCTCCTCTTCTCTAAATTATGATCTATGAAGCGTTTCTAAATAAGACTCAAACTTCATTTGTTGTCATGGAAACAGGAGCTGACATCACAGTCTCACCTCAATGTCAGTGTTCAGATCGTTCACTTATGTAAAAAAAATTTAAAAATCAACACAGATCAGTCAAAAAAAAAACTACCTTTGGAGGGAAAATCCTGCTTTCAAAACTGTAAATAACAAAAGGTGCAGACGTACTATTAGATAAATTATTATTTTAAAGATAGTTTAGCCTAATAATTAAAAGTAAATCAACAATTTTTTTTAGAAAAACTCCATAACATCTTCTTTTGTCAGTAATCATGACCCACCTAATTAAGATAACACACAGATATTGCTGTGAGCAGATTCATGGAGGAACTTTTTTATTTCTATGATTTTATCTCTACTGAACTACTTCTGCTCCCATATCACCACGCAGAGCATTAGCTTAGCATTAGCATTAGCTTAGCGAGCTATCTCACCTTCTCACTATACAAACAAAATTACTCTTTCAGAGCTTTATTGTTATATATATTATTTATATTACAGCACTGGATAGTGATTACAGCATTGCAGTACTATGTAAACAACACTGTTTCTAGTTATTTCACTCTTAAGTAGTTTAATAATCATGAATTTATTTAGTGTATTGCATTTTATCTGCTCATAATTGGTATTTAAACTATGAATTACTTGAGCTGAGGGTTAAAAGTGCAATATTTTTCCCTTAAATGTACTAGAATTCAAGTAGAAAGCAGCTTCAAGTTAAAAAACCTAAGTTGAAAAACAGGTACTTTAGTAAATGTACTTAATTACTTCCTTCCTTCCACAGGGTGGGGGCCATTTAGTAGCTGCTCTGATGTGACTAATCGCTTCAGAATAGCTATTAAAGGGACATTTTTGTCAACATTAGTAAATAATTCATCAACAAACCATTAATAAACATGATTGAAAACTTAGAAACACCTAAAATAAGGGTTTTAAATGACTGATTACCTGAAAATGAGACTCAACAATCATCAGTCCTCCTCCAGAATCGCTCACCACACCTTTAAAACCTGTTTTGTGCCGTTGCTAAGACACAACAATGATCTGCTGTTTCCTTTCACTCGTCTTAAATGTGACACATTGTAAATCTCCTCCACACTTTGCTCATCGCTCAGCATGACTCACGCTCTCCTCTGTGCCTCCTTTCAGGCGGCGTATCTCTGGGTATCAATGCAAACGGAGAGAGGCTCAAACACTGGTTTGACTGCCTCAAAAACAAGGACAAGAAAATTGAGCGCTGGCACACGTTGACCAATGAATTACCTGGTTCATTAAATGACTGAAGACCCTCATCCTGTCATCCCCCTCCCTCCTCCGGCCTTCTCCCTGACTGCAGCGGATAGGACTCCTGCCTTCATTTTCCTAATCCGTTTTCTTCTTCTCTGGATTTTTTCCTAACGTTGGCCACAGCCACCTCTTGACACCTCTTTGGGAATATATTTCCTCTCAACAGGGCTCATTTAAAAATATATCCAAAACCTTAATGTTTGTGTTCAACAACTCTTTCGCTAAACAAAAAAAAAGGGGTTGCACGGCTGCTCATTTATTTCTAATTTTAAAGAGAAATTCGATCAACAAAAGAGAGAGAAAGTAGAGAGAATTTTAAGCTTTTAAATCTTATTTCTTGCACGATCAGTAAAGAGATAAAAGGAGCAAATGTTTTCAATTCAACAAGCTCTTTTGCAACAGCGTAATGATTTACCGATGATTCATCAGTCCCTGAAACAGCACATGAAGCCTTCGTACCGTCATCTTGGTGGTAACAGAGTGGAGAATCTAACAAAAGGATGTAGCAACATTTCATACTGTTGGAGTTTGCAGGAAAGTTTAGTGCTAAAATAAACACATAATCAGTTTGCTCGACTCGAATACTTAAGAGCTGCAAATTAAACCAACAAGCTGCAGATGTGTTCTTTTTATTTTTATTTTTTTTTGTTTGATATCTGAAGATGTTGCACTTAAATGATTGTAAAAGTGTTTTGGTAGCAAAGGTCCTGTTGTGGTTCAGCTCCCACACAACGACAGGCGGTTTGTTTTCAGAAATGTGAAGCATCGATCCGTTAGTTTGACTCATTTGGCCCAGTGAGAACAGTAGCCATGTTTACATCAGTGCATTTTGAAATATCACAGTGGAAAAGGTTGATAGAGATGGAAAACCTTTAAGAAACTTATTTTAATTGGAAAAAAAAATGTAAATTTACATCTGAAATTGAATCAATGCACTTACTAAATAATGGTAAAACCTTTTCTAAAAAAGTTCTGACGTAGCGAACATTTTTAATCGCGTGATAATCAGCTGTTTCCAACCTAAGAAGAGAAGAAGAAGAAGCTGTTTTTGCTGTTTAAAGATTCATGAAAACCTCCGTTTTACTTTCATAGATGGCAGAAGCAACAGGTTTTTCTTCTTCTACTTCTATTTCTTTGAGGTTCCTCGGCAGTCGCCAAACAACTGGTTTTGTTTCTGGTTCGCTACCTCTTCGTCTTCTACTCTGTTTACTAAAAACCATGAATATAACGTAGCCTGTACTGCCAACTTCTGACAAAGCTTCCCTTTGCATAGCTCAGTTTATTTACTCGAAACAAGTTGATAAAAAAAAACTCTAATTTGCATTTTATTTTCTGTTTTTACCTATTTTTTTGACATTTCGAAATTTCACCACAAAACATTTTACAGTCAGATGGAAACACAGAAAATGTCAGAGTAGTTTTGCACTGTTGAGCCTCTTTTCATGGGGAAAATCTGGATCTCAGTTGCTGTAAATCCATACAGCAAGCACCATGTTTGAAGTGTAATGATGCCTTCAGTCCTCTTTCCTGTTAACTGCAGTGTGGTTTGTTTATAAAGGAGAAAATACCACAAACATACAAACAACAGAAGACAACCAAAACAAAAAAAGAGGCAGTTGAGAGCCATAAGTTTTGCTCAGAGGATGTAAAGACGACTGAAGCTTGTAAGCTGTCAGAAAGACAGGATATCAGATTTTTATCCAATAAGTAAACTGTGTGGTTAAGACACAAAAATCAACTTTGCCTAAACTCCTCCTAAAGACTAAAGTATCCGTCACGTTACAGCCGCTGCCTCCCTGTGTGTCTCTGTACAGGTAATCACTATGAGACAATGCTAGGTGTCATTGCACCACCTGCTTAAACGACTCAGATGATTCTATTTTTTTGTGCAACCCCGACTCTGTAGAGCTGCCTGGTTCTGTGGTAATCCTGATGTCAAGGCCACACAAGTGTTTCATCCATTCTGTCATCCCAGCCAGACTCCAAGCAGCTGGTTTCTTATTTACAGTGCGAAAGCAACGGGTCGCTAAATCGAATATGCACTAAAGAAATTTAGGGTAAACTGGAGATGAATCATGGGGCCCAAGACCACAGCGCTGTTTTCAATCAGCTGGTCGTCTCTCTGCGGTCAGATGTGATATTTACAGCGAAAGCTTTAAAGAACGAGGCTTTAGACTTCAAGGCCAAGATTAAATTTCTTTTCCAACGGCAATGCAGTGTGTCTGCAGAGCGCCACTGAGTCAAATTGGAAAAGACAGTCAGTCGAACGAGAGCAGTGAGAGCTGGTCGTGTAATAGATGCTTTGAGTCTGTGATTACTCAGTAGATCAAGATGGTTATTTGTATTAAAGTAGATCTCAAATCATGATGATCTGCAGATAATTTAAGCACAGAGGTGGAAACATATGAAGCTAAGTTCCCACTTAAATTTAAGACACAATCGAAACATGCCAACAAATGTCTGACAGCTCACTAACAGTTTGGTTTGCAAATACAAAACAACATTAATAAACTAAATAAACTTGTGCATTTTGTTTTGCAAAAATAAAACATGCATATTAAACAAATGCACAACATATTTCTAATCATAAACCATGATAATAATTAAATTACAACTGTTGTTTTGCCCGTTAAATCTGCTTTGCTCTGCTATGGCTCAACTTCCTGAGGAGTTTAAACTGACTAATAGCGCCACCTGCTTTTGTGGAGGGCAGATTACTCAGGACAGGTGTGAGAGAAGACTGTGCCAAAAGTCAAATGATATTTTTATTTATTTATTTATTTAGTAAGTTAGTTAGTTCTTGTATGACATGCTGTGTTTGTTTCAGAGGCATGATGCTTTAGAAATATGTTGTGCATTTGTTTGAGTGGAACATTTTTACATTTGCAAAACAAAGTGCATTAGTTTGTTTATGGGTCTTTTGTATTTGCAAACCACATTGTTTGTTATTGAATCTCCATCGGGGGCATCTGTAAAAACACATCCTTTGTGTCTGATAAGTTTCGGCAGGAAATTGGCTCCATAGAAACAGTCGCAGCGATCACATCACACAGCCTGACTTCACAGTGTGGAAGGCAGAAAGAGCCCACTTGACAGAATCCAGCTGTTATCAACAACAGGGAGCAGTTCAGTGGGTGACCCGCCTGGTGGAAATCACTTGTCCAACCACAATACGACATGACTGGGCAGCTCTATGATTGTTTGTTCAGCTTATTGTTTACACTCCAGAAAAAGAGACAACAACAACAACAAAAAAAACCAACACTCGCTGACGGCATTTTGTCAAAATGTACCTGCTGTTTGTCAAAAAAGGGCCGAATTTTAAAAAAAACAGAAAGTTTACGTCAAATATAAAAATAAAAACAAAAGCATGTATTGTTTACAACAGCCTTTTGTTGCTGAAGTTCAAGTTTGCTGCTGAAAAGGGTGATAAAAAAAAAAACCCTTGCTAAAAGTCAGTGCGATTGTTCAGTCGTGCAATGCAAGCTTTGCTAAGACGGGCCGGGCTGAGAAGGGCAGAATTTTTAAAAATACTAGCCGTGTATGTATATTGTTACTATGTTGTTGCATCTGTTGAGTTTTTTTATTTTTTATGTAAAGCAGCTCCACTATAAATGTATCACACAGAATGTACATGTTTAACCCCTTCTATTCCACAGTAAAACCCTCTGAGAATGTGCAGCTTAGTGCTCTGTGTCGTTGATATTGTTCACATGTCAAATTAAAGCTCTGTATTCGGGCTCACACATATCTGGGAATAGAGATGGTTGAACTCGCCGCCCAGGAGCGAACCACCAGGGGCTGAGTCACTCAACTTATACGCTAAGTTTTACCTTGACTCTCTAGAGCATCTTGAATTATTTATGCTTTTATTTTCCCCTTCATTTATGTTTTTTTTAAATTCAATATTAAGATTTAAAACCCCGAGTCCTTGAAACTTCCCAGAACTGAAAACTCCCAACCTGGACTTGCCCTCATGGATCAGTAGGCTGGGATGCATGCCATGTGTTCTGTGTTTTTTATGAGTTTGGTCCTGCAGTATGACCTTTTCTGCATGCCCCCACACACACCTTTCTTGTAAATTTTTCCTCCGTCCGTGCGCTGACTGGTAGCACAGAAACGCCACACAAATACTCCTCACGTAACGTTCAGGATTCCTGTCAGGCTTGCAGTTCAGCTAACAGCTTCACAGCGCTGTTAGCGATAGGCCAGGCATGTTTGTTTCCAGGAGCATGTCGATTCTGTCAGTGCGGCTGACTGTTTTTATAATCACGTCATGTTGAGTCACTAATTACAGCCCTAAAGTCCATTTGTTATGTGATTCACCCTTTTCCACCCTTAGTTTTATTGTTAACATAGTGTTATTAGGACTACTTTATTGCTTTCAAACCAAATCCCATTCATTTTTCAGTAGATTTAATTTCGATAAATGTTTTAACACCTTCACAGCTGAAGAATGAAATATCTGATGCATCACATCGGCCTTCACATTTTCATTTTCTTTAGGTGTAAAGAGCCTCTTTAACCATTTTTGATTCGTGAGGCACAAACCAGCTGTGAAACCTTGTTGGCATCTCAATATACTCCTTCTTGACTCAACACACACACACACACACACACACAAACACAGACACACGATGAATATGTAATGGATACAACCGACACATGTGATTTTGATTTTGTAATCTGTCTGCCTTTGTATGCAAGCTCAATATTATGGAAGAAAAAAAAACAAAACTGCATGCATATGTTCTTGGTTTTGTCATGAGATGACTTTGCCTAATGTTTGATACTGTTTTCTGTATAAAAAAAAACAAAATACACGACTGTGGATGCTCTAAGATTATGCTATAAGTCAGTCTTTCTTCTGGACAACATTTTGTACCTTTGAACACTATCGCATTGCCTGTTTGGCTGCTGTATTGACTATCTGGAAGCGTGACTTGATGTGAATTAAAATCTCTCCTTTGTTGTTTTGTTTCCTTTTTAACACTCAGGCACTTGTTTGCATTCTTCTGGTTTGTTGAATGTATGACTATAAATGCATTGTCTCAAATTATATTTTGTCCTATGCCAAATGGGCAGATTATTGTGCCTCTCCTTATTTCCATTTGTATTGTTTTTGCTTGCATGCTTTTCAAAGATTAATTGCAAACAACTGAATGGATTCTCATAATAAATAGCATACATATAGTATTTTGCAATATATTTAAACTGAAGTTAACATGAAAAAATAGAGAAAACATGAGAAAATTAACAAACAACACATGAAGAGTATTTTAAATAAACTGCAAAGAAAAGAAACAAAAGCACATTTATGCTCCACAACAATTAATAACCCAGAAGCAGCAGAAAACAAAGAACATAAACACAGAAAATATGCTTTTCTGGTTTGCTGCACATTTTCTTTTTGCTCTCTTTATGTTGTCAACCGATGATAATATTATTATTTCTGCACTGTGGCAATTAATAACACTGGTCAGACACATACTGTGAGGTTGCAGCAGTGTTAAGAAAAGTGTCTGTGTTCTAGGAATCGTATCAGATTTAAACTCTGGGTAAAGTGCTGCATGATGACTTCCTGTGATGTTATTTCTGCCGCTCAGATCAGCTTCCAAACAGCAGGCGGTTCCTGCCGGATCAGTGATACCAGTCTAATGAATTTTGACTTGGAAGCAACAGGACACTTCATGGCTGCTGCGTTTCCTGCCGAAAAAAGACCAGAGTCATCACGCAAGTTTGTGTCTGTGTGCCACCTTAGCATAGCTTACAGAGTGGAAAGATACATCCTGTAATGATGAGTTTTAAAACTAATTAAGTACATCAAAAGAATGAATAAAGATGATGTATAATTAGCTATTAGTTTCGATAAGAGCTGAAAATCAATGTGAGACATTCCTGCAGTTAGAAAGGTTTAAACGCTGAGATGATCAGCAGATAAAACAGCCTAGTTTCCAAAAAAAGTTTGTAAAATTTGTACATCTCACATATAACATATGAACATCTCAACAGTTCACATCAACATGGTGTAAATCTAGTTAAATTTAGACTTTTATGAGTTTTATTTTCTCACCAGGAAGTTGGTGAGGATGTCGTTGGCGTGACATCCAGGCAAGATGGCCGCCAAGCAGCAAACCAGTGTTTGAGTTTCAACTGGGTCTTTTTACAGAAGTCAAGACAGTTTGAGCCCCATGTGTATTTTTAACAAGATGAAGGGGGAATTTCCAAGTGTTTCTAGGTTTGTTGGGCCAAAACATAAACATGTTTCTAATCCTAATTTAGAGAAACTGTGTCTAAACTTCAAAAAACTGTACAGTTGCAATGAAAAGAATCATAAAGTTTTAATATATTTGTGGTTTGCAAAAAATGTGCAGTTTCTAGATTTATCGTATGAAGAACAAGAGAAAAGTTTTAAAAAGAATATAAAAATGAGTGCAAGAGATGCAGAGATATTCTGACTTTAACACTGAAATCTGCTTTTCCTACACAACTGATAGCTTCTTTTCATTAGAGCCTCTTTACCTGGTAAACAAATACACATTTTCTCTTGAAACATCCTGTGAATGTAAAGATGCTTAACATATCTTTGTTTAAAAGTCACTGCATCAGTAGAAATGCACAAAATTAACCTTGCAAACTTACTTTTTCATCAGAGAGCTAAAGCTGCTGCAGCCATTAATGCACATACATTCAGAGAGGAAGCTGCATTTACATACAGGATTCAAGCCTCGTCTCGGCCTTACATAAGGAGTGTTTTCCCATTAGAGCCCAGCTGCATTGTGGGTGTCTTTTGAAAAGGACAGGTAATTTTTCAAGTGGTGCTCCTCTATGGGACTTTACAAGGCAATTCAAGAAAGTGCAGGTCTGCTTTTTGTGCTCACCAGGTTTCTCCTGCAGAAAAACCAGGAGGCTGCACAGCTCCGACTCACATGAGGGAACAAAGGAAAATCAATCAGCTGTGTGATCGCCTGTTTCTTTGTGGCCCCATCCCATAATGCAACTCATTACAGGACAACAGAGAGAGAGTCTGAACTCTCTGTGAGCTTCACTCAGGTAAGAGGATCAGATGAGCAGAAACAGACAGAAAAACTGCACTCAGCTGCTTTTCAGACAGTTTTGCTCCAATTAAAGCTCATTTAATTAATATTTTTGGATAACCATAAAATTTTGGATGAAAATGTGATGAAAATATCACAATCTTTTGTGAAAATAAAGGTGTACAAGAAAGTGTTTAATCCAGCATTTTAGCTAAACGCATCATGTTAACAGTTGTGATTAGTCTTATGTTGGAAAGAGGAAACCAAACATACTGAACTTAAAGTTTTAGTAACATTTTTGTTGTCTTTCCTTCTTTTCATCAGGAAAAAAGGGGCAAATGTTCATCCATTCATTTAAATTTTAATCAGTTTTTCCAATTTAGTTGAACTTTATTCGAATATAAAGTTTTGCTAATAAGTAAATAAGTTATACTCATTTAAAAACTGCACTTTGGACTAAAAGCAAACACTAAAACTGGTTCATAAGTTAGTTTGCTTGCCTGTTTTTTGACTTACTACCTTTTATAAATTTTTAATTGAGTTAAATGACAATTTAGTTGCATTGATAAAGCACTTTTAAAGTCTACTGACTATTCAGAGCGACACAATATCCTTTTTAAACACACATTCATGCACTGAAAGCAGAAGCAGCCATGCAAATGTTGAACTGCTCATCAAAATTAATGCTTAACTTTGTTATTTTAATGTTTTGTCAACTTAAATACACTCAAAATATTGGTATCAGTCACCACAAATGTCTCCTGCTCACATACAAACTCAGTCTGCTGCTCAAAGGCACTTCAGCAGCAGACTTAAGGAGCTGGGAATTGAACCACCAACCCTCTGATTAGCTCCTCACAGCTGCTGTTGTGTTGTCACTGTGTTTCTTATATAAGCTGTCGGTGTTTTGTGTTCTTCAGGCTGCACACGGTCCGTTCATCCATGGAGAATGGTGTTTGCACAGATCGCGGTCGTGTGTTCTGGTGGAGGGAGGTACTCCTAAGACGTGGGCTGAGCCCTGCCAACACCGCGGTTGTTCTCAGGATTTCATCTGGGTCACGGGGAAGAGATTAGAGCTTACCCCTGTCCTCCATTTTACATGCCTCCATCTGAGGCTCTGTTGCCTCTTAAATGGCACCAAGCAGCAGCACAGAAACTCTGAACCATGAGTGCAGAACATTTTCAGACTTCACTGATTTCATGGTGATAAAACTTCCCTGCTTACCCCTCAATTTTGCAGATGAAACTACCTCACATCCACAAATTAATTGAATTAAATCCAAGATTGAAACACACGGCTGTTCTAATCCTTGAGCAAAGGCCAAATCTCTGACTTCACGCACCTGATTATATTATTCCAGGAACATGACTGATGATTCAGACACCCAGGTAGACTCAAACATTCATTATGGATAAACTGTACAGACCCAAAGAACATAATTTCTCCTGTTCAGTGGAGAGTAACAGGTCATTAGATGCGCTTTTAAAGTGTCATTAAACTTCAAAAATTAAGAAACAGGAGGCGTAAAGATACTATAACACCTCACACAGACGTGGTGACAGATGGGAAGAAGGTGAGAGGATTGTTTTTAACATGCAACATGCAAGTTTTTGCAATAAAGGCCTGTTTTTCTCCTCTTTTACCAGCAGAAACTTCACTTATCCACCACTTTGCATCTTGTTTGCAGGTCTGAAGTCCACAAAGTTATGCCGGAGATTAAATTTAATAGCCAGAAATTAAACTAATCTAATCATACTTTGTGCAAAACGCAGACTGCTGACTAGCATGAGTTCTTCAGTTGTCCAACTTTGCTGGTGTTGTGCTGTGAGAAATGTCTTTCCAAGTCATTTTGGCATTAATACGCTTCAGTTTTGAGGAAATGTCTTTGTATTTTGCAGCAGTCTGTGTGTTAGACATCACATATCTGTCCACTCAAGACTTCAGAGCTGCTCATGCGTGATGCATAATTTTAAATACAGAATCCTTGGGGGCTTTTTTTTATTCTCTTCTCAACTGTCACAACTCACATGATGCAACCTAAACTTGCTGGATTTTTTTATTCATCCTCTGTTCTGATGCTTCTTTTGTTGTGAATCTGTGTCTTGGCAGTTTTTATACAATTTTAAATGTCTCATGGAGGAGATAAAAACACAGAAGACGTCAAAGGGAAAGAAACAGAGTGAATGGCCCAACTACAATCTCCTCCCTTAAGCCCTGAACGCTGAACCCTCACCGTCTTAAACTACGTCGGCTTTGACGTCCCCATCAGCGTTTAAGTTCAGGAGAGTGTGAAAATGTTGTATGAGGCATTTTGTGAAGCCACATCACCTGGACAAAGACGTTTCTGTGAAAGATGAAATGCAAGGCTGATATTTTGTGATATATGTTCTTTAATAAACTGGAGAGTTTGTTGGACCAAAATAACATATTTGGAGGTCACAAATATGTCAAGACAAAGTATGCATGTATAAATCTGTATACTTGAGAAGTTTTTTTTCTACAAACTTCCTCCAAGCATGTTTGTTTTTGTTTTTACAGAGCAAAATTGACTGTTTCCAAACCTTGCTCCTTGAGTTAGCCTACTGTTGCTAACCTGTCAAGCTTTACATATTTTCCCAGCACTAATTTACTTTATGAATAAATAACACGCATCATTTGAAAGTTTGGAAAAAAGAGTCATTAACATAAGAGGTAGAAAAAATAACAGTGCTGAAAAACACCTGAACGATATCTGTCTAAAGATATGCTAGCTAGCTAGTTAGCCAGCTGCTTACGTGACTAGCTAGCTAACTGAGCTGACATTAGCTCGGGCAGAAAACCCCAACTTTTTCACATTATTTAATGTTTGAATGATTATGGATGACTTTTTTGTTGTCTTTTTTTTAAATATTTTATTTGTGGACTCAAAAACAATTACAAAAAACTGTAAAAAGGCCTTTTAAATATGTAATAATGCTATAAAGTCAGATGCTAAAGCTAAATGTAGCCTAGTACCAAGCCCATATCATGTAAGAAAGAACTCTAACACTGAACTGCAGTGTAAAACTTTAAAGTCAAACATTTAAAAGGACATTTATTGAACACTATGTATTTAATATATTTTTAAAGCTGAAGTGTGGAGCAGCTAGAGTGGAAAAATCTGCCTGTTCTTCACACTCAGCTCAGATCAGACCTCCTACGACTTTTACCTTTTAGCCATGATTGTACGGCTGAAACCACCAGTGTTTAAAACATTACCTCTGGCTGCACAACCCGAACGTCCTGAAGCTTACTGAGACCTTTAATGCCTCTGTGGGGTAGAAAGAAAGCCATAAGTAACTGGGTAGATAAAAGTGTAGATTTAATGACCATTAGCTTAGAGCTAAACACTAAAGCACCATTATTAAAGTGAATCCATTAATAGGCTTCCTTAATGGTGCACTTGTGCTGGGTTCAGGTCTATTTATTCACTTACAGGCTCATTGCAAGAAAGGATCCACCTTCAGCTAATCAATGGCCTTTAAAATAGTGTACATTATACATTAAAAGTAAATGGAGTTATATTAAAAAGACCTGGGTTTCATATACGGTGTTAGGAGTTAATGGCTGCATAAAGGCTCGTTATATAAGCTTCTGGTGTAAAATAAATACCGGTAATGCTCATGCTGGTGAGGTTGCATTTACAGTTTTTTGATGATTTAATTAAAATTTTTAATAATCTGTGGTTTGTTTTAATAATTCTAGTGTCAGAAACAAGAAGTTAGCACTGCAGAATTAGCTTAAACATGGCAATTAGCTCATAAATAACAAGAGGTGACTTCTGGTTTTTCTGTTCTGGGCTACTTCTTGACAAACGCTGCCTCTAAAAAAGGTTTTTTGCTATTTTTTTTTTAGCTATTTCTTCTGTTTTTAGCGTCCATCTCCTACACACTTCAAGAAGGGTACTCAGCTGCCACTTAACAGGACTTTCTATGTCTTAATGCCACTGCTTTTGCATTTATTTGCACAAGGATCTATTTGTTCAAGGATCTATTAGCTTTGGCGTAACAGTACAAAAGTTGTCCATCACAAGGAAAATACTTTCTTAAATTCAAACACATCGACTGTCTTTGTTGTGGCGGCAGAGCTTCTGTCTTTGTTTACTTACTTAATACCTTGTAAGTGTAATTAGATTATTGGCTGGAAACGCTGCAGCAACAGAGACAATTAACACAACAGTGCTTTTGTGATTTATTAGACAAGAATACGCTAATCATGGAAGTGGTTTTAGGATTTAAAAATGCAGAAGAAGAGCCATTTAGGTAAAGTAATGGTTAGCACAGTGGTAGAAAGGAGCAATAGTTGTGCTAACTCCATAGGTTTTAAGTATTTATCTGCAAGAAAAACACTGTAATACCTCCGGAAAAGACAGAATTTTGGTCATATTCTTGATGCTGCAGTCAAAATTCAAATCGGGATTAAAAAGCACTTGAAGATTGCTCGCTTGGGGGGGTTTGAGACTTAGAGGCAGGGATTTAAGATTGGTGCACAGCTTCTTCCTCCGGGCCAAAATACTCAGCACATGATGGTCAGGAAGCAACTAATATAAACCTCGAAGCCCCGAGCTGGAATTAATACTACTAATAAAAACAACAATAATGTAAAGCTCTCTAACTTTAAGCAGCCTGATCTATAGAAAAGAGTTTAGGAAAGGGAGCTGGGTTTCATTATAGGTGTGAATTAACCTATAAGTCAGACAATTCAACCTTATTGCCATCAGTGCATGTAGTCTGAGAGGAAGAGGAAGCTCAATCCTAAAATATTACATGTTCAAATAAACAAACTAGTACACTTTTAATGAGCAGATGTGATCAACCACATTTATTATAAACAAGAGAACCAGTGTGGTGTGAGAGAAGAACATCAGCTCTAATAAAAGAAACCTCTTTTACATCTGTCCTGTTAGCTTAAAGCACATGTTCGAGTGTGAAGGTGGAAACGTGTCATAGGCAGGTTTTTTTCCACACGCCCAGTATAGTCCACTTATGGCAGCCTCACAGCGGGGGGGACAACCATTCACACAAACACGCTGAAACACCGGAAACATGACAGGATGCCAATTATAGTTAATTTAATCTAAAAATATATATATATATGCCTTTGACCCCCCCCCCCCCCATTAGTACTTTAATGCTCTCAGCAGTCTGACGTGGAGAGCTGACAGTCAGGTAAAACAGCACATTGATGTTTTCTGCTCCACTCACCTCCATCACAGGACTTCAGAGAAGATGGAGGAAAAAACTGACTGCGACAGTCGACGGCTTTCTAATTTTTCAGCTATAATTACCTTGGCAACAGGAGAAAATCATTGCTAAATTGGAGCTACCTGTGTGCATTACATGCTCGATGAAAGAGCACCTGCAACGTTCAGGCTCATGAGACAAGAAGTAGCTTCAAGATTTGAGAAGCCAGGTGGCATTTTATCAAAAAAAGGGTCTGTAATAGTTTAAAAATTAATGATTATGTTTATATTTAAGATTAGCTACTAGCACAAACCTAGCTATTCTGTCTGACATCCACATAAATGTATTTACAACACTACTGTGATGGATTTGCAAGATAATAAATATGGTAACAATAATAGTCAATGACAACAATACCTTTAGAGTAAATCACAATCATTTTGTGCTCTAATTTAATCTTATATTTGACATATTTATTGATCATATCCATGCCTGGATGCTCTACATTAAGTCTAGTATGTGTCCGCAAAGTTTAATTGTCAGCTGTCATGAAAAAGGTCTGTTCAAACACTGATCACATGACGCGTTTGTAAAGTTCAGGTAAGCACTCATAGTCCGTGTTTGCACTTGAGCAGACCCGCCTGTATAAACAAAACGCTGCCGAACAACATTTCCCATGATGCCCGGCTCAACTGCAGACCCGCCCCCTTCGTTTGAATGGCAAGTTGTTTGTTTCAGTCCGACCAGCTGCTAACTATTCCAGTCGGAGAGCAAACATGGGGAGCAGCGGTCCTCTGCTCGTGCATTTCAAAGGCCTGACAAGCTACGGGAAGCTGATGACAAAGTCACTTCCGCTCTTTCTTCAAAATAAAAGCCGTGAGAGTAAAACTACAAAATTCTTCAAGCACATTTTCACTCTAATTAACGAGATGGATGTGTTACTTATGTCTGGACTTGCTAAAAACCAAGTCAGCAAAACGTTATCAGGGCCTTAAATAATTTTTAAAAAATATTAGGGTGATGAGTCCTAATCCTAATCCCTTTTGGAGGGTTTTTTGTTTGTTTTTTCTTATATTATTTGGATTTTTAATGAATGTTTGGTTAGATGTTCAATTATATTTTTCAAAGTCCACATAAGCTGTGCAAGAATAAGGTACTTTTTTATTATCAGTTCAGTAGGTCATTGTTTTCGGTATCAAAAGTAGAAAAATTATAACAAAAACTTTCAACACCATTCCATTTTGAGCTAGTTTTGGTCAAGGATTGGTGCTTAAAAAGTTGGAACGAGACAATGCTAGTAATTTTTGCTAGAAAGTGACTCAGGTAATTATCAAAAAGATTACATTTCTGTAAATAGATTACTAAATTAAGCAATTGAAAAGTTTGAACTTATTTAAAATCGGCTTATTAATTTTGAGACAGTGTTTGATCAGGCTACAGATATTAATCTTCTGTCTGTACAGTTTAATCAAGCAGCTAGTTAGCTTAGCTTAGTTTATTTTAGCTTAGCAGAAAGATTGGAAGCAAGGGAGGAGCTTGTTTTATAACGATTTTTTAACCATCACCACTAAAAGTCAATAAGCAATATTTTACTTCTCATTATTTCACATATTTTCTGTTGTTTATTAGCTTTTTGTGTTATTTTTCGTATAATTTCTTGGCACTGAACAGTTTTTCGGGGCGAGGGCACCAGCTAGCTAGCTAGCAAATAACTAGGAAATTAAATGTAATTGTTTTTCAGCTAAGGTTATATACATTTATATATATATATTTGCTGAAGTTATATACATTTTTTAAATGACTGATAGTTGGCTCTGTGTTTTCAAAACGTCAGTAAAATATTAAGAGACAAAATTAATCCAACCTGCTTGCGCTGGAGAGTTTTATTTTGAAAACCCACGACCAGAAGTGTGAGCGGTTCCGCTGCAGGTTTGACAGCAGGTCCGTTTTTACCTCTTTGCTTTCTTTATTCCACCCCCTGCCTCGCTCTTTCTTTCTCTATTTAAAACGCCTTAGCCTGCCGTATGTGTGTATTTATTTATTTATGCATCTTATTTGAAAGTATTTAGGTTTTTTACATTTTAGTCGTTCCTCAAATGAGAAGACGTAAAAGATGGAGCTTCATATTTTAGAGCACAGCTTGAAAGTGGCGAGTATAGAAAAAGAGGGGATCCAGATTTGCACTCACGGATTAATAAAACTCGCTTTCTTGGCCTCCAAAACAAGGTATGTAACTTCTCGGACACGATGAAAACACACACTGTCATTTATGTTTTTGCCGTGCTCCACTGTGCTGTACGTGTTTACTGCACGGACACTGCTGTTGTTAACATTATAGCAAACTAATGCCGGGGGCTGCATGTACTTGTGTGTTTGTGTTAAAAGGTAACGGTGTGTATTTCTGTTCCAGCAATGCCTGCAGTTGTTATAATGCTTCCAAATGCAGCTTTATGTGTTATTTTGGGAGCAGCCGAGTGTGTGTTTGGTCTCTGCCACCAGTTTCCAGGCCTATCCTTGTTCTGTAGTGTCATTTTGTAGCTTTGTGCCATCTGTAGCTGGGTCGACGCCAGCGGGGGTGTGTGTCTATGTGTGTGTGTGTTTGTGTGTCTGTGCATGTGTGTGTGTGTTTGCAGCCTGTTTTTTTCTTTCTCTCAGGGAAATTATAACATGTTTTCAACCAAACTTGGAGGACATTTAACAGCACACACCGTGTTTCCTGTCCTGTGAAAGTGGATGTCAGCCTGAGGAAACTTTAATTAAACAGTGACATCACAACAGGCCCTTTGCTCTGCTGTGCATGTGCAGCCTTTTATTACCACCACAGTTTATTAATATTAGCCTAAGCAAATTGGTGCACTTGGACTGACACCCGGGCTGTTTCTGCTCTGGCTGTTTTACAACATTTTAAATGTCCAAGTGCGACAGAGAGCTGATAAACAAAACTCTCTATTTGCTGAGGAGAAGTTACTCATAAAACACAGTCCATAAAGATGATTAATCACCTGGTACGATCCAAGTGCTCTGCAGCCAAGCAATATTTGTATTACCCAAAATCTATTATGTTTTTTTAATGAATTGTCGGTCTGTTAAATATCTGAAAATACTGGAAAAACCAAACTTTTAGATTCCAAGGTGATTCAAGTGTCTTATTTGTTGCTCCAAAGTCCAAAAACCCAAATATATGCAGGTTACAAGGCAAGGCAGCTAATCCTCATATTGGAGAAGCTGGAACCAAAGAATTGTTGGAGTTTTTGCCAGAAAAAAATGATGAAAACGATTATTTGAGTGTTCAAAAAGTTGGCAAGTAATCTTCTGTCCATTGACCAATCAATTAATCAGTTAAACACACAATCTCATCACTTTCAGCTCTTTTTTAGTCGGATATTCCTCCCCATTCTGTTTGGTTTTATAGATTACATTGTGGAGTGGAGTTACATAAATGCAGTGTTAATTATTATGATCATTTTTAAGTGAAAACCATGTAATCTGACTACTCTTCATTCCTCCCAAACCAAATCATGTTGTTGCTTTTTAAAGTATCCCTCAGCGTTTCCTGGAATCAAGATTGCTGCAACATGATAACACGTATTCTGTGATATCCCAGCTTTGCCCGTCACCTTTTCATGTGTGAACTGATTTGTTTTGCTGGTGGAAAAATAGCCACCCACAGCTGCCACGACTGTTGCACAAGTCCAGTAAGAGAATCGTAAGAGCTACATCTTGTTACATCAGCCTGAAATATCAGTTTGCATGCTCATAATGTGCTCTCGAGTGCAAACATGAGCTGTTTTCCTGTTTTAGTAGTGCATTGCGTGTTTAGGTTTGCTTCGAGAAAAAAAGTTTAGCAGAAAAAAATGAATGGAAATAGCACTAAATCCTCTCTTCTTGCGTTCATACGACTGTCTCTCATGTTTTTAGCATAATTCTGTGAAGAGTAAAGCTTGACTGGTAGTGGATTTTTAAGGCTAATCCCAATATTGATAAACCACAACTAAGAGTTTGTTTTTTTGCATAAATGTGTATTATGTAAGGGTCAGATAAGGTCCATTAAATTTGATAATCAAATAGACACTGCGAATTTACCTTCAGTATATCTTAAGCATGTCTGTTCTGCAAATTATCAGCTGCTAAATACATGCTAATACCTTTGTATCCGCAATAAAACGATTGGCTGATATTTCAGTATCACACTTCCTCTCACAGGCTCTGAAACTGAGATTTATTCCAACTTTTTTCTCCTATAATTTGATAATTGTCTCAACCGCATTTCATTGTTTTGTAAAAGAAGCAGAACTTAAGTGGTTTGGACGTTAATGAGGAAGTAAACATGATAAATGTGGTTTAACTTTTCAGCAGCTTGTTTGTTACTGCGTGTTACTGTACTGTGGCTTTAATGCTGTCGAGCTATTACAGGCTCATATTACAGCACTCAAAAATGAATTAAAATGCTAAGAATGGCCAAAGATTGCTTGAAAAGGTGATGAAAACTGTAGTTCAGGTCAGTATCAGCTGATTGCTTCTGATATTGCCTGATTTCTTTCACATGAGACATCTGATTTTTATCTTTTTTGTCGATGGTACATTCAGATTACTGATCTTAATCTGCATCCATATCTTCAGTATGTATCTACAGTGTGTATGTCCGTCACACAGACTGCCTATTTGTGTCCTGTCTGTGGGTGTTATCAGGCTCTCACTCTATCTGGTTATGCAGCATAGTTGAAACATTTATGCTTTTTGCATTTCTGGACTTGGATGTTAACAAGTAAACCAGCACCAGTAAACAATTGACTTCAGCTTTGCATGTTTTAATTCCCCCCTGTGTCGTTCAGGTCAGTTAAACCCTGTGAAAATGAGCGTCGGATTAGACTTCAGTTTGCTCTGAGTCCAGTTTTGTTGTAGGAATTTTCTAAGGAAAGACAATAAAAATAAGAGCTGAAGTTTTCTTATCTTTGACTGAGTTCTGTCAAATATTTCCAGGATTAGTTTGACACATATTTGACGTTTGGAGCAGAATTCTTCAGAGGAGCTTCTTGTTTTGAGGCTGGATGTTTGGCCGGTCGTGGTATGCAGCCATTATGACCGCAGAGGTTCAAATCATTTGACTGTAAGAAAATCAGATGACACCGGTTTTGCAACTAGTTTCTTTTTGTAACCTTTCCTTATTTTGTTGAAGCAACAATCTGCAGCAGACTTTCATCCTCATCATAGAGCCTCCTCTGTTTGTTACTTTGGTGATTTGCAAACCAGTGTCACTTTACTCCTTTTTTAGCAGGTTTAACCATCAAAACTTAAGTCTTTCTGGGTGTCATGTAAAGAAATTTGGTGCAGAATATAAACATATAATACATGTTTTTGCATTTAAATGAAACATTCCAAACAACTTAGTACATCTGTGTTTAAGCTGCACTATTTAATATTTTTATAAGTAATGGATCAAATAAAAAGTGTCAGTTTATTTCTTAAACTCACAATTAATTATCATATAGATAATCGCTCAGTTTCTCAGTTGTCTGCACTACTTTTTCGCCTTGTTAGCTCATTGCTTTGGTTTTTCTATCCCAGTGACTCCTCTCTTTGTAATCATTTCCAGCAGCAGGCAGCTGTTTGTGGACAAAAAGCACCTGAACGCTACCTGTTCAACACCAAACAGCAGACAGAGAAAGTTAGCAACTAGCCAGCGAACAACAGCGTTGTTTAGCATTTAGCTGCTAAAGAGCCAGATATTTATGAAAAGATGAAGACGATGGAGCAAATATCAGACTTATGCAGATACACGACTTCAAACAAATGTGATACGGAGAAGCTTGTTACTTTCAGACAAACTTCTGGTGTTTTTCTCAGTGTTTTGTCACTGATGAGCTTGTAAGTGCTTTGCAATCCTTCACGGCATAAACTCATTTAAAGACTCCCTGTGAAGTTCCTTGCATGCACACAGAATGTGAGTAATGCAGGGGAAGTGCTCTCTGATGGGATCTCTGCAGCAATTTGCTGTTGATCTGGATAAAACGCTGTCATACAATAAAGGAAGCAATTAAGTAGAGCTCATAATGGCATTATTATGATTAGAGAAGTATTAATAACTCGGCGACAAGACAACAACTCAAGCTCTCGTCTTCCTATGAAAAAAGAAAAATCCCCACTAAGTCAAAGCAACAGCTCATTTAATTCCAGGAGGAAACGCTGCCGTTCTCATAGAAAGCATTGTTGAGTACTTTCTGTTATTCCCCTGTTGTTTTTCACACCTTTCAGCCAAATATGACGTGTGAGCTTTCAGTAGCCGGCCTGCAAAGACGTGATTATCACAGTCGTGTTATTCATGCTGTTTTTCAGGCACTTTTCTTTAAGCTTTAAAACGTTGGCTGGATATGATGTCAAGATGATTTATGTTTACATACACAGAATCCTTTAACAGCTTTACAACAGTTTTGGTTTGGTGAAATAAATCTTAAAGTTTAGATTTCAAACAGAAAATAATAAACTTTTTCCAAACAAAAACTTTTACACAACATCTAAAGTAAAAAAATTTGATTCAATCAGGAAATATCTGATCACTGATTAAGTAAACAAGGTCATAAATGTGAGCAGACACCAGAGTTTTTATTTGATACCCTGCCATGTTTATGATATGACATAAATATTATCATTATGAAACAGCGACACTCTCATTATTCAGAGTAATAAACCTACAAAAGTCAAATGAGAGAGCCTGCATCGCAATGAATCTGTGGACTGTGGATGATTTATATCTCTATTTATTGTGTATTTTTCTTATTAACAACTGTAAATCTCCTCCAAAACACAAATAATCACTAGTCTGTATGTTTATGAAGGGCTGAACAATTTACAAACTGGCTGCAACGACAATCAACAGTAATATTTAAACAAACTTAAATCAATCAATCAGCCAACAGCCTGGTATCTTCAGCTCGTTAGACTGCAATTAAACGGGACAAACATTTGAGAAGTGAGACAATGTGAGACAGGAAATACGTGCACTGATGTATAAACAAGAGTGAGAGTCTGCGGCCGACGTTCACCGTAAGGAAAAACAAACTGTTAGGAACATTAAGCTAAATAAACCATGAACAGATAAACTAACAGATAAAAACATCAAGACTTTGACCTGGTGATGCTGCCAGATAATAAACTTGAAGAATACCAAATTTATGATGAATAATCCTGTGGACACAACAGATATTTGTATAAAATTACATGTTTATTCATAAATCAGATGTTGGGATATTTCACTCTGAACTTAAGTGGAGACTGACTGAAAAAAACAACAATAGTTACCTAAAAAGCATCACCACATCTGTTGTTATTAATATATTTAGAGTATTATTGTGGATTTTATGTGATAATTTCAGGTCGTAGCTTTGTGTTTACATATTAAAAATGATCTCTTAAACACTGAGAGTCACTTGTGGGGGTTTGCATGGGGAGCAGAGCAGCTCTGAGCTCCTCTGACAGTTCGGTTACGAGCCTCGTGTTCAGTATAAAACGATGAAGTTGACATTTACAGGGACAGTTACAGTCTTTGTGTTGCTCCCTGCACATTTCATTGACGCATCTTTTCATATAAAACTGTATCCTCGGTTCTTTAGATGGACTATTTCCTGTGTTTGTCATGAATGCTTGAGGCAACAGCAGAGTCAAAAAGAGAATTAATTGTTGAGACGTGAGAAATTACTCATTTTAATCGTCCAAAACTGAGCTTTTTCTCAAGCTTTTCATCCATTGTTTGATCTGTCTTTTCTTTTTCTGTCTCTCCCATTCAGATGCAAGTTTTTCAGTCTGACAGAGACTCCGGAGGACTACACCATCATCGTCGATGAGGAAGGCTTCAAAGGTGGGCCTCACTTTGTGGGATCTTTGAGGTCACTGTGGCAACCATAGATCGGCTGGCCGGCCGACCGGCAGGAGGAGGAGATCACATTGTGTAATCTGTGATCCTCTCCAGCACCGAGTAGCCTCAGCCGCCGGTGTTTGAGCACACTTTGTCATTATGGATGTGAGGCCGAGCTGCTGGTCGCCATGTTTTGTGGTTGGCTGATTGAGTGAATCCGTGTCATTACACACCCTTTTCCAGGGTGGCCCTCCTTGGTTACCCTGGAGACCGCAGGCTGTGTGTTGCATAACTGGCGCAGGTATTTTCTACTGGTGACTGGCTCCGAGCGTGTCTGTGCCTCCTTTCTGGTAACTAATTAAGCGACAAAACTGAGGCAGGCTGTGTCAGATGTATTTTTGAAAACAGCCAGAGGAGACTGAAAATACATTTTTCTGACCTTTTTATAGGGACAGAATATGTTTATGTGTGACTATTTATATGAAATGTCTGAAGATTATCACATTATTCAGTCTACTGACGGAAAGGCCAAAAATGTATTTGCCTTTTTATCCAAGTTTGCATGCAGACAAACAGCTTCACAGTGTTCATAACTGTTTACGTACCTGCTGTTCTACTGTACGTTACTAGATACCACTAGAGGGCGCACTAGAGAACTCAGACTGTGCAGAAAGTCCAGATTTGCATGATATAAAAAAATAAACATGGAGTCACCAGTCACCTTTTATATAAAGATGGATTACATGACAGCATCTCAAAATTGAAGCCAAAACATATTTATTGCCCCCTGGTGGCCGGTTGCAGCATAGGTCTTAAATCTAACCTGCTTTCTGCTCACAGATGGGACAAAACTAAAGAATATATACGTCAAATAAGTTATTCCAAAAAAAAATTTAACAGTTATTCTATATTTTCTGAGTTTTACATGTGAGATTAATTTTTTTTTAATGCTGTCTGTTGTTAAGAGCGTGTAGTTGTGATGCCTCTGCACCAAATTCCCTAGAGATCATTTGAAAGTTAAAACCACAAGACATTCATAATGACAAATGTTAAAAATGTTGTGTAACCGAGCTCTTGAAGAGAAGAAGAGTTGTCAAGTCAGCTAACTGACTCTTGTTACGCAGCAATATCTACATAGAATTAGCAAACATCAGCCACCACAAGCTAAACCAAACCAGTGAGGTCTGCAGCAGCAAAAACCCTGAGTGTATTTCATGGAGTAGGGGTGTGTTTTATCTCTTTTTTTTGCTTTTTTTTGCAACTGTTGCCACTTCTGTCTCATTATTTCAACAATATGTGTGAAAGTCAAGTTTAACTGAAATATTCTCACATATTTGACACTTTCTTAATGATCTAAAACGTCTATAATGTCAATTCAAAGTGGTGTGAAGTAAATATCCCTGTCTAGACTTGAGTTTAGTAAGACAGGGGAAACAGCCGGCCTGATGCAGAGTGTGTGTGTGTGGCATCTGGTTAATCGCTGACTCTTGCAAAGTCTGTGAGTAATATCACACTTCCTGTAATTTCTGGTAATAAGAAGGCATTTACAATAGTTCTCAATATTTCATGTAAAGAATGTGGGTGTAAAAGATAAAAAAAACAGGAAGTAGAACACATCACAAATAAGGAACAACCATTACTCATGCTCATTGTTCATACCAACTTCCCAGTTTCTGTTTTAGTCTATTCCAGACTGAAATCCAAAAACATGTCTTTACTGTACAGTTTTCCTGAGATTGCAATTATCACATGACCAGAACAGCAAGTTTGAAAAGTTTCCTGAACAGTCCACAAGTTAAATCAGAGTTCAGTGTTATAAATACAACTGTGTTTTACAAAAACCATCAGGTTCAAGACTATTAACTGAATGCTTTTTGGTTCATTTTGTGACGGCATTGCTGCACATCCCCAGCTGTTTCTGATGTGACTGTGTGTGTTTGTTGGCAGAGCTGCCACAGTCGGAGCACATCAGTGTTGCTGATGCCACATGGTTGGCTCTGAACGTGGTGTCGGGGGGCGGCAGCGCCTCCAATTCACAGCCCATCGGAGTCACCAAAATTGCAAAATCAGTCATTGCACCGCTGGCCGACCACAACATCTCTGTTTTCATGCTGTCGACGTATCAGACCGACTTCATCCTGGTGAGTGTGTGTGATAACCTTCCAATACTGTGTTTGCACCATTTCAAGAGAGAGTGATTTTATTGAAAAACAGAACATAAGTGATTGATCTTGTTATATATTTTCTTAAAATTTGTACTCCAGCAAAGTTCAAACTCAGAGAAACCTGGAAATTTATTTATTGCAAAAGTGCATTTCCTTTACTCGTCTGTGGCTAACTTTTGGGGTGACACAGGTCAGAGAATGAGGAAGGAAGTCAGAAAACATAACTAAACATAACATGAATCACATTTTAATACGTCATTTATATGTGAGCATTTCTGTTTGAGTCAATCAGATGGATTTTCATCTGCACCGGAGGATGTTTAACAAGGAAACTATCAAATCCCACAGTCGAACACTTCATCACTTGAGTTGAATAAATTACAAATTGTGCGTTTAAGTGGGAGCATTTTGGAAGCTGATCATCAAAGAGCCAGTAGCTGATCAGGTTTACAGCTCGCTTTAATGCTTGCATTATATCTCTATTATGCAATAACTGGCAACACAAATGTTTACGTCCACACCGCGCCTGACATGAAAAAGCAATAACCTTGGATATAATGTACCTTCCCAAGCACCACTTCCTTTGATTTAGGAAGAAATCCTCTCTCATACCGAAGCCTCTCTGGCCACAGGGAGTGTTTTTTATTGCCTTGCTTTGATGGAAAAACAAGGTCTTCGGAGCCGCTCTGGCATGTTTATGAAAATGAAAGGAAAAAAAAAAAGAAAAACCTGCGTCGATGTTGATAATCTGTTACGTAAAGGGGATCAGCAGCTCAGCCTCTTGCTGGAATTCCAGGTATCATTCCGGCTTGTTTCCCGTCTCCACGCCGGCTGCTCCAACCCACAATCCTAATTATTGGTGTATCGCTGACACCCATATTCTCTGTGTCCTCGTCCGTCCACACCGTGTCAGATTGTGTTACCGACTCTCTGAGCAGACCAGGAGACGGACCAGCTAGAGATGTGTGTAGGTTTTTTCACCGTCAGGATCTTTTGTGTTACATAAAGCGGTAAAGCCTGACCCAAATGTAGACGGAGCCTTATGTACATCATGACTGAGCGGCTTCTCACGAGCAACTTCGCCTTTGACTCACACACACTCATACAAACACACAAACACACACACAGGACCTCAGCTCAAGTACAAGCTGTCACCCTCAGAAATATGTTGTTACACCCACATCTACTTAATCCTTTTCTTTCTCTCACCGGCTTCACAGATCACCTTTGTATCAGCAACAAAGACGACATTATGTTCCATAGCACTGCTCTGCATGACAACTCAATTTAAAGGGGAAGGAAGAAAAAATCCCTCTAAAGTTTGTGAACGTGTTATTTTTTTTAAAAACAAAAAGGAAATGCACTTTTACATGAACTTTTTGCATGTTTTTTATCGTGTTTTATTCCCACTGGCGAAGAGGCCTTGGTGTTTTCTTTCATTCATATTTCAAAGTCGTCCTTTCATCAGTGACCCTCTCTAAGACAAAAACGTCTCCAAAACTAATTATTTTATTTCCTTAAATTTCACAGATCCAACCGAGACGAATCTTTAAATCTTTAGTGACCATTTGACCTTTAGTTTCCACTTTGTAAACGTTTTGTTCACGGGCAAAAACTCACGCCACAATTAGACAAAGAAAACCAGAGGATGCGAAAGGTTTTTCCACTGACTCATGTGGCCATGATGATGTGATCACACTGTTTCATTGTTTTAGAAAAACGTTCACGTCCCAATTATCTTAAATGGACCCGAACTTTAGTCGCTTTCAGATCTAAATGAAAAACCCTCCTGTTATCCTGTGACTGTGATTAATGTCTCTCCTGTGCTTTTATTTCCTGCAGTTTATTAATTCACCCAGACTGTATTTGTTCTCTATTATTCTTTGTCTCTTTGTATCTTGCTGTGTTTTGTTGGGTCCTAATTGTTTTTCCAGTGTTTTTGAATGTTGCTCTAATGAAATGTCACTTTGATTTCTCTGTTTGTTTTTCCTCAAACTTGCCGTGTTGTTGTCTCCATGTTTTCTGTATGCTTTTCCTCCTCTACGCACTAAAATATTAACAATCCAATACTCCATTTTCTGGAGATTATCCCAAAATATTTACTGTAACATTGGAAGTCATTAGCAGAAACAAAAGTAGATGAAGTGGAGCAGGAGGGTGGAAACATTCAAATGTAAATTATAGCATTTTAATACAAAAAACTCATTGTGGGAACCTGTGAACGAAGGATTTCCCCTTTAAAAAAAGCAACATTTTCAGATTCAGCCTGTTTTTTTCTGTTTGTTCTTCTTTTTTTCGTCCTCAGGTTCGAGAGCGAGACCTGCCGATGGTCATGCACACGCTGTCTTCCGAATTCACTCTGCTTCGGGTGGTCAACGGAGAGACTGTTGCTGCTCACAATCTGGGAGTCACCAATGGTTTTGTGAAGCCAAAACTCGGTAGGAAAAACAAACAGTTGCACAACTCAATGTGTGTCTTTGTGTGGAAAACACACACGACATGCAGGAAGTTTAACAACAACTCAACAAATTTTAACATTTTAAAGATGCATCACAGTAAAGCTTCATGTTCATCTTATCCCATCAACATAAACAGAGTAAAACCACAGTGTAAAAATGCTCTCATATGTAAAAATCTGGCATTCAAAGTCTTATTTAAGTAAAAATACTCAAGTATTAACATCATATTTTACTGAAAGTATCAGAGGTAACAGCACTCATTATGCAGAATTGCCCTCTTCAAAATAATGTATATTATTAGATTATAAATAGTGTTTCACTGAGTAATTTGTCTTATTTATTGATTGATTTATATTTTACTATTTGAATGTGCCAAGCAACTACTGTTATCATATAAATGTAGTGCAGTTAAACATATAATAGTTACCTCTGATGTAGAAAGATATAAAGTAGAAAACATTACACAATACCTCAGTAAATGTACTTAGTTACCTTGTACTGTTGATATTAAATCATAATAGAAAATAAGTTCTGTGTGATGGATTCAGACTCTTGTGTTCAGTGTGTAATTTGCAAGCTATAAAACAAACCCACATTTTTAAAACAGAGTTTATTATTGGCAAAATAAATGGAAGAATCAAAGCAATTTCACTCAGGAAATGTGTTGTAATTGTAATGATCTGTGCTGTTGGTACAGTAAAGTAGACTCGCAGGAGGTGATCAGAGGTTCCTAACAGGAAATTCGGTGATGACTCTTCTGTAATAGCAAACATCCTATTTTGGGAGAAGATTTTTTTTTGTTTTTTTCACTAAATGCGGTTAGGAAACATGTTTATGTAATGCAAAAAAAGCAAAGTGTTCACCACACTGAGATCAACTGAGAAGTTTCATAACGTACATTACTCATACAGAACCTGAAGTTCACTCTCGACCTTTGACATCGAGTTAAATGCTCATTTTTGAATATGGACTATTTATTAAGATGTTTTCTGGCTATATTACTGCCTCAGAGCCCTTTAGCATTCAGCCCTTCCTGTTTTTCAGTGCCCCGTCCCATCATTCACCCTCTATCCAGCCCCAGCAACATGTTCTGTGTGACCAGCCTGGACCCAGACACACTGCCCTCTGTAGCCACCCTGCTCATGGACGTCATGTTTTACTCTGGAGGGTAAGTATCAGGTCATCTTGTTTTCTAACACTGACACAGACAAAAGGTCTTTTCTGTTTTGAGTTGTTTTGAAATGTGTTTCCAGCTTTCAAAACAACTCTGAGCTGAAAGGATTGAGTGTATGAAATCAAGGAGTCAGGGAAAACATCCCGTGGAGCATAATAATCGGTTGTAGGAGGCTAATGCTGCAATAAGCGTGTAAGTTAAGATCATGCTAGCATTAGTCGGTTGGTTCACCACTTTGACCCAAACAGATGACACAGAAAATTGTTAATTACAGGACGGATTTAACAGCAGATCTGCACAAACATTCCTGATCTTCAGAGGATGAATCCTAATGATTTTGTCAAAGAACATTTTTTGATTTGCTGTTATATTTTTAACAACTTTATGATGGATTGCTATTAAATTTTGGCCTCAGACATTATTGATTCCTACAAGGTGAATTGTAATAACTTGATACTCTGACGCTCTGACTTTATGCGGCACCATCAACAGGTGAAAAACCTGCAAAACTAATGATATTCCCATCAGCCCTTGCTCTGTTTTGCTAACATTTAAAATAAGATGATGACCATGTTAAACATTAAACCAGCTTTAACTAGCACTGTGAGCATATTAGCATGTAGAAGATAGCTTTAGCTTAAAGTTTAGCCACAGGCAGCAGCTAATGTGGCTGTAGAATCCAGTTATTTTATCTCTTCTGTATAAAATAACTACACGCCAGGATAAAACAAAGCTTGAAAATCTACAAAATGGTCCTAAAAAGTGCAACACAATAAATTTACATCATCAGATGTTGACCATTAGCTTACAAAAGCTCACTTGTGGTTCAGCAGATTAAACAAAAACGTGTGAATCCTAACAGAACATGACGAGTGGAGCCGGTCACAAGGTGTGAGATTACCGCATGTTTTCTGCATCATTAGTTTAACGTCGAGCGTTGTGCCCTTTTTTTTTTCCAGGCCAAAGGAGCCTGGTGCATCCAGCGAGGACTCCAGCCACATCCGCTTCTTCTCCTTCTCCCTGATCGAGGGCTACATCTCTCTGGTCATGGACGAACAGACAACTCAAAGGTTGAGTAACAGAAAACACTGAACGGCAACATTTTATGGTGCCGCTGAGTAATCAACCACACTTGTATGTTTTCTTTTTAGTCAAGAACTGCGTAAACATAATGTTTCTGCAGGGGGAAACAAGTTTATGATTGTTGTTCGAGGGGGCGATTAGTTTGTTGCTAAGCAATAGCAGAGCAGTTGGGTATGAACAATGTACCAAAGTCACAGTGGGTTTCAGTCTGACTCATTTGCTCGCCGCTCCCCCTCTTTCTCACAGTGTCCTCTCTAATTAACCAGAAAGGCTATAAAGAAACCTGAGGAGCCTCAAACTCCCCTTTATCACCATCACATTAGCATTTGAACTCCTCATATATGAGACATCAGTCACATGGGTCAGTAATATCTTCAGGCCACGTGGAGGTAAAAATGATAATTAAACCCAAACCTTCATTATGATCTTAAAGTTCAGATTTTGCTGCTGCAGCATGTTTCTTAGCCTTGTTGCTTCAACCCACGTTTATATAAGACTGAATGTGTTGCCTGAAAGGAATAGGTCACCCATTTTGCTTTACAATGGCTCTCTGTTCAGTGCAGCCGGTTGAACAGCAGAAACAGAATTTACCTGCTGATGTTCATCTCAGTGGTTAATAGTTAGCTTCTTCTGCTGCAGTGTTTGTTACCTGTGCCAGGTGTCTGCTGTTTGTTATTAACTGGAGCAAAACAGTTTCACTCCTGCTTAAACAAACAAATAAATGATAATAAGGAATTAATGTTAAACTGAAACCAATTTGTATGTCTATAGTAACAAATATGCTTTGTTAATTAAACTTTCTGTGATTTCCAAATACTAAATCGGACACCAAAAGGGAGAAACTTATGTTCTATATTTTTGGTTAATTGATGGCGCCCCCTGGCTGTACACTGGTTATCCACTGCACTGGTTAAGACATCCTTTGCACATTACAAAAAAACAAACAAACAACAACATTTGTAAAGCAGCAACATCATGGATACGTGTTTTGTGTTTTACTTCAGTTTATTAAACAAACATCCACAACCAAACACACAAACATCCACAGGGACGTTTCACTGCTGATGTCAGTTTCCAGGTTAACGAGCTAATTAGTAAATCAGCTGAAGCAGATTGAGGAGTTAAAAATTTACCCTAAAAATTTAAATCAGTTGAGATGGCAAATGCTTTGGTCCTTTTCTTCAGTGTTACAGATAGCAAATCTTAGCTTCTTAGCTACAGTTAGCATCACAGGTTTGTTTACTTTGTGTCTCTGAGTCCCTGCTGGTCCAGCTGTCATGTGTGCACTGAAAAAGCTCAGTCAGGTTTAAAGGCTAAAGGATCATTTCTGATTGTAACAACTAATTTAAAACACTTTTTAACCTGATTTATGATCTCAAAAACTGAAACAGTGTTTGTGACTTCAGTTTAAGTCAGATTCTGATTTATTCTCTCACATAAACCAACCATTACATTTACTGTATAAACTATAATATTCAAATTTATCTGTAAATTCCTTTTTACTTTGTTTCATTCAAGGTTTCCAAACAATGTCCTCTTCACCAGCGCTTCTGGTGAGCTTTGGAAAATGGTTCGCATTGGAGGACAACCTCTAGGATTTGGTGAGTTTCACCATCATCTGTTTGTTTACAGAGAGGCTAGTTTTGCTTGGCTAATACCAGATCAGATGATTGTAAGATTAACAGATAAAGTACCAGAGAATAAGAAGTAATTAATTAGTACTGTAGCACAGATGCTGCAGCCAAGTCTCACAAGAGATTTCCTGCCATCTTTCAGCAGCAATTAGCGACAAATTAAACAACTTTTTTTCAGCTGTCATGTGTTAAATCTGAACATCTGTTGACAGATGTGTTCAGCTGCTACTGATTGGCTTTTTCAACCGAAGGCATCTTTTTAAGGAAATCTCTCAACACGTTAAAATGACATTTTCAGTTGGTGCAAATGTCACTAAAAGCTCCCATTGTTGGTTATGCAAAATGTCACAAATAGCATATTATGTAAATTTTAGGGCTTGAACTTCAATAACAACCCTGCGACCTGTTTTTAGAACTTGTATTGCAGTGATTTCCCGGGTCGTAAAATTTAATTTCACCGTGTGACGATATCATGATGATACTTTGGACTTTGATACGGTCTTTGCTGATATCACAAAGTCATTTATTAAGATAATAACGCTCAAAACAAACAAAGCGAATGTAAGCAAACACTCGTCATCATCGCATGTTGACTCAAATATCCTTAAATTTTGCAGATGAATGCGGCATCGTGGCTCAAATATCAGAACCTCTGGCAACGGCTGACATTCCAGCTTACTACATTAGTACCTTCAAGTTCGACCATGCCCTGGTAAGACGGATAAAAAGATAGATAATAAGATGAATAACAAGATAATATTCATGTTGTTTAAATACCGTACATGTGCAACCATCATCAGATAAGTAGATGATTGCGTTGATAATGCATTAATCATTTTTAAAGCAGAAGTGACAAACAAATGATGGTTCAAGGTTCAAATGGAAGAATCTGGCGCTTTTTCTTGTCTTAAATTATAATAATTTAATATTTTTGGATTATTTGTTGGTTGGACAAGAAAACATATTTGATTAAATGAATTTGAGTTCTAGAAAAATGGAATTTTCTAATTGTTTTATTACATTTTAGGGACAGAAACATTAATTCATCAGTTAATAATTTCACATAATTTAATTTCCCAGTCCTAATCTGCTGCTTTTAGAGGGTTTTTTATTTTTTAAAACCTTTTTTGCTCTACAGGTTCCCGAAGAAAACATCCAAAGTGTGATCGGAGCTCTGCGGACCAAGAGCACGGCACAGTGAAAGGAAGCCGCATGAGGAAAGGAAAAAAAAAAATTAAAAATTACAAAAAAAAACAAAACAAAAAAAAAACGATGAAAACAACCGTTTTCAAAGTCATTTCGTTCAAACGTTTTTATCATGTCCAAAAAGTGCCAAGAGCTTATTAGCGGACTCCTGTGGATCGGCTCCGAAAGGAAGGGATGTAACCACGAAGCGTGGGCGGCGTACGGGGGGTGTGTATGTACGTACGTACGTATGTGTATGTGTGTGTGTGTGTGTGTGTAAAAGAGACGGTGTGTTAGGGATGCCTTTGTTACTCGGTCATTTTCTTTACCCCCACCCCTCCTTCCATCCTGAGCACTCGAGGCCCTCCACTGTCCGCTCTGGTAGTCGTTGCTTTAGTTTACCGGACTGAATACGTTTCTTTTCCTCTCTTTAAAGCTGCTTCTTCCCACTCCCTGAACCCCCCACGAGCACCATACTGTATTAGTTACATAATTCCTCTCATGGAAGGATGACGAATGTACTCTCGAAAAAAAAACAAAAAAAAAAAAATGAAAGAAATATTATATATATAAATATATATATCAAGCTCTCCATCTTTTATTTTTTGTTTTGTTTTGTTTTTTGTTTTTTTTTGTTTTCCACAGGTCATTTCTCAGTGCCAATATGTTTGAATGCCTAAACTGATGCCTTTGTCAAAATACTATTCATGTGTGCAATTGAAGGAGACGATTTTTTTTTTTTTCGGACAGCCAGCTGTGACAGACCGCCTGGTTGAGTAATATATGTTTTCCTTTTTCTTTTTTTTCTTTTTTTTGCTTTTAGTGGCTGTTGAACATGTTTTAATCACAGCACGAATCTGACGGATGGAGTCCCTCTGACTTATAAGTTAAATTGAGACGTTTGGTTTGGTGAAACATGTTGATCTCGATGAGGAAATATTCTTTTAACGTTTTAAAAAGTAATTACATTCACACTGTGAGCAACATGATTGTTTTATATCTTTGTATTGAAACCGCAAAGTTAAAATCATATCTTTTTAATTAAATCTTTGGCTAGCAAAATCAATTTATTGGATAGTAATTACTGATCTCATAGTGGTGCTGAAATTTGAATAGTTTTATTATTCGATGATTTGATCTGCAGAAACTTAATGAAAAAAGAAGTATGTTCTCAAAATAGAGCTTCTTAAAGTAAATATGCTTATTTTTCTCAGTTTTGTAACCAAAGTTAAAATACTTTGTGGTCTCTCTGTTAACGGACTTAAACAAAAAAACATTTTTTGGTCTCTGGAAAATTATTTTATAGTTATGAGGATGAATTCCTGACTGCGGTCATCCTCTGATTTTTCACTTAGAGCCACCAGCAGGTTTTAAAGATTTTAATTATCTAAATTCATGGATTATATGACTTTTCATTTGGCGCCATCAGCAGGTTAAAGTTTTTATTTGTCGTCTGCGTCTGTTTATGCCCAAATACAGTGGAAACCAGCTACGGTGATCATGTCTGTGTGGATCAAATTGATCACAATAAGTAGGTATTAATGATTACCTTTCTTTTTATTTTTTTAAATTGAGTACACAATCAACGTTCGGCTCCTCCACTCCACAAGGTGGCGGTATGACGTCATTAAGCAATATGAGAAGCCAGAAACTATCAAACAAACCTCTGGAGGTAATTATGTTAAACCAAATGTTTTTAGCCACTTTATTTTTGTCTAATAAGCTAAATTAACCCTCTAATGATTTGTAAAATTCACTTACAGCAACTTAAGCCTTTACAACTTTCCATTTCCCGCCATTTTTTCAATGCAGCACTAGCATCAGGTAGCTAGCAGACAGACAGGTCGCTGTGAGGCAAATCAAAGTCAAAAATGAATACTTTATTACTAAAATTTAATTATTTAAATACTATTTGTGTTTAAGAGTTCCTTTTGAAGCTAACTGACACAAAAGCAATCTTGATAATCAAGCGGTTTCCACTGTACCTCCAAAATTAGCCTGTTTGTTTATAGCGATAATTAGCATGTTAGCATATTAACACTAAATGCTGATAAACATAACCTGCTGATCACTAGCTTTTTGTTATTGCTGATGAGAAAGTTCTATTACGTTCTATTTTTCTTTTTATTGCAGCTGATCAGTCATGAAAGTTAAAAGTTTGCCAATTCAAAAATGATTAATAAGAGGTGACTAAAAGGTTAGACGAGAGAATCTAGAGCACTTTGATCTCTGTATGTTAAATGTGGAGGTGATGAGCTTAGCTTAGCTTAGCATAAAGATTGGCACTTATATCCAAAATAAAAGATAAAAATACCAACACCTTCTAGTTTTATTATTTGAAATAAACAGATTTTGCAATAAGATGGACTAAATATGGATTTAAATAAGTTATTGAAAACATAAAATTGATTCTGATCACTTACATGACTTGCTGATCGCGTTGCTCACAGTGTGAACCTGCTGAATGACCTGGTGACAAAAAATGCAACGATGAAAATGGTTTTGCATCTACAATAGTAATAAATTACTGAGCCACTTTGACAATGTACCAGAATAATGACTGAGTGCAAGCGTGCTAAACATAAGCTAAGGTTCACACGGGGAAGGAACGTTTCCCTCCAGGCCCTGGTGTCCGTTTAGGTCTTGAAGCTGCCCCTCCCCTGAACCCGGTCTGCACTTTAATGCAGGTTTCACCCCCACAGGCCTGCTGTACTGATGTGAAAATGGGGAGGGCTATTTACTTTAGAAAGATCCTGTCCAGATGGGGAGATTTCTGTTGGTCTTAAGCATTTGGTGATAATGTTTTTCTTCTTCTCTCTCTTTTTTTTTTGTTATTATTTTCACAACACCTTGAACCTAACAGCAACCTTTCTTCTGATCAGACGTGATTAGTAGAAAAACCCGGTTTATCAGTGTTAAAACATGAGGAAGGTGACATTTTTCTTCTGATTCCATTTCAAAGAAAACGTTGAAAGCTTTTCATTTGGAGCTTCTCGTGTGGAAAAAAAAAATAAACAAGCTTTTTTGTTTTTCTTTTCTTTTCTTTTTTTTTTTTAAGGAGCTTGTTGAGTGTTCAGTTTTACCAATGTGTCATTTTTACTGTCTTTACAAAGGGGATTATCCTCTCACTGTTATTTGCTCCCAATGTGTACTTTCATCAATAAACTGGTGACATCTCTGCTCAATGTGTTTGTCAAAGCCTCAAAATTTAACCGTAAGGTACTTTTTCTCACTGTTTCACCAGTTGTGGTACATAGATATCTTGTACATGTAACTAAAATACTAGTACTTTACATTAGTATTTTATTTTTGTGCTCCTTTTTTACTTCAAATTATGTACTTTTTACCTGACAGATATTGGATTCTTTAGGTCAATACTAATATTAGAAAGTTTTGAAATGAAAAAATGAAATAATTGAACTGAAACAGGAAACTTCTCTGTAAAAACTGAAAGTTTTTCGCACATAATCGACAACATACATTAATATCAATACAGCTCTGATATATCTGTGATAAGCAAATATCAACCTATAATAATATTTAATCAATATATCAGTCAGGTTTGACTTTTTACTGAACCATAATCAAATGAAAGATAGTTGCCATAGTATTTAGGATAAACTAATACGATAAATACGTTATATATTTAAGTATATGGTAACTAATAGGGTAGAATTAAATACTGTGATATTTCTATGTAGGTAAGCAAATGTTTTATAATCAATGGCATATAAAATAAAATATAAATGTAAACCATTTTTACAATTAAAGCTGGAATGATTAATCTATTGATTAATTAGTTAATTGACAGAAAAATAATCATTAACTTCAGTTGCAGCTTGAGCTGACTGAACTTTATGTGAAATTAAACTTTTTATTTATTTAACAATATGTGTTATTACTTTCCTCTAAATGTCTTAAGGTTAAGGTTATAATAGCAAAAAATTCAGGCAAATCAATTAAAATTAACTCCATCTTATCCTGTCCAACACTTTCTGATTGTGAGGTTTAACTGCAGTCAGTCATGGTGTCATTTCAATCAAAGCTTTATGTGGAAAAAAAACACAGGTAACACACCTGTCTCACACCTGTCCTTCTGTCAGAGTCTTCTTCACCTCTGGACTTTGGCTGCACCGGCTCTCTTCCTCCCGTCCGGCCGGCAGCAGATGGACGCCAGCAGGGACGACTGCAGGTATATCAGTTGTCTGTATTATTTGACCTGAGTAAACAAAGCAGAGAACAGCCAGATCCTTGTAGCCCTGAGCAGGTGCCTCCACACGCCACCTTTTCTCTGCTTCAGCTCCCTTCAGCACACAGAGGAGGAGGTGGAGGAGGTGGAGGAGGTGGAGGAGGGCTGTTCCAGCTGCAGAAACCCCCCCTCTGCTCCTCTGCAGAGCCGGGTTAAAAGAGCAAACGTGGAATGTTAGTGTTTTCTCTTATCACCATCATCTTCCTCCTTACATAACGTCCTCAAACTCAACTTTGAGGCTCACTGACTTCTCAGTTGAGGGATTGTGCTCACCTGCAGGGAAGGAAGTAGATTTTGTGTAAAAAACACCTTATATAAAAAACAGATTAGCAGTATTGTACCTCAAAAAGGTTTTAAATACTTTTATACATATATATACTTGTTCTTTATTCGAGTATTTCTGTTTACAGCTATTTTATGCTTCTACTTGTACTTTTTACTGCTGAATTTGATACTGACAGCTACTTATTACATTAAAAACCCCTAAATAAACGCAGCACTATAACACTAATACATTCAGTAGACTACAAAGTGTCTAAAATTAACCTATAAATTTATCTAATATATAAAAGATACCCTTTACAAATGTAATTTAGTAACATTTACATACAGTAGATGTGAATTTAGCTACTTTTTTAGGGTTTTAACACTTAAAAATGAGTAAAATGTCATGTTTAAGTGACTGTACTTGAGTAAAATATTCTCTCAGTTCACACAACAATACATTAACAGGTCGCGCCTGAAGCGGCTCGCGTCATCAGCGCTGATTGAAATGCATCACTTCGCTCAGCGCGATCGATTGACAGTCTGTTGGTGGGAAATCTCCACCCACAGAAGTGATAAATCAAGACGAGTGAGATATAAACAGCCGTGACTCAGTGCTTCATCCAGACACAAACAAACAACAACAACACATTTCTCCACATCGCACTCAAATTATCCCACAGCTTACTGGTGTCACTGGGTTTACTGGGGGAATCTGGGGAAAAGAGCTCAAGCTTTGCAGTCGTTTTCCCCTGAAAGACGAAGCAGTGTGTCTAAAGAGATTCATGTTGTGTTTACTCACAGAAGAGTGAACGTTTTTAATATGGCTGAAAGCCTGTGAACGCACCATGACTTTGTATCGTTCCATTAATACGTTCAAGACTTGAATTTAAACTAAGTGATGCGAATAAAGTGTTCAGACGTAACTGCAAGTCGGAGAAGTTTTATGAAACAAAAGGGGATTTTATTTTCTTTACAGGGGGAGAGCAGGGATATTTATAACTCAAAACTCCAATAAATAAAAGGTCCATCTTAGTTTCCTTACGTCCTTGAATCAAGCGTGACCAATTCAGGAACATTCACACATCTGTTTTTTAAAAACAGGAAAAAACAGATAATTCTTTACATTTGTCGATCGTTTTGCTCAATAAAAAAAGTCTGATTTGATTTAATCTTTTCAGCTCTTGTTGTAAAAATCCAAAACTATGCGTTCATGTCTTTCTCATCATGCGACCTTCATGCAGGATGAAGTCAGATGTGTCCGTGTCAGTCTGCTGCATCATCGACTGCTGACGTCACCGCGGGACGCGAGGGGCCGCCGCCCGCTGAGAGCAGCTGGCTTCAAGACTTCCAGCGTGGCCCCCGATCGGCTCCCTGAGGCGCCCGCGGGGTCGGCGGGGGGGCTCAGCCAAACATGCAACCTTCTGCCCAATTATAGAGGAGCACAGGAGCTCACAGGAGGGACTTCACCAGCGCCACCATGTGGTCAACACCGCACGCTACGTCAACCACTTGACCTGGAACCGTCACCTGATGGAAAAAAAACACATGGTTGTTATTTTTACCCTTTGATTTAGTTCCTGTTTTACTTAAAATGATATCTGACATCAGAAAATGTTAAAGATTCTGCACAGGGATGAAGGAGGAAGTATTTTTTTCTTTCTAACTTTCAAAATAAAAGTAAAACATTGAGGAGCAGTGTGAGTCAACATTTTGTGCAGGAAAACTCGGTGCATGAATTTAATTTTATTTTGAAGGATCTGCAGACTTGGGATGATTAGATTTGGCAGGAAAAATATCAAATTTAACCTTTTTTTTTCACTGTTTCTTTTTCTGTGAAGACACAAGGACGTGCATACAGCGTCTGCATTTTACTCATTTAAAGAAAACAGAATAAAGACAAAAACCTTATTATTACAAGCTCACAAATTGGTTCCCTCCTGCCGTTCACACAGCACGTCAGCCGTATGGTGTTATTGTCTTTTGTTTGCATGACTAATATTGAATCAGTATTGTCTTACCCGCCATGGGAAGTACTGGTCGTCCTTCTTCCCGATGCCCAAACAACCTCTCACATTCTTCCCCCAGACGAACAGCTCGCCTCGATCTGCAAAGCAACCATCAAACATGAACGCCCGCTGGGCTCCGACGCAGGGCAGCTGTACTTCGAAACAAGTCAGACCTTTTACAGGGACGATCTCTGAGATGTTTAGAATTTATTAAAATGAATAAAAACGACCAGAACTCATGATATTCCAGCATGACTTTGTCAAAACAACAGAAAACCAAAGCTGCCTTTAAATGATCATGATTACCTCAAACTGTACTTGATTGAATTCAACATTTAGTTTCCATTTGTTGTCAAAAACCAAGAAATCTTCAGTGATTTGGTGGATTTTTTCAGTCAAAAAGTCACATGACTAAACTTTTCTTTCAATTTCCTGGTTTAGAAGTTTGAGTCCAAATAATAAAAAGTGGATTTGAGTTTATTTAATCAGTCCTTTGGTTTTCATGTCATTTATTCCTGAGGAGACTGTTCGCCTCCTTTCAGGCCACTTTGGAGATAAAAGCCAGGCAGGTGAAGCATCAGACTTTTGTGTTCAGTGTCATAAACAGACTAAATTACCTGATTCATAACTGAACTGCCTCTCCAGACATTTGTTCCTCCCTTCAGACTGACTCACTTTGCTGTTTATTACTGCAGTGATATTTGAAACCTCAGGTAAAGCAGCATCAGTGTAGCTTTAAGACAAACGTTCTCACCTGTCACTGCAGCGAAATGGCTGAGGCCACACCTGATCCTGGTGACAGAGACAGACGGGTTGAACTCCGAGCGTCCGAACAGCGTGGAGGGAATCATCTCCGGGGTCGACGACTCGGACAGTTTGGGGCCTTTTCCGAGGATGCCGTAACCCCAAACAAACACCTCTCCTTTGTCTGATCCAGAAACACACAGAAACACGCAGAAACACGCAGAAACACACAGAAACACACAGAAACACACAGAAACACACAGAAAAACACACAGAAACACACAGAAACACACAGAAACACACAGAAAAACACACAGAAACACACACAGAAAAACACACAGAAAAACACACAGAAAAACACACAGAAACAGACAGAAACACACAGAAACACACAGAAACACACAGAAACACACAGAAACACACACAGAAACACAAAGAAACACACAGAAAAACACACAGAAACACACAGAAACACACAGAAAAACACACAGAAAAACACACAGAAAAACACACAGAAAAACACACAGAAACAGACAGAAACACACAGAAACAGACAGAAAAACACAGAAAAACACAGAAAAACACAGAAACACACATTCAGATGTTTAGAAAATGATGTGTGAAAACAAAAAGATGTAAAAAAACAGGACAGAGAATTTTCACATTCTGTTTTCACAGTTAGTAAGGGAAAATATACATGACTACATCGTTTTAACAATGTTTTTCCTACTAAATATTAGATTTCTTGGGGATTTTTCACCAATACTCTGAGGGAAATGGATTAAAAGCCTTTATAATCTCATTATTATTCAATCACAGTAACAAAAAAACATGCTCAGGCACTAATTTACCCTCCTGAGTGTCTCAGACTTCAATAATTCTATGATGTTTTCCATCTTTATTACTTTAACAGCATGTTAATATGCTAAAAATAGCTCATTAGCAGCAAAACAGCTCTTCTTTCTTTTCTTATTTTTCTTTCTGCTGCTCCTGATCGAGACATTGAGATCTATAGATTTCATTTCCTTGCATTTACTTGTGCATCCCTATGCAGTGTCTTAATGTTAAGTAATAATGTCCAGCTTTGCACAATAGTTTAGGACTAATTTTCTGGGTTAAAAAAGTTGACAGCATGTCTATTTTTAAGCCAAAAAGGAAAGGAAAAATACGTCACTCTGAGTGTTTGAGCCAGTTAGGACTCTGAGACACCTGATTTATACAAACTCTGGTTATAAAATAGCTGTGAACATTAACACTCCCTTGAAATAGTCTATTAAAAGTCTGCAGAGATGGAAATTAGCCTGCTGTTGACTCGGCTCTCATTTAAACGGCATTAAAAAGGGGAAAAAAAACACACCACACCAAAGAGTCTCAATGAGTGTGAGTTCCACTTCGTTTCTTGCACAGATGTTTATCACGAACAGCTGGTGGAAATCCTGTCATGGTGACTAAAAGCTTAACAGATGCCAGACACCTAAAACTGATCTGCGATGCCCCCAAGAGGCGACAAGCGGAATAACTTCTCTGAAACCAGACTGGATTGAAGCCTAAAAACTGTTCAAGGTAAAAAAAAAGTACATTTTATTCTGAAACAGTCAGGTGTGTGTCACAGGTGTGTGTCACAGGTGTGTGTGTGTGTGAGCTGACCGTTGAGAATGGCCACCTGTGTGCCTCCACATGCAGCCTGAACCACCTTCCCGCAGCCTTTCAGAGGAAGATGCCGAGGAGAGTTGATCTGAAAAGAAAAGATGAACATGAACTCAGTGATGATGAAAAACTGTTTCTGGTTAAAACGTTTGCAGCTCGTTTCTCCTTTTCACTCTTATTCATCAAATATGAGGCAACCGAATTTCTCTTGATGCATCCAGTCGCTGATTCTCATTGCAAAACATGTTTTGTTTGTTACAAATGACATTTATGATCGATTCTGACCTGCAATCACCCTGCAGCAGTCACATAAAGATAAAAAGATAAAGCAGAAAATTTAACTATGATGCACTGAATGTCTGAATCTTAAAAAATTAGAAAAATCATCTAAACTACATGAATAAAGCTTCATGAGAGTTATTTACCGTAATTTCCAGACTATAAGCCACTACTTTTTTCACACTGCGGCTTAAACAATAATGCAGCTAATTTATGGCTTTTTACGGGCTAAAGAGCTTCATGTCACCAACACACTAAGCCTCGTCACATCAGACCAATGAAATTACTGATCAGGTCACAGTTGATCAATGAAACTGTT